>OX352762.1:84701048-85233548 GCA_947095585.1 Nephrocerus scutellatus
GATTTGGCTCATTTTCATTTTAAAATATTCATCATAGTCCGAGTAAGATTTATACGCAAACAAGAATAAGAACATAACATAAAAAAATCACATTAAATTTCCATGCGTTTTTATTTGGCACAACCTTTGACACAGAATAAAATTAGCACACAAGATAGATTTTGACATTTTTCCGGAATCTTTGCCAATTTAACATCCAACAGCGCAAAGCGTGGTGTAAACAAAATTTCTTCCGAAGACATCTGTTACAGTATACTCGTGGTTGTTTTTTTTTTTGTTTACAAACACAACACATATTTACAGTTGACAAACACACACAAAATTATCAAGAATAAATTCCACCACCATGACCATGAGGGTTGGGATTCAAAAGGAAATTCAGGGAAATATACCGATATCCCGTCATCGATCAAAAGCACCGACAGTGGCGTCGACCAGCCGGCATCGTTGTCACAATGACAAGAAAATGATGTACATACACATAAAAGAGACAACTAAACAATAATAATAATAATAAAAACAATGCAAAAGGCAAATCTACAAAAAAACACAGTGTTGCTTTCGCATGAAGACTGGACAAAAATTGACTTTTATCTGGCATCTACATCTCCATCTTAAGTGACAACAAGGTCTAAGGAATATGCTAATATCAGTGCATTTGTTTTATATGAATGCTTTTCATAGTAAATATGAGACACACTTTGCCTCATTGGGTTTCGAAAAGTTGATGGCAAATAATAAAATGAATTTATGTTTATAAAATGTGTATAAGCTTACAGAGTAAGTTTACCAATGAATACCGAGCTTTGTACTTCCACGATCGCGTTAGATTGCGTAGATCTATTTGTTGTGAAGTTCATAAATCCTGATAATAGGGTCTAGAATTATTTGTAATGCGGCGGATTCAGGAAAAACATGGTTTTTCCCCAAAACGTTTAGTGGTATCGAATTTGGTATTTGGTATTTTCAAACTATATTTATTAGGCGATTCGTGAAAACTGCCAATGCGATTGTATCGAAAAAGCTTTCTCAAGACTCAGTAAATCGTAAAAATCATTGATTTCAAAATTTAAAGCTTTGGGTTTCCGATCTCAAATACTTCATCAGCTTCATATTTGGCTCTACAGCCGGGGTCCGGTTCTGGCATCCCGCAAAAGTCTCTCCACCGGTCCCGATTTTGAGCCGATGTCATCCAGTTTTAAATCCTTAAACTCTGTGCGTCCTGGTCAACGCCATCCTTCCAGCGTAGGCTTTGCCGGCCTCGCTGTCGTGTTCTATAAATCATACCGCAAAGGACTTTCCGAGCAGGATCCTCTTGGCTCATGCGAGTCAGGTGTACTGCCCACCGTACCCTACCGAGCTTAATTCTCTTTGGGCCAACAATTCTCAGTAAGACTTTTCTCTCGAACGCGGCTAATAGGTCAGAATGCTTTTTGCTAAGCACCTAAGTCTCGGATCCATATGTAAGTACTGGTATGACCATTGTCTTATATACCAGCAGCTTGGATGTTATGGTTAAATTCCAGGATTTGAAGAGTAGTAGGCGTTGAGACAATTTTTCAAAAAATTATAATAGATTTTTTAAATAATTTAAATACATATTCGTTTTTCTTTTTTATATTAATTAAAATTAAGTTCTTTTCTTTTATTTCGGGTTGTGTTTTGTGTCCATCAGTGTTTATTGTTGTGTTGCTTTAGTTTTTCTGGAGTTTGGCGATATTTGGTATTGGCAAATCATAACAACCGCTAGAAAAAACCTCCCTTTGCAAGCAAAAGTGGACATTTTGTCAGACAGTCATAAGAAGCAAGCTACGCCAAACAAAAGGACAACAATTAAACAGTAACAAGTCTGTAGTTTTTGCTACACTGTCACAATCTATCAACAATCAGTGTAGAAAAAGTATTTTCAATTTTTAAAATTTTTTAAAATAATTTATTTTGTTTGAGTAGTTTTTATAAGCAGAATTTTTATTGACTTTCTGACTCGGTAGTTGTGCGTGCCTTTTTCGTTTGTAAGGCTTAGTACTATATACGAATCAGTTACGTGTCTCTATTGAGTGGTTGGTTTTTAGAAATTCTTCTTAGTTTTGTTGTTATTTTTAATATTTTTGACCATGCATTGGTAGTAGCCAAATTTTCAATAACTCCAGTCTTTATAGAGCCTAATCATAAAAGGTTACTCTGGCACTATAAAAATGCTAACTGGGAGCACCTGAACCAATTTTATAGCTCATTTGATTGGTCAAGCTGCTTTTCCAGGAATAATGCTGATGAAGCATCTCATCTTATTACGGCAACCATTTTGCTAGGAATGAAAAATTGCATTCCATCTTCATTTTAAAAAAAAAATACTCGTAAGAATAAATGGTTTAACGAAAATTGCAGGTCAGCAGTCGCGTGTAAAAAAGCAGCCCATTTGGACTACGTTAATTGCACTTCTGAAGAAAACCTTGTTAAGTTTCGATTAGCTAGAAACAGATCAAACGCTATTTTGAAAAGGTAAAAAATAATATTTGACCATAAAATTTTGAATACTGATTCAAACAGTCGAAGCTTTTGGTCATTTGCTGCATTGGTTAAAAGAAACTTTGCAGACAATACAACGTCTATTCCATCTTTATTTCATAATGGTATTCATTATAGAACTGATATTGAGAAAGCAAATCTCTTAGCTTCTCAATTCGCTGGTGCGTCTACCCTTCCTTTAACTAACCAAAGCCCTCCAATTCTCCCGAATCTAGGCCCAGGTATGT
Organism: Nephrocerus scutellatus; assembly: GCA_947095585.1. Classification (NCBI taxonomy): domain Eukaryota; kingdom Metazoa; phylum Arthropoda; class Insecta; order Diptera; family Pipunculidae; genus Nephrocerus; species Nephrocerus scutellatus. The sequence continues at coordinate 84,703,802 of OX352762.1, forward strand.
CTAAAAGAACTTGACCCTAATAAAGCGACTGGCCCAGACGTTATTCCGCCATTAGTATTGAAAAAATGTCATCATACTTTGGCAAAACCGCTTAGCAAATTGTTTCATCTCTCAATGAAGAGTGGTGTTTTTCCATCAATTTGGAAAATAGCAAATATTCAACCCGTTCCGAAAAAAGGTGATAAATCGGCACCTACGAACTACCGTCCAATAGCTTTGTTGTCGGTTCTATCTAAGGTAATGGAATCTATCATTAATTTCAGAATAATGAACTATCTGGATTCGAATGTTCTTTTATCCGATGTTCAGTATGGATTTCGTAAAAATCGCTCTTCAGGTGAACTAATGACGCGCATGACTCATTGTTTGGAGCGAAGCATTGAAAACCTAGGTGAATCAAGCGTTGTTTCCTTAGATATTTCTAAAGCTTTTGATAGAGTTTGGCATGATTTTCTTATTAATAAGATTCGTGCGCTGAACATACACTCCTCTCTCATTACATGGATTGAGAATTATTTATGGAACCGTAAAATAAAAGTTGTATTAAATGGTATATCTTCAGATTCACATGGGATCAATGCTGGAGTGCCTCAAGGGTCATCCTTGTCGCCCACGCTCTTCTTGATATATATCAACGACCTGTTGTCTTCTACAACCTGTGATATCCATTCATTTGCTGATGATACAACACAATCGGCTTCCATTAAGTTTGTCAGTCAAAAAGAATGCAATTCTCGCTTGATAGGTTCGCGTGAATTAATAAATTCGATAATTCGGTCGAACATTCAAGTCATTCTTGATTGAGGCAGATCTAATAGAGTAGAATTTAACGCAAATAAATTTCAGTCTTGTCTTTTTTCTCAGAAGACAGTTCAACATTACGTTTCACCTGTTATTAATGGTGCCCATATTGCGAGATCAGATTCACTGAAGTTGTTAGGTTTAAAAGTATCTAGTGATCTTTCCTGGAAAGAACATATTTATGAAATTTCAAAAAGAGCTAGCCAATGTTTGGGCTTCATAAGACGTTGTAACTTCTACTTTACTCCCTCAGAAGTATTAAGATTATATAAATCTTATGTTAGACCAATTTTAGAATTTAATTCATATGTGTGGGGTGGGGCTCCAAAATCTCCTTTGTGTTCATCTTGATGGAGTTCAAAATAGAGTTATACGTTTGATAAACGATGTAACCATTACATCGTCTCTTGATACTTTGTATCGCAGACGAAATGTAGGAGCTTTATCTGTTTTCTACAAATTCTACAACGGTAGATGTGCTTTAGAAACCCGTTCTCTAGTTCCAAGTCCTTTTGTCAGTAACGTAAACACTCGTTGAAGGTCCACTCAACATAGATTTGCCTTAAAACTTTTTTCTTGTACAACCCAACACTTTAAATCCTCCTTTTTTCCGAGAGTCTCTTCGATGTGGAATCAATTGGTGCATCCCGTATTTCCCGATTCTTATAATCTGCAGGCCTTGAAATTAGGCGTTAACAACTTCCTGAAGGATGAAGATGAAGGTTGAAGTACTCATAAGCTTTTTATTAATATTTTTATTTTATTTTTATTATATATAATTTAAAAAAAAAATAAATAAAAAAAAAATAATTATTTATCTACATTATTTTTAAAATTTGTAATATTTTCTTGGTCAACAGTTGGCTTTAAGCAACCGTGCGCGTAATTCTGGTCTCATGCTGTTATCGACTGCTACAGTTGACCCGAGATAGTTAAAGGATTGCGCTACTTCAAATTCGCACTCCACGATTTCAATTGCGGGACCAATGTTGGATCTTCTAGTCGCAGACGTGGCCAGCACCATGTACTTTGTTTTGCTCTCATTTATGTGCAGCACCAAATTTCGTACCGCCTGCTCGATCTGGATAAAAGCTTCCTGCACAGCTCTTGGGTTTCTACCAACGATGTCAATATCGTCTGGGTAAGCCAGTATCTGAATTGAGTTATAGAAGATGGTTCCTCTCGCCGTTACGTCAGAGTCCCGGATTTTCTCCAACTCCAATCTATCCCCTTGTCGGAGCCCGTTATAGATGTTGAATAGGCTTGATAGTGATCCAGATATTTTTACTTGGTCATGGTTAACCTACATGTCAGTTTATTTGGAATGTCGAATTCTCTCTTTAAGTTTTACTCTGGCTATGCTATCATAGGCGGCTTTAAAGTCTATAAAAAGATGGTGTAGTGAGTTTTGAAACTATAGACAATATTCCATCACCAGCCTAATGGGGGTGTAAATCTGATCAGTTGTTGATTTGCCTAGGATGAAGGCACACTGGTATGGACCAATGATGACTTTTGCGTATGGGGCTATCCTGTCTTGCTTGGTGTAATGTGGAGACTCCTATTTTTGTCAGTTCTTCTGGGATCCCATTTGATCCCGAGGCCTTAATATTTTTGAGCCGATTTTTCGCTCTGCTAACTTTGTCTATGCTTGGTGGCGGCAGCATACATAGTATGATCTTCGGTCATTGGTAGAGCCTTCAATTCCTCAGTTAGCTGGCCATTTATTAGCTCATGAGTGCTCTTCCAATCGCTCTAAGATTCCTTTAAAATCGGCGATCAGATTACCCTCTTTATCTTTGCAGTATATGCAACGCGGTGTTTATTGCGTCATACCGCGGACTCTTTGCTAGAACTTCCGCGCCTGGTGCAGTCCTTGCTCTCTGTATTGTTCTAGTTCACGGACGAGATTTTTTCCCAGACTGCTTTCTTTCGCCGGTGAACTGGTTTTCATATCTTCTGAACTCTTTATATCCATCTTCGCGTGCTCGCGTTCTATGAGATTGTTGCATTGCTCGGAACGCAACATTCTTACGTTCAGTCGCTAGCTTACATTCGTCATCGAGCCAGTCGTTCCGATCTCTACGACTACTGCCTAAGATGGAGTCAGCAGTACTAATGACATAATTCTTAAGGCGTGTCCATTTCTCTTCTACGCCGGACATCTCAGCCCTAGGGCTTACTCTCCCGGCATTTAGGGCGAGTCCCATCGCTTGACCGTAGTTGTTTCTGGTCTCTTCGTTGCGAAGGGCAGCCCTGTTGACTCGAATCTGATGCAGTCTTTCGTGATGATACAATCCGCGCTCGGAGCACCATACCAACAAGATAGTGGTCCGAGTCGACGTTGGCACCTCGGTACGTTCGTACCGTCATCAGGTTCGGGTTGTGGCGGCGGCCTATCAACACGTGGTCTATTTGGTTGCGAGTGACTCCATCAGGCGATACCCAGGTAGCTTTGTGGATATTTTTACGTGCAAACCTTGTTCTAGCAACGACTAAATTATTGCTATGACTCGTTGTCCATTGTTATTAGTGTTCTCGTGTAAGCTATGGGTGCGAATGTACTGCCTGAATACTGGGCTCCCTACCTATTTTACAATTTATATCCCCCAGAATGATTTTAACAACATACTGAGGGCAGGTTCGAAGAATTCTTGTTTTTTGTCATCTGGGGAATCCTCTGTAGTTGCGTGAACGTTTATGAGGCTTATGTTTTTAAATCTGCCCCGCACGTGAAGGGTGCATAGCCGTCCATTTATTGCTTTAAAGCCGATTGCGATGGGTTTTATTCTTTTGCTGACTAGAAACCCCACCCCGAGCACGTGATGTCTTGCATTTTGCATAACAGCTGTAATATATGTCATATTCTGATTTTTGTAAGACACCATTCCCCGTCCACCGTATCTCCTGGATTGCATTTATGTCGTCAGCCTTATATTAAGACAGGGTATCGGCCAGCTGCTGTGCAGCTCGAGCTCCATACAGTGCGCGTACGTTCCATGAGAAAATTCTTAAATCGTTTAGCCGTTTTCGTTGCCGTGGTCGTCGTCGTTCATCAGTGTATCCGAGTCTGATTTTGGGTTCCGTACTAATAATTTTTTACGGGCGAGGTTATTGGCCTTGCGCGAACTTTACTTTGAAGGGACTAGCCCGATCATTCCGCTTTTCATGCATTGGATAAAAATTACCGGCGGCCACCACGTGGAGGTTTGATCGCACTTCCACAAGTCAGAGATAGTTACGACCACCTACAATTCCAGAGCATTCTGTGTTATTCCCCCTATTCTGCTGATGGCTGAATGGCTGACAGCCGATCTCCAATACTTACTTGGATAAAATCCTGTCTCAGTGATAGATGGATGGATAGATGGATAGCGCTATCGCGGTCACTATCGGGCTCTTTTTCGTTTGCAAAATTAAAGGAGGCTACTATATAAAAATAAGATGTGAAAAAATGAAATATATGAAAAAATATTATAATTTGTTCCTGAAAAAAGAACGATTTATCTTTTAAGAGATTTACTGAATGTGCTGTTGAGTTTAGGGATCCATGTACGATAAAAAGTATATACAGGGGTTTCGAGGAAACAGTGGACGAACGGAAGATAACATCATAAATGTTCAAAGTAATGATTAGTAGTTCGAGAAAGTCAAGTACAAAAGAAGCATTGGAAAGAGGAAGTGTCTTAGAAATTCTCGATCTGGGAATGAAATCGTACCAGCCGTGAAGATGTTACCATTTGTATCCCATATAAGTTGTAACATCTTTTTGGACACCCCTGTATATTAGATATATAAAATTAAATATATGAAATTTAATCATAAGTTAACATTACATTACATTCCAGAACTGTGGTGATGCATTCAATTTGGGAGAAGATTACCCCTCATTTAAAGTGAGATGTGGTTACTTGATTTACAAAAACTCTTAACTGGAAGGGCAATTTACTAAACAATTTTGTTAAGGACGTGTTTGCTAATTCTATTGATTGTCCTAATATTTCTTTTCATTTTTATGCTCGTTATGCGTTCTAGGAACCTTCCTAAAAACATTTATTTAACTTGACCCCTTTTTGTCTGTATTTTCGACTAATTTGAGGTCCTTTTCAACCACCTTTTACACGACCTAGAGAGCTGAACTTTTGTGCGTGTCTAAGTTTAAAATAGCATTTTTTATATTCCGTGTGCGACGCGAGTTGTGATGGGTTTACATTTTTTTCGACTTCTTTGAGGCTCTTTTTAACCACCTTTCACAAACCTTTCACGACGTACATAGAGAGCTGAGTTTCAAGTCGCAAAAAGCATTTTTTATATTCCGCTTGTGACGTGTGTCGTTTCGGATGTGGCGCGTGTGATGGTTGAAAAAGCCGCTATTTTCTCGTTTTTTGAGGTCCTTTTAACCAGCTTAATATCAGAGAATAATTTTGATATCCCGCCGTGAGTCGCCCGTGGTGCGTGATATGCGTGGAAAAACTAAAGTACTTTGAATTAGGCCCGACCTCAAAAACAGACATTTTGTCGATTATTACCAAATAACAAAGGATTGTGTGACGTGTGTCGATATATATATAATATATATATATATATATAAATTCTAATAAGGAAATTAAATTGTTATGTTGTTAAAGCTACAATATAACAACTTAATTTCCTTAAGTATATTTAGACTAATAAATAAATGCATAAATACATTTCTGCTTGTACGCGACTTAAAAGTCTAAAAACAGTTGGAAAAATTAGTTTTGAAACTCAACACTTTCTTCCCAAGGTTGAACATTTTTAATTTTCCATGGGGAATGAAGCATGGATTAGTTTTTGTTTTGACCTGCAAAACTCAATAGTTGCTACAGATTGCCTACAGTTATTTTTAAATTCTTAAATACAAATTACCAGACCTACTTTTTTAAATTTAAGCTTATACCAACCCTGATTATGTCACTCTTTTGCCACTAATAACGTAGTTTCTTAGATATGTGGAAATGTATTTTACTACAAAAAGATGTTGGAGGTACTTCTCTTTTCCTGTGCGCTTTAATGAAACTGCACTATATGTCACTATAGAGCGAAGCTATTTGTCAACTTTGTTCTGTCCTTTGTTCTGTCCAATAGCCATTAAAACTGTTTGTGAAGAATTGCTTCCAATGCATTGCAAAATAAAACTCGTGCGTTAGTGCTTCCAAAGAAAATTGTAATGAAAGGCGTGTTCACGCTTCCAAATATTAGGAGTATGTATAAAATTCTGTACGCTGTCCACTTCCTAACTTGATTTAGATCTTTTGCAAAAATGTTGCTTGACTGTTCCTGATCGAGTAATCGTAAAGATCTTAAACAGGCAATCGCACTTAAATTGCATGATTTTATTTCTGTCACACTTGCACATTGCAAGAAGCCATGCTAATTATATAAATCTTAGCGAATATTTTTTTGTTAAGGAAGCTAAGTGCATCAAATACTGTTAAACAAAATATTTCTCAACCAAGAAAATCAAACGTTACAGTACACGAGTAATTATTTCTTTTAAGTATATAAGAATATAGAAGTTATGAAAGTAAATATTTTTATCTTTAATTTTTTAGAATTAATTTTTTTTCTTTTTTTTCCTTTCTTTAGTGCTCCGAGATGATTTTCGTGTTCAACCCAAGGATACACGCGTTGCCAAAGGCGAAACTGCTCTTCTCGAATGTGGACCACCTAAGGGAATTCCCGAACCAACCCTTATTTGGATGAAGGTAAGTTTGAAAACTTTAAAAAGAAAACGCCCCGCCAAGCTGGTACTTTAGACGCACACATTTTGAAGAATGAATAATCGCCCAAAGTAGATTTTTAGGCGATTTAATTTTTTCTTATTTTGTAGGGATGCTAATGATGTTTCTCCGTGCTTTATTGGGGGTGGGACTTTGTGGCAATAGATTCGAGGTTCGAATCCCAGAAACATCAAAAATCTTTTTCACAGTCCCACCTCTCGCGAATGTCTGACAAACGTTCGAGAGTAAGGCCTAGCGCATATTGAGCACAGCACAGCCCAGCACAGCATAGCACAGTCACCGCACATTAAGCGTAGTTGCTACGCATCTATGAGTTAGGTCGGTTCGCCTATTTTTGCGAAGAAATACAACCAACTCACTGGATCGACTTAAGAAATAACCAACTCACTTGATCAAAAAACAGTTGTTCGAGTCAAAACGCACAGGGGCAGAGAAAAACTGTGTTTACTTTACGCATGTCGCATAGGTGATAGAGGCTTGCGTCTGCGTTTTACCTCTGCTGCCTGCATTGTGCGGTGTTCAGTCTAACATTGTGCGATACAGAGCATTAGGCTACGCTGTGCTGTTTTCTGCTGGGCTTTGCTGCGCTCAATATGCGCTAAGCTTAATAATTGTCACCCAGAGCTTCTCAATTCGTCTTTAGGATACGGAATAAAATTGAAGGACCCTTCCATTTGTGTGCAAAAATATAACACTCACAACCGAAATGTCGCGAGAAGCTAAGCCTTGGACCGCATCGGTAATAGTAACTGTGGATTTCATCATATTTTACCATGTATCTATGTATATAAGCGATGTCGTTCAACATTTCAACATTTTGAAATTCAGAAATCCGTTAGGAATGTACAATTGTAGACCCAAATCAAAAAACTGATTATTATCATTCTTCCTATGTAGCAGTGTACAATAAGTACTCCACAGAGGAACTGCTTTACATTTCTATCTATAGTTAGGAACAGATTTTTTGTCCTCATTAGGTAATGCCAACGCAAATTGTGTCCTCAGTAATTTTATCTCATTGTTTTTTTTCATCTACATTTATACTAATTGGCCCTGTTACATTCTCACTCACGCACGCACGCATCATTGTGATTCTAAAACTGTAATAAAATATCACCAGTATAGACCAATTTAGTGATCTAGAAACATTTGGCAAAGACATAAACCATAGTGAGTTGCTTTCATTATGATTTATGTCTCAGCGATTATCAAAATTGTATTTTTAGTGATTCTCAAGTTTTTCTTTCTGTGTAAATTCTTGTAAATAAAAGTTGAGAAATATTTTCGTTATTGACAATTGCTATTAAATTAAATAAAACAAACTAGGAGGCCATTAATTCGGGTACACTCGTTATAATCAACCTTCAATGTAACCCGTAAATAAATCACAGGAAATTGTGAAGTGTAAATCTGTGATCCGTTTCGTGTTGACTTTAGACATTTTTAAAGCATCTAGAAAACTTATACTGATAAGGGTTTGTAAGTATCAACGTTCAGTTATTTTTCTTTTAGCTGAGCTGGCAGTGATTTTTAGTTTGTATCATAACTACTATCTGTACTAGTAGGATTATTCGCAGACTTTGCTATTATTTTTTCCCAGTAGTGCTTTCTCGTTTGGACTACCACTGCACAGTTTCGTTACTTAGAATATAGATATATATACCTAAGTACACACATTTTGTTTGCAATTTTTAGTCATTACTGTTTTGTGTTGTTATTAGGCAGTCTAAGCAACCATATATTGAGTCACTTAAATGTATTGACCTTAGATACATAGACAAAGAAAATACGATGGAATTCAGATTTCGATTTGAAACGATAATGGGATTTGGAAAGGGGACAATTCCAGCACGTCCATTAGAGCCACCCTTATTTGATTCAAACGCCATCTGTAGGCTAAAAACCTATTTTGTAATCTAAAAATACCAACAACACTTTCGTATTTCCATGAATTAAATATGTATATAATAAGATATTCCTAACTACGTGGGTCTTCACACTTACGTTTCTTGACAACAGCCTAGAACCAATTAAATAACACCCATCCCTAAGTCGAATTTATATGATCATAAGAGCGGCGCGCAGCGTGGACTTTTAATATTACTCCTATCATTATTATTATTATTATAACTCTCATCGTAGAACTAATTCTGAATTTATTTTTCTTGTTTCTTTTTGCGATTTACTTTTCACGCACATTTTTGCCTGTGGCTCGTTTTCGAATGCTCCCTGCGTGCTGTGTCTTGTGTTCTTGCTTTCATAATCATCCTCGTTGAAACTGCTGGCAGGATGGAGTGCCATTGGACGATTTAAAAGGAAAGTCTTATGGAACCACATCACGTATTCGTATAGTCGATGGTGGTAATTTATTGATAAGCAATGTCGAACCAATTGACGAGGGAAACTACAAGTGCATTGCGCAGAATTTAGTGGGAACCAGGGAGTCCGGCTATGCTAAATTAATAGTACAAGGTGAGTTCATTTTGTGAAAATAGAATTTTTCCAACAAACATATAAAATAAAAGTGTGTGGATTTTTAAGACGTTTTGCTTCAAAGACGATACACACAATATTTATAAAAGCTATATAGATCTAGGTGAAAATAAAGTTTTAAAAATATAATTTTTATCGCTTAAAAAGTATGTAAAATAAAACTGTTTTAAAACAGAGCTTTGTACAAAAACTCGTAATTCTTGGAGATGAAGATTAAAATGTGTTGTCTGCCTAAAAGCCTTTGTCGGTCCTCTTTGTCTGAACTTGAATTTTTTTCTTTCTGATGCCTACGTATTTCTTTATATTTTATACACCACTTGCCTATCTTTGCGTCCTGTGTGACGATAATGAACCTATCGATTATCGACCAAGCTTAGATTGTGCTTTGACACGGTGGAAATAAAGATATAACAGACAAAACTAAAGTCCAAAAGCTTAAAAAAAATTTCTATTTCTATTAAGGAAATCGTTTAAGCAAAAATGTTGTTGCGTTCTCATGGCTCTGTTTTCTCTTCGACACTCTTTCTCATTTCCATTAACCCATATTGTAACTGAAACTAGTTTTGACCTCCGATTATTGAGATTTTTTAATATGTGTACCTATATGAATGTTATAATTTTAAAAAAGTCTAGGTATTTCGGATAACCTGGAAAATGAGGGGTGTTTAAGCGGCCGGTAGTAATGTTTGGGACTGATTTTTTTATGACTCCATATAAATGCAATAAAATCCACTTTAAATAACGAACAAGTATTTTATTCATCTAAATAAAGGAAAAAACACAGATTAAAGTCATGTAAGAACGTAGTATGAAATAAAGCCTTCTTTCTTTCTTTCTTTCTTACAAAATACACATTTAAGTTGAGTTTCCTGGTGTTCAATCAATTGATTCGATCAAAGCGTAATTTTTCTCGGTAATTCCAAGGACCACGCTTGTCGCTTTTTTTTGTAGGCTTGGACTAATTCTTTTGCAATCACTCTAAGAAACCTTACGAAAAATAGAACTTCTTTTCTCGTATCGCTATATATAGCTACGTATAGCTCAATATTGTATTCCCATCTGATCGGTTCTCCTCGTATGAACTGCTTGCAGATGTGACATCTATAATGCGGCACCATTGTTTACTCTATACTGTGAATTTTTTTTAAAAAACTTATCACCTCCCAGCTGTATCAAGGTAATATTGCAGCAATGAATTTGTGCTTTATAATGTAAATCGATCCCATGAAATATCAATATTAACAATACGAAAATCACAATCCAATGATTTCTCGCAATAGAAAAATAGTAAAAAAATAAAAATTAAAAGAGTTATAAAGGACGGAAATAATAGTCCCGATTCCATTCATTCTTTCCGATTCATACATTCTTTTGCTGGCGATAGCACTCTCCGCTACACTTTCTGCATGACGCAAGTGGATTTTGAACCACCACTTTTGTTAAGCTAGTTAAATTCTGACCATGTAAGGCTGGGATTATACAATACAGTACAATTTTAAAGCTTTCAAGATCCAATGTGCTCATCTTTTATTGCCAGTCTAAGGGGCGAAGCTTATATTCAGAGGACATGAAAACTTTTTTAACGAGCGTTTGTACATTTGCCGTGTCGTATATCTCGGCGTATACCAGTCAAACTTTGATGGGACTTGCGATAGTGTTACTTTATCATTCATATGGGTTACCCAATCTACGCATAGCTATCGATTTTTAAGCCTATATGTTTGCAAAGTTAAATATGGTTTTTCAGTCTATTCCAGAAATCGCTTATAACTGAAAGAACTATCGCTTATGTTTTAAAAACCTACAATTAATGTAGCATACTATTAGGATTAGATAATTCAGACTGATTGCAACTAAATCCATTTGTGCTTGTGTGTGTAGTCACTCGCATAGCAGAATACATAAGCTGGTGTTTCTATAGAAGTGTACAATTTTTTGGTAGAACAATTTTCAGTACTACTCCCAAGTTAAAGTACAAGTTTTGGCAAAATTGTTCAAAAGTCAAATCTGACAACAGATTTAGGACTTCATTTTTAGGGGTACCATAGACGGTAAAACAAGTCTGTAATTTTCATTGATAATCATTTTCGTCATTGAAATGGGATAATAAAGCTAGTTTTAAAATAATTGTGACGCGTGTCAAAAAAATTAAAAATCTAAAAAAAAAATTTTTTTTAAAAAATTATAAACAACCCATAAAAATTTTGCATGTAAATTCTCTAACCGCAGAGAAAAATATGTGCAAAGTATTTAAACTCGATTTTAAGGCAAGAGGAAGAATAAAATCATAAGCAACAAATCCTTGAAGAAAATCGGGTTAATTTTTTTTTAAAAATTTTTTGGGGCCCCATTACCCTGTGACCCGGGGTCTCCAAAATTTTTACAAAAAGTGTTGTCCATGGGAGATACATAAGTGTATAAAATTTAAAGAGAATCGGTCAATTTTTAAAAATTTTATATGGGCCCCGAATTTTATTTGGTGGTGAAAACATAGCTTAGTACACACAACGACGTACGAACCACTAAAATTATTTCTTTTGAGTTGAGTTCAGCTGTAAAGCAGTTGAGTGCGTAACCAGTTCTTCATATACTCGTAATATTGTACAAAACACAAATTCTCTATACTCTCTGATCTCTGATAACAAAACAACCCCAGTCGTAAATTCTAGCAGCGCTACAGCGCACACAGTATTTATAGTATGATATGATCTGAAAAAAAAAATGGAAAATTTGTATGGGAGCCCCCCGATCCCGCATCCCGCATCCCGCATCCCGATCTTTCTGAAATTATTAGAAAGAAAGTATTTTCACCGGAAATATACATGTGTGCAAAATTTCAATAAAGTCGGGCTTTGGGAAGTGGTTTAATCAGAAAATCTGACCAGCCAGCCAGCCAACCAGCAATCCGGCCAGCCACTAGCACGCGAAGTGAATATAGAGAATTTAAAAATATCCCTAAAAAATAATAAAAAAAAAGTTTTTTTCACAGAAAAAAAAAATTAAAAAAAAAATTGTTACGAAGTTTGAATTAAGAATTAAGTTGTGAATTAAATAGTTACTATTGTGCTTTCAAGATAATTCAGTGTTTAGATTGAATTACAACTATCCATATGGCGAGCTGAGAAGCTCGCTTTACTGTCTTATAAGCGTAATTCAAATCCCCATGAATGACATTTGCATAGAAGATGTGTGTCAACAACGTCCGCATATTTGCCATTGCTAAAAATGCTGCGAAATGTTAAGAGAGTTCCTTAAACGGTGCGAGAAGTTCTTCACACCATCTCATCTGGCTAATATCTACGAGGCATATATGTTTGCCCAAAACATGAATACAACGATGTATTGTCTGGTCAGGTGCTTCCAAGACCACATTGTATCTACTAGACAGAATGCAGAATAGCGCGATAAAACTTATCGGTGACGAATATATCTTTTTACAATTTCAAGTATTGAGTTATCCATTACTTATAAAGTAAACGTAAGTATTGTATTACGTTTGAATTGATTCGCAACACACACACTCGATTCATGGAATTTACCTAACCGAACTAGTTTCTCAACGGTGAGGAACCTTATACTAAAGTCAGACTTGTAGATGATCTGGCCCATAAGAAACAAACATTTTGTTGTAGAGAAAAACATCGGCCACCTTAAACTAGGTGGATTATACGATTTTACGTATCTTTATATAATTTGTAGAAATTGTAGTCACTGTAGAAAAAATGAACAGATGAAAACGTTCGAATATAACATCTAGAAAGTTGTAATTTTTGACTACTGCCATGAAAAACGAAAACTTTGAATCGACACCTTACTCCCCAAATAATTCTTTTTTATTGTTGTTGTCTTTTTGTTAGTTTCTGGGTATGTATATTTACATATTGGTATAATGAAATTATGTTCGAACCGAACAATTTTGTAGCCGTGCTCTGCACATGCAGGTGACATTTTTTACTGGCCTGTGTGTTCCACGGTAATTGGTAATTTTCGCCTTTCCCAATGTCTATGTAATTATTTTCGATTAACTGATCTTACCAGTTAAGCTAGTTCGCCTGTGGCAACAGTTCACGTACATGTTATATAATTTACTCTACTTAGAAGTTGGTTTAAACCGACTGCTTTGTCTGTCCACTGCCAGTGTCCAGTGACTGCGCTTTATCTTAACATTAACATCAGAAAGAGTAGGTTTAAGTTCCCCTCTCCAGTCGTTTATTCACTATTGAAACTGAGCAATCACATTCATTGGAATCACGTCGTATCAATGCAGATGAGAATTAGGTGGAAAAGAACGACGGTCGCACACGATGCAGCTCGCGAATTTGACATGCTTTCAGTTGCTATATTGAAGCTTGGAGTATACTTTTAGAAGAAAGTTTTATACTAAAGGTAATTAGTCTGATTCGTGTGTTTATACGATGGGCAGATTCTTCGCCTGGTACAACAAATTACCAATCGAATAACAATGAACTGAAGCTATCTTTTAATAAAGATAGAAATTTTGTTTAGTTTCAATGAAACTCGAAAGTTTCCTCTACATTAATTGTTCTTAACATCATCTGGTACGTTGAACTACGGAGACAAAAAGGAAAGGGCATAAAATGCTATAAAAATGTTTTAGTTTAGGCAAATCCTCTTCAAAAACTTAATGATGGAACAAGGATTTAAGAAACTTGTTCCCGCAACTCACAGGTATCGTAATAATCGTTTGCATTGTTGTTTTAGTGAAACCCTATTTCATGAAAGAGCCACAGGATAGCACAATGCTATCCGGGCAAACAGTTCAATTCCATTGCCTGGTGGGCGGAGATCCACAGCCGAAAATCCTATGGAAAAAGGACGACGGCAATATTCCAGTATCCAGGTGAGTTTAATTTTTAAGCGAATGTTTTTTGCTAACCGTAAAAATTTTTGAATTTTTTTATTTTATCTCTGTAAAATCAGAGCACGAATACAACAAGAAGATCAGAGCTTAGAAATTACGAATGTTGTTCCATCGGATGAGGGAATCTACATATGCGAAGCTCACAATAGTGTTGGACAAATTAGTGCCAGGGCACAGCTTGTTGTACACGGTAAGTTGCTTACAAAATGTTTGAATTTTTTTTTAAATTTTTATAAACAATCAAAAATTAAATGTTCAATTGTTACAACGAATTTTTCCTTCATTCTTCTCAGCTCCCCCGACGTTCATCGTAAAACCACAGGACAAAAAACTGGGGCTCAATGGTGTTGCGCAATTTCCATGCGTCGCTGATGGTAATCCACCACCATCGGTGTTCTGGACAAAAGAAGGTTTCTCCACGCTTATGTTTCCGAACAATTCGTATGGACACTTGCACGTGTCCGCTGAGGGCACACTCCAGATAAATGGCGTGCAAAAGGACGATGCTGGCTATTTCGTATGCTCGGCATTTAGTGTTGTTGACTCATCGACAATACGAGCATTTTTACAGGTGAGTGAGGCTAGGAAATTTAACAAACCTTCTCTGCAAAGTGCAAAATATGGAAATGAGTCAACAAACTGATCTAACCACCGAGAGAGTTCGTCCGTCGGTGAAATAAACAAATGATGTGCATAGACATATGAATCCATTAGTTAGTTCAGAAGGACAATTCTCCGGAGATCTATGAAAATTCATTTATGCTAATCGCGACATATTGTGTTGTGTTCTTGTGTTTTCCAGGTAACGTCCGTCGATGATACTCCTCCGCCTATTATCCAGATTGGTCCATCGAATCAAACGTTGCCAAAGGGCAGCATTGCGATGTTGCCGTGTCGGGCATCAGGCAATCCAACGCCACGTGTCAAATGGTACAAGGATGGTGTCCTATTACAAAGTGGTCACCGCAATACAATTGTTCAGGGCGGTTCGCTGCGCATTGATGGTAAGTTAGTGGCCTTTAGTATTTTCCCATATCCTTTTTTTTTCTGCTGTTTTATTTTAAGCCACTTTTCCTTATACTCGCATAGATCTGCAGCAATCAGATACAGGACTTTACACATGTACTGCATCATCCGAGAGTGGAGAGACATCCTGGTCTGCTACTTTAACGGTAAGTGAAATAGTTATTTTGTAAAATAATTGTTTGAACATTCATACGCAATAATACGCAATAATAAAAGTTGAGAGGTGCAGCATGTATGTCTACAACACGTCGTAGTACATTTTATGGATATAAACTAAAGTTCAATGCTTAATGAGTCTGCAAAAATTGTATTTTACATCTGTCGATTAATTTAATTAATAATATAACCGTTTATGGTCGATTCAATAGAGTTGTGTTCCATGATTTATTAATTCAACAAAATTGCTTTATACTGTGTTGCAACGAGCACTCCTGCCAACTCGAACTCAGTCAAACAAAATATCTTGTTGGAGACAGGTACTTTTATAAATATATACCTGCCAAAAAAGGTGGTCCTGATTGCCTTGGAGACCAAGTTGATTAAAATGTTTTCTATAGAAAGCCCAACTATACGCATACTGATGCAGTAAAACCAACGTCAAATCGGCTGTATTTGTAATAAGTGAATATGTACAGTGTAGAAAAAAAATCCCATAAAAATTAAAATGTTCCGTGTAAATTCTCTAATCGGAGAGGTATGTGTATAAAATTTGAAGAAAATCGGGTACATTTTTAAAAAAATTTTTGTGTGGGAGCCCCCCGACGGCGACGCCTGGTCCCAATCACTTCCAAATTTTTATAAAAATTGTTGTCAATCGGAGATACACATGCGTATAAAATTTGAACAAAATTGGGTACTTTTTTTTACAAAATTTGTATGTGTGCCCCCCGATTTTTACAAAAATCCATCCATCTGAGATACACATGCGTATAAACTTTTTTATAAAATTTGTATGGGGCCTGACTTTTTCAAAAAGTGTTGTCAAACATGCATATAAAATTTGAAGAATATCGGTCAAATTTTTTAAAATATTTTTATGGGAGCCCGATGCCCGAGGGGCCCCAAATTTTAATAGAAGGTGTTGTTGTCGGAGATACACATGTGTGCAAAGTTTGAACAAAATCGGACTTAAGGAAATGGGTTAAAAATTGTTCTTCTACCACCCAGCCAGCCAGCCACGGTAAGGTAAACAGACGCAGTTTATGAAACGCGCAAACAGGTGGTAGTGAAATAAGACAGGAACGTTAGTTGTAGTAGTGAGAATTGGACAAATTTTATATGGATTTTTCTCTTTTGTTAATTACTAATTCATCTGATTTGATTATTTTTTAAGCATCTTTCTGTGCTTTAATTTAAGTTGGACAGTTGGACTTTCTGTAGAAAAGGTTTTGCATGGTTCTGTCGTTGGCTCTGTCGTTAGCTCTGTCGTTTTTTCGTTCTGTCGTTCGTTCGGTGGTGGAATCTTGCGATTAATTTTTAACCCACTTTCCAATAATTTCCAGTAATTTTTATTTTAAATTTGTATGGGAGCCCCCCGACCCCGGGTCCCGATCACTTCCAAATTTTTACAGAAAGTGTTGTCCATCAAAGATACACATTTATATAAAATTTTAAAAAAATCGGGTAAATTTTGTAAAATAATAGTATGGGAGCCCCCCGACCCCGAGGTCCGAGGAGCCTCAAATTTTAATAGAAAGTATTGTCACCGGAAATATACATGTGTGCAATAAAATCGGGCTATGGGAAGTGGGTTAAAAATTGATCAGAAAATCTGACCAGCCAGCCACCCAGCCAGCCACGTGCACGCGAAGTTAATATAGAGAATTTAAAAAATTTACCCGATTTTTTCCACACTTTGCACACAATGTATCCCCGATTCAATTAGAATTATCATGTGCGAGTCTCAGATTTTTACTGATTAAACCAACCCCACATCTGCTAGCCTGTTTACTCACTGCAATACCACCACTTAAGGTATTTCTTTGCAGGGTAAGTTTATTTCTTCCTTAGTCAAAAAAATCCCTGTGCTTCTTACAGCCTCCCATCTCTGCAAGGTTCGTTGATTACGTTATAAGCTTCTTTAGTGCTTACTATTGCTTGATTGAGGTCAGACGGACTTTTTCGTTCTCCTAAAAACTGCTTCAGCAAGCGCCTCCTGTTATTGAATGTCACGCACTCTTGCAGTACGTGTTCTGCATTCTATACACTGCCCTCGCAGTAAAGAGAAAAAGATTCATTCGCGTCTTTGAACTTGTGACGATACTCACAAAAACATCCGGGTCCGACAAGAACTGTATCAGGTGGTAATTGGCATCTATGTTTACTCGCTACCCACACTTGGATGTCTGGGATCAGTATATGTGTCCATCGGGCTTTTGTATATACATTTACGCTGCCACTTCATTTGGCTACGATTTCGTATGTCATATCATGTACGCTGACCTCCACTTGTTTGGTGGTTCATCAACTGCCTCCTATGACTCCTGCTGCATCGGTGGAGACTGTCCGGAATCTACAGCCTATTTTGAGCGACGGCAGTCTATACGCTGCTGTGGCTCCTTTCATGTAGCTAGTGAAAGAAGTCGCCACGTCTCATATCGTCGCCGCATACATGAATATCGATGTATTGACACCGAAATTGGGCCAAATCCTCACAAAGGAGTCCTTGCACGCCATGCTCTTTTACTGGCATATCTAAGATGCTCCTTGAAATTGAGCCTGTGGTCCAACAGGACTTCGATGTATTTTATATGTGGGCTCGATGTGATGTTATGTCCGCCGACTCGGACACCACCTTTTTTCCTTTTTCTTTACATTTTTCTGCTACTTATCAGTACAGCTTCGCTTTTGTGATCATTTCATCACATTTTTGCGTTACCTCCACGTGCGTCTTAGCAACAACCACTATGGCTATATCATCGGCATATCGGACGATATCTACTCTGGTTGGTCGTTTAATTAAAATAATGCCGTCATGAATCTCGTTCTATAGTAGCGGTCTAATTACCTAGCTTTGTGGTACTCCTCCGGTGACTTTGTATTGCTTGTGCCCTCCTCAGTGTCGTATAGCAGAATTATGTCCCTGAAGTAGCTAGCAGTCAATACAACCAACGTATTGCCCCAATTTGCGGAGTTGAATGAATTTTTTGACATCAAATGTCACCATTGCGCAGTATTTCTTATCCCCGCCATTCCATCTCGTTTCTGCAATTACCTTGCGCGTGAAATCACATACCGCCCCGATTGTGTCGATGGTGCTCTTTTTCTTCCAAAAGCCATATTGGAATCTTGATAGGCTGGGCGATCCTTCTGTGTATTTTTCCAAGCAGTTCCATATGAGTCTTTCTAGCAACTTTTCCGCTGAGTCCAGCATACACAAAGGTCGTTTCTTCTTGTCACCTTTCCGAATGACCACTAACCGCTAATGCTTCCATATTTGCGGAAATATTCCATTGTTACTGTGTACGCTTCCTTGCGTCGACGGTTGTTCTGGTGGCTTTTCACCTGTCGGAATGAGCACTAACCGCTAATGGTACCATCTCCTTTCAGAGCAGTTCTAATGACCATGTTAATAACACCATCCAGACCGCATGTCCGTGTGTTTGTTTATTTGTTTGTTTGTGGCTGGCTGGTAAAATCTTTTTATTAATTCTTAGCCCACTTGCTAAAGCCCGATGATTTTTTTCGATCTTAGAGCTTAGGGGCTCCCATCCAATTTTTTTAAAAATTACCCTAAAGTTTGGATAATTTCTACACTGCTACTTGTATTACTCTAAAAAAAGCATGAATTTTGCAGTAATCATTATACATATTGTTATATATTCATCTTATCTTGTCGTTTACAGGTGGAAAAGAGTAGTTCCTCAATACTTCATCGGTCAGCAGACCCAAGTACATATCCAGCTCCACCGGGTACACCAAAAGTCGTTAATGTTACACAAAGAAGTATTGCATTACGTTGGACCAGAAGTCAGGAGAAGCCCGGAGCCACCAGTCCAATTATTGGGTGAGTTTGCCAACTTTGTAGAAAATGTTCATGGCTGTTTGAACTTTTTGAGCTTATTGACTTTGTGGGCATATTAAATTGGGAAAAGCAAAAGTTTATGCAATTGTATATACAGGAAGGTACGTACTATGAAGGGTTACGTATTCATTCGATGGTCAATTCAATTAATTTGGAAGAATGAATAGAAAGTAGTATTCTAGCAGTCGATTGAGACTCATTTAAATATTAAATGGACTTTTACCTTGTGTGCAGTTACTTAACCGCTTAATGTAGTTTTGATCTGAAAGTTTTTATTTAATGAATGCATAATAAAAAAATAAACCACAAAAATACCAAAATTGAAGTTCACATATGTTGACTCCAGTGCCGAAGAGGATAAAGTTACACCGTTAATAATATTCATCGCTTGAGATACAGGTTTGCTGTGTTTTGTGTATCCCCTACATACATACAATTCCTTCCACAGAATATAGTTGATCACCTCTTCATTGTACATAGCTTAACATAGCTGCAACATGGTGAATTAAAAAAAATTCTATCTTTCGGGGCAAGTATGCTCAAGTAAACGAACGTTCATTAAGCTAATTTTTGGATGGCTATCTTACTTTTTGTAGTACCATACCGCACGTCGTCCGCAAAATAAAGTAAAATTTCATGGCAAAAAGTTCAGGAGTTTTTTCTCGTCAAACGCATATGGCTACAAACCAAGGCAGTTGGCGGCAGATACAGCTAGTGCGGATGACTCTAGCTGGGGTGGAACCACATTCAACACAATGCACGCTATTCAGTTAATTCGGCCTCCGTCGAGCGAATTATTCAGCGAGAAGAAGCTGTAAAATGTCCAACGGGCTCTAGCTGACCGCGAATGCTCAATCTGTGTTTCCAACCTGTGCAACCAACCAGCCAATGTACGTACTTATGGTATATGGTGCACCGCATTGCAGCATTCGACGCACTGCCAATATCTTTAAGTATTTTTCTTTCCATGGCTATTACTTTTGTTTTTTGACGATTCCAATAAGCACAAATTGTAAATCCTTTGGTTCGAAATAGGTTGAAAGACATTCAGGTAGATACACACACACACAAAGAGAAAATTCTAAATTACATATTTTGTTTTGATTTTTTATTTGGTTAACGTTAAGCCAATACTCACGTAACTAAGGCAAATGCACTAGTTTCAGTTGCTTTCAAAACTAGCACTGATGTACATAAGTCTAATAATGTTGGTGAATGTTATTGATTCCAGTCAAGCACTGAATAAAAAATTTAAATATATTTAGCTTAAAGATAAGGATTTTCAGCTTCTACGAGCTTTATGCTATGTATTAACGAAATTCAACTTTCTATTGTAATGTTAAGCCTTTAACCCATAATTTACTAACAAATCCCTTTATTTTCAATTTTCCTCCAACCACGTTATCGTTTCAGATACACCGTAGAATATTTTAGCTCAGATCTTCAAACGGGCTGGGTTATTGCTGCTCATCGAGTTCCTGATCAAACAATAACGGTATGTACGTATATACATGGTGTGGCACCGAAGAGAAAGAGATTTATGTTTTCATTTGCAAGCCAAAGCGCTAAAGGGTTTGTACATGGCGTGCGCGCCCGGATGCTGATGTAGCTAAATGCAAAGTTAACTACCGCACGTGAGATACCATCAAAATAAATTACTTTCGCAACGAAATTGTACCCAAAATCCTGCAATTTATTCGTTCAGTTCGTTCGGCATCTTTATACTCAGTGACCGC
Source organism: Nephrocerus scutellatus (assembly GCA_947095585.1). Taxonomy (NCBI): domain Eukaryota; kingdom Metazoa; phylum Arthropoda; class Insecta; order Diptera; family Pipunculidae; genus Nephrocerus; species Nephrocerus scutellatus. The sequence goes on from OX352762.1 coordinate 84,724,529, forward strand.
CGGAAACTTTTAAATTAATATGCAACATACCCCTATAAATATTGGATTATTTCACCGATACATAAATTTTGTAGTAAATTTTCCGGTCTGTTCGTTTCGGTCGTTTTATCTATGTGCATTAAGGCATAAAAAATCTACTACTTAGAAATGTACATAAATAAAAATATTCGGCAAAATGCACTAATAGATACTTGTGCCGGCTTCCAGATAGATTCTATTTAAATTATTCTGTAAAACAACATTACAGGAGTATAACTTAGACGAAAAACAATCCTCCGCGTTTTAAATGTATTTCATTTATCGATTTTTACAGATCTCAGGACTGAAGCCTGGAACATCGTATGTGTTCTTGATTCGTGCCGAAAATTCCCACGGACTTTCTGTGCCTTCCGGTCTGTCAAATGTAGCAAAAACATTAGGCACTGATTTGAGTGTGGTGCAGCCAGGTGAAATTTCAGCTGCTCGGGCTGTTTTAAGTGGCAAGGTAAGTCATTTTTGGTAGTTCTTTACGATATTGATACATGTGTATACTTATACTGTTTCTACATCCTTATATATGTAAGTTAGTGGTCAATAAATAAAGTTACATTTGAATAACCCCACATTATATTTAAGTTAATGATTAGGGATTTAATAAGTCGTGTTATAGTCGTTCAATTCCAAAATACATTTCCACCCAGCTCTCTAACCACTGCGCCACGCATAGCATATCATATGAGCATAGCAATCGACAGCTTTTTGCAAACGTCAATATGCTACACACTCTAATTCTGCTTCTCCTTTGGTGTTATAATATATATAATATATTATAATATAAATAATACATATAAAAATAACTTGTTTTCTTTTTGCGTTATATGTAAGTACCTTTTGACGTGACAACGTCTCGCTACAAGGTATAAGGGGGTGCAGGGTCAAAAAGTAAAATGTTAAATGTCCCACTGTTGTGAGACACTGTTAAGTGTGGCACTGTTAAGTGTGACACTGTTAAATGTGACACTGTTAAGTGAGACACTTTTAAGTAATCCACTTTTAAATTCGGAATGATTCGCATGAAATTCGGAATGTAGGACTAAGATACGACTATAAGACTTGTTCCTATGGAAATTCTGGGATCTGGCCAATAGGGTCTGGGATTTTTGGAACCAAGCCTTCCTAAGATTGAATCAGACAGTGCATCAAACTCCCTCTGAGTTGAAACACTGTCTCAGTTGGGGCTTCTGTAAAGGAAACAGTAGTAGATGTTGCGCTCTTGTACCTTAACTTTTAGCCAAATGAAATTGAATTCCGGTTTGGAACTTTGGCTAAATTGAGGCAAAAGCTGAAACGCAACATCTCTCCGGACATAGATTGCGAGTCCGCGTCTAGAGAGAAATAATGGCACCAAGCTATACCCAGGCAGATTAAATTCCGATACATCAGAATTATCAAACACCTGAGTTTCACTCAATGCCAAAATTGCTGGCCTGTGGACATGTACATGGTTAAACACAGCGAACGAATTCGTTCTCAGCCCACGTATGTTGCTAAGATCCACTCTGAAAACACACATAACTACGACAAACATACACACAATACACAACTTACCGCTTCTTTAAACCGAATTGAGAAGAGTATGTCTCAAATTGGAAATTAGCGTTTTTTTTGTTATTGTTTTTATGTTTATTTTGTGCAATGGCGATATGCGCAGCACATCCGCGTACGATGGCGTATCAGAGACAACATGGGATTACAGTTTGCAATAGTAAATTTAGGTACACTAAAACAGATGTCATCTCGAATGAATAGAATAACCCCACGATGTGGAACCAAACAGTCGACACGAGATTACCCCGGACAATGAAAATCATTTAGGGTACCCATATAAGAGGCCTGCGTTTCACATAACCTTAGAACCGCAGGTTTATTCGCGTCAATATGTGCTACGATCGAGTTGAAATTACTTTTAATGCCGCGAATATTTGTGAAATGAATTTCAAAATATGAATTCACTTCACAATGTAAAAATACCGAGACCGGCAAGATGGTGAAATAAAAGTAAAAGTATGCTCTTTCCGATGTTCTGATATTTTCTTTAAAAAAGATTTCTTGAAAACACACAAAAACAAACAGCAATAATTAAAATGATAATTAGTATTATTATAATTGAATTGACTATTTGACGTGCAGAATTAGGAACAGCAAAATGTTTGCTTGTTTGTTTTTCAATTCCAAATAAAATAAATAAATATCTGATTCACTTTATAAAAACACATTTAAGAAATTAACATTGAAAAAAAAGTTGTCAGAACGAAATCAAAACATTATGAAACAATGAAACTTCTGTTACCTAATGTGCCTTGCAAAGGCGATATGTGTCTCGAACATGCAAAATAGATGGGTGCTATTAAAGAAACGTTACAAACAAAAGCCTCTACTCTATATCAATAGAAGGTTGACGAAACGAAGTATGGGGTGTCACGGAGGCTGACTGCGGACGAGCAAAGTGCGTGCAGACAAAAGTGTCCTGTTTGTTGCCAACCTTGCTGCTTCAGGTGCGATTGGTAGCTTTTCCCGATGTGATTCCTTTTGACTTATCCTCATATTTTTTTTCTGTTTCATTTTTCCTCTTGCAAAGTAAAAAAATGGACGCTGTGACAGCTCCCTGCACATTTCAATCATGTGTCTGTGCACTGTTGCACGAACTGTCAAGAAGTCATAACAATTTTTATTTTCAACGATGGCAAACAATTTCCACCGGGAGAACAGAGCATCAGAGTAATATTACTCCCTCTTTTTCTTAAATGTCTCGTCATCATGATGACAAAAAGTATTGATCCAACTGTGAGATAGGTCGTTCCGGGTATGTTGGATTTTTTTCTATATTTCTCCCTGCTTTTCTTTGTTAGACAGCTTTGTTTCCTTAAATACTTTTGATTACTTTGCAAACTGAAATTTTTCTTCTTATTTTGATGGAAAGGAACAAAGTTAAACAAGAAATTATTATTAGAAATTTATTACAAAATTCTAAATAAAAATAATAAAATTTAAGAAGAGTGTTTGCTTAAATTTTAAATGAAATTATTATTTGCGAGGTATGCTCGAATCCATAAAAAAATTTATGAATGAAATACATACAAAATTTAGAAAAAGCTAAGTTTTCTGTAAAGATCGCCTCCTTTAGCGTCGCATTAGCGTATCAGTGCAGTGTGCTTACGTTTACGTGTAACAACCTCATTATAATAATTGCAGCTGGAGTGCAGCTTTTCAACAATGACGAGGGCGTTATACTTGAATAGGTTTGCTCGCGAAAGTACTTACAAGAACGCGAGTGGGTTGAGTGTAAAAACTCGAAGCGCAGTTTAAACTCACACGCATTATCCATGTGGAAGGAGTGGCTTTAAAAATCCAAATCATCATCATCATCCTCGCATGGGTTAGCTTTGATATTAACACGAAAAATGGAAGATTTTTCCATTTACGTCTGTAAAAGTGCTTCCAAAGCAAAGCACTATTGCACATATGGTACTGGTGGCACCTTCTTGAAGAACTTTACCCGCAACTATAGCACGCTATTCATTCCTGAATGACATTAGAAGAGTAAAAAAATCGCAAAACTCCCAAGCAAAGCAATAAATAACCAGTGTGCAATGCATCGCCTTCTCTCTAAGCGTTGTGATGCCAATAATTTTTTTTGCGAATTGTAGTCATCGCTCTTATAGCCGTCGTCCTGCAATTATTAAGTGTGCTGCGTAGAAAACAGTGCAAAATCTTTACGGTAGACTCTCTGGCGCGAACTCTGTGCTCCGAAAAGGAACACATTAATCAAAATTTTTGAGATGGTTCCACGCAGTTTCCACACACATTGGAGAAATGTTTGCTTAAAAGACTTGCCACACGTGTATGAGAAGGAGTGAAGGAAATTGCTTTGCTGGACTAAGGCGTTTTGTGGCGACAGCAAGGGGGCTTAGGCGTTTGCAATTTCAGGTGTGCAAGCAGGTACGTACATAGTATACTAGAAAGTCAGTGCTAGAAGGAATAATAAACCGAAGCGCTTGTCCTGGTATTTGTGCGTGGTCAAATAAAGCACGTAGGCTGAAATATATTGGGACAAATTGGCAATTTCTCTTCAACTGTTTTGTGTACTTTTAATTTTCGGTTCTTCTGCCATGGAAAAGTGCAAACAGCAGAAAATAATGAACAGGGCTTGTGTTGTCGGTGTCTCATCTCAGTTTACAAAAGATTCAAATGTAAAGGCTAATTTCATGTTGTATTTAATAATCTTTTCTGGTTTCCTTATTTTTTTGAACCCTGTCTCTATTTAGCGATTAAAACCTGCAAAGGCTTTTGACGTGTCAACGTCTCACTACAAGGGGGTGCATGTTCAAAAAGTTAAATGTTAAGTAAGACACTGTAAAGTGAGACACTGTTATGCTATCACTGTTGTGAGACACTGTTAAATGTCAGTATTTTGGGAACTAACCCATTTCTCAATCGATATGCATGAAATTCGCAATGTAGGACTAAGATGCGACTATTAAACTTCTTCCTATGGAAATTCTGGGATATGGTCAATGGGATCTGTAATTTTGGAAACAATATCAATTTGAGATGTCCGTTCGTGTATCCGTTCCACACACAAGAATATCTTTGTTTTTAAATTCTCTATATTAACTTCGCGTGCATTGCGATTGATCGGGAAACTACTACGTGGGCTAGCACCCTGCGGTACCGAAAAATACCCGCTACTGAAACTGACACAACGCCTCGGATAAGTAATGATCGAATAATGACGACTTTTGGCTATTGTACCCGGACTAAGATTGGTTTCTGGAATGTGAGGACGCTCCTTGACTCTGGGAGTGAAGGACCTCTAAATGCCAGATTTCTTCAACTGGAACGTGAGTTTCTTCGCTATAATTTGGACATACTGGGAGTGAGTGAAGTAAGATGGTTCGACGCGGGAGAGTACCAATCCCCAACGTGTAACACTGTGCTACTCTACTCTGGCAAACCCTCTGGCAGTCCCCGTGAATCTGGAGTGGGTCTGCTGCTAACGCCAACAGCACGTAGAGGCCTAATTTCCTGGCACCCGCATAGTGATAGGATATTATCGGCCAGATTTCGGACTAGAGTACGGCGCGTCACGATCATACAGTGCTACGCCCCAACTGACTTGCCACAAGGTCAGCTGGGTGTCAACTGACAGGCAATCATCATCCAACCAAATGGACCAAGTGGCGATCAGCCGACGTTAGACGTCCGAAACAGACGAGGTGCCGACATGGGTATGGTACGTGATCATCACCTTATGGTAGCTACTGTCCAGTTACGTACAGCATCAGTTCATAGAATCCGCAATATCATCCGAATGCCTAGGTATAACATCGACCGGCTAAAGATCCCCTCAGTACGCCAGCAATTAAGGGATCATTTATCGCAAGGAGTTGAAGCAATCAGCGGCTCACTGCCGACAACCATCCAGGAACATTGGAAGGCTGTGAAAAATGTTTTCACATCTGGTGCGGAAAGTATTGTTGGTAGAAGCCAGGCAAGGCACAGCACGTGAATTACCGAAGATACCTGGAGGCGGATTGAAGAACGTAAGCTACTTAAAGCTCGTATTGTAGATATCCCAGCAGCAGCGAGGAGCGAGCTAGAGTCCATGTATCGAAGAAAAATGAGAGAAGTGCAGCGTAGTGTAAGACGTGACAAGCGTAACTATATTAACAACCTGGCCTCAGAAGCAGAGGAAGCAGCGAGCAGGTGCGATAGCAGAACCGTTTACAGAATCACCAAAGAGCCGACAGGTGGTCACCGCTCTAGCCAACATCCGGTGAAAGGCCTAGATGGTGCCGTACTCGTTTCAGATGAGGATCAGCTCAAACGATGGAAGGAGCATTTCTCTACGGTCGTTAACCGTGTATTTGCTAACGATACGCACCTAAATCAAACGGAGCTGCCGGAAGTAACAATTTCCCGAATTCGCACCTCAACTCCAAGTAAAGACGAGATCGCTACCATCGCACTAAAGAACAACAAGTCGGTAGGACAAGATGGTATACCCGCAGAGTTTCTGCGTGCAGCCCCAACGACATCAGCAGAGCTTTTATATCCTCTTGTAGAGAGAGCTTGGGAGGTAGAAAGTTTCCCCGAATAGTGGAAGAAGGGAATGACTGTCAAGCTCCCTAAAAAAGGTAGTCTTATGGAGTGCGAAAACTGGAGAGGCATTTGCGTTCTCCCTGCAGTTGCAAAAGTAATAGCCAAAGTAGTACTTTAGCGTATTAAGGAACATCTGGAAGATACAAGCAGGTTTCCGCACTGGATCCTCCTGTGTAGACCACATAAACACCCTGCGGATCATTATTGAACAGTGCGTTGAATTCCGGTCACCACTGCACCTGCTGTTCATCGATTTTGAGAAGGCGTTTGACAGTGTCAACAGACCTTGCGCAGGAGCGGTATACCCGATAAACTAATAGCTATTATTAGAGCAACCTATTATGGCTCTAAATTGTCATGTGCTACATAGAGGAAAGCTGTTGGAGGAATTCGAGATTCTAAGTGGGTACGACAAGGTTGCATACTATCGCCGATGCTTTTTTTGTTGGTGATTAACGATGTACTTCGCGCAGCTTTATCTACTGGAAACGGAGGAATTCTTTGGACTCTTACATCTCAACTCAAACATCTGGATTACGCTGACGACGTTTGTTTACTCTCACACAGAATCATGGAGCTGCACCAAATGACAACAAATGTGGAGAGGGAGGCAAATGTTGAGGGTTTGAAGATTAATACTGACAAAACCAAAATCATCAACCTCGGCACTAACTCAGTTACTCATGTTAACATTGCTGGACAGCTGGTAGAGAGAGTAGAGAGTTTCCAATATCTTGGGAGTATTGTCTCGACCGAAGGTGGAACCGAACAGGACATTGTCAACCGAATCGGCAAAGCAAAATCGGTGTTTGGAATGATGTCCATGATATGGCGAAGCAATGCGATCAGCTTAAACACCAAGCTGCGACTGTTCCGCTCAAATGTTGAATCTGTGCTGTTGTATGGGTGCAGCACTTGGAAGGTGACCGCTACTATCACAAAAAGATTACAAACATTCGTAAATAGGTGCCTACGGAACATCTTAAGGGTTTTCTGGCCTAACCGCATCTCTAACGAACATCTTTACCAGAGAACGGGTCAGGGACCAATAGGCACAACCATCCAACGACGGAAGTGGCAGTGGATTGGTCATACACTCCGAAAAGGCGACAGTTCCATAGCAAACTATGCAATGCAATGGAACCCGTTATCTCAGGATGGTAGAAGAACGGATCGTCCGAGAAATACATGGCGCAGAACAGTTGAGGAGGAGGCACGGCAATTGGGGAAGAGTTGGAGAGAGCTGAAGCTTATTGCCAGGAACCGCACGCGATGGCGCGTAGGCGTTGTAGAGGCCCTAGGACCCACAATGGGATACAGGACATAAAGAAGAAAGAAGAACTTCGCGTGCCCGTGGCTGGCTGGCACACCAAATCTTGTGATCAATTTTAACCCACTTCCTAAAGCCCGATTTTATTGAAATGTGCACACATGTGTATCTATCTCCCATGAAAACAATTCCTATTAAAATTTGGTGCCACTTGGGCCGCGGGGTCGGAGTGCTAACATACAAATATTTTACAAAAAGTACCCGATTTTCTTTTAATTTTATAGACATGTGTATCTCCAATGGAAACACTTTTTGTAAAAATTTTGGAGTAATCAGGAAAAGGGGGGCTCCCTTTGCACTTTGTGTATCAATTAGAGAATTTACACGAAAACTTTGATTTTTTATGGGTTGTTTTTTTTCTTTCTCCATTTCAGCGTAGTTAACTAGAATTAATTGATTTTACTTTCTTTTATAGAGGAAGTATAGTAATCATGAAAATGTTCGAACTCGGGATTTTTGCAGATTTACCCATTATGGTATCTCCTTAGTCAGAAAAAGCGAAAATAAAAAAATTCCTGTCTGTCTGTCTGTCTGAAATTTAAACAAATATCAAAAAAAAAATTTAAAAAAAAATTAATATACATTTATTGATCCCGTCCGTAAAAGAAAGTCGTATTGTGCCCACACCTCCATTTTTTTTAATTAAGAAGCATTCGAAATAATGTACTGAAAAGAATTTTTTAAATTAAAGAAATTTGTATATTTCTCGAGATTTAGTTGTTGTAATAGAGTAGTAAGCTAATTTACTTTCAATCAATATCCACCAGCAAGGGCAACAAAAATACAGACTTTGGCATCCTGTTATTAACAAGTTACAATGTCGATGCAGTGACGCAGGCTTTCTTCCAACGCATAGGAGCCGTACTCGTTTCAATGCACTTGATCGTCATCATCAATTTTAACCGTTTGCTCCAAGAACCTATCCATTGCATTTGCCTTGGAGTCAAAACTTTTATAACCTACATATATTTCATATATATATATATATATATATATAAATATGCGAAAAACCCACAGTGGTAATAGTTTTGTTGTACGTACTACCAATTTCGTTTTTGTTTACGCCATACAGGTACGGATGTATAACATGCCGTTGAAGCCGTGTATCATAAAACCACTTATCCACATTTCATGTCATGTTTTTAACACCGTTTCGCACCAAAATGTTTCGTTTGTCGTTGTCGCCGTTTCAACAATTTCCTTGTGTTGTGTTTAAATTAAAAGCAACGCAGTACATCGGCACAATATCACACCTTCATTTATTTAAATTAATTCAGCCTGCCTACGTCGACTAGTCAATGCAGTGATACGAGTATGGACGGACCTCGATGCTAGTGTAACGCCAACATAAAGCTTAAAACAAGGCCCGTCAAAGAAAACTGAAGCAGTGCAGCGCGCATGCACCAATGCATGAAACATTTGATGAAATAAAAAAAAACCAATAGACTGGCCATTGGCCACTGGCCGCATGTATACGTTTGTCAACTAAACTAGAATCATGGCGATGAGAGATAAAAATGTGTGTATATAGTGCAGCTTAAGTAACACTTTTCGCAGGTCTGATAGCTGAACACATTTCTCATTTCTCAACATTCTGTTCGCATTGTCATGAAACGCCGGATTAGAGAAAATATCGCGATCTCAAATCTACTGATATCGCTCTGATCCGCCAACAAACTGGCGCTAGCGAAAACGTTATGCTGTGCATAAATTAAACATTTAAACTGTTCCGGGCAAAATCTTCTTAAGCATTTCGGTAGACACGCGATCTACCGACACTAAAAAGTCGGCCTGTATCACATAACTTAGAAAATTGCCACTTTATATAGTTATAGTTATAGATAATATAGTGTATAGTTTAAGTTGTCAAACTCAAATAAACGGACAATTGGCACAGGCTTTTAGATTGGTAGGACTATTTTTATGGTTTTATTTAGGCGGTCTAACAGCGATTTTGTTTTTGTAACGAGCGTGATATTCAGTACGAATTTACGATAAAATGTAAACCTGGCACTTCCTGCAGTTCAGGATTTTCGCTGCGTAATGCAATAAGAATAGCAAATGGAATAACAAAACTGTAAAGAAAATCGGAATATATGGGTGCACCTTGGCTCTGGAACTCGATCACTTACAAATTTTTACAGAAAGTTTTATCGTCGGAGATACACATAAAAAAAATTGTGCGGGTAACCTTGACGCGCGGTTGAAGTGAAACTTTGACGTTGTGGCTGATCAAATTAATAAAATAAAAAAGTGGGTGCGTGAAATTTGTACGCGCGATAGAACTTATACTTCTTTGGAACATTTGATAGAAATATTAAAGGGTAAAGACTCCAAAAGTCCTCCAAAAGACTCCATAAAGACCTTCAAACAACCTCAAAAGACTTTCAAAAGACTCCCAAAAGACACTCAAAAGTTTGCCAAAAGACTAACAAAAGACCCTCAAAAGACCCCCAAAAGACCCTTAAAACAAAAAAATCTCCCAAAACTCTCAGAAAATACTTCCCAAAAGACCCCCAAATACATAAACGGCTTCACTTTCGATTTTAACAATAACCACGTGTTATTCTGAGTACCTTGCATTTATATACAGCTGAATGATTCGCACACGCTCGTTGGCTATACCCTTATCAAATTCACGTTCTGGGCCTTCTACAAGGTAATTTACACTTTTCATTATCTTCGACGGCTAACTTTATCATGTCACACTACCGAAGCTCTCAATTTTACCCTCTACTAAACGCGCCGTACCTCAGTGGATAAGAGCATGGCTTCTAAGAAGGTGGTTTGAATCCCAAAATTATTTTTCACGGTGCCCCACCTCTGGTGAAAGTCTGACAAATGTCCGAGAGTAATAACTTGTCACGGAAAGCTTCTCAATTCGCCGTTCAGCCGGATCCGGCATTAAATTGTAGCTCCCCTCCATTTGTGTGCAAAAATATGCATGCTCAACACAAATGGTTGCGAGAAGCTAGGCCTTGGACCGCAATGGTCTGTCGCGCCGAATATTAATACTAAACGCCCCGAAAGAAGTACGAGTATACCTTCCGACAAACGTTGTTGTCAACAAAGTTTATGTCATTTTTGGTCTGCTTTTAAGCGTCTATGATCAGGTTTGGTTTTTTGTATTCCGCGGGTGACGCGTGTCGTGTTTCATGTGTGGCGCGTTACTTCTGAGTTTTTTTTCAAACCACCTTTCACACGACCTAGGGAGATTGTGATTGCCTAAATAGAATTTTTTATATTATTCCCGTTTATGTGGAGCGTGGATTGGGTGAACACTTTTTTTTGACTTCTTGAGGTCCTTTGTAACTACCTTTCATAGGAACTAGAGAACTGAAATTTTGTGAGTGCCTCAGCCACAAATAGTAGCTTTTATATTCCGCGTCTTCCGTGTGTCGCGTCGTTTCGCATGTGGCGCATGTGGTGGGTGGAAGTATGGTCATTTTCTCGTTTTTTGAGGTCCTTTTTATTCACCTTTCGCACGACCTAGAGGGCTAAAATTTTGTGAGAAGCTCGATGTCTAGGGCAAATTTTGATATTCTGCGTGTGACGCGTTTGGCGCGTGTGAAGAAGAAAATACTTAGAAATAGGCCCGACCTCAAAAACAGATAATTTGGCGGTTATTACCAAATAATACAATGTAAAAATAAAAGAAGAACTGTGTGGTGTATGGCGTGTGTCGATGTATACATAAAAGTTTGTACCCGAAAAACGAACTTTTTTTACATTTACTTGTTGCTTTTTCAGGATCCAAAAACATATTTTTTTGGGTATCTCTATTTTTTTGAGCAATTTTCATTCTTTGGTTTGGTTCTTTGTAAAACGCTTACAATTAAACACGTACTCGTAAGTCTTAAGCAAGAAAATTCACTCCTTTAAAATGACTCGGGTCGTATTAATTTTACTAGTGTCGTAATTTCTATAAAGAGCACTTCTATTGTGTTCCAAAGAACATGATGTGATGCTTGTTTGTATTTGCAGTTATTGTTTTTATAACAAAACGTGTTGTAATCCCGTGAAATCAATAGGTATAATTTGTATATGAATTGATTGTCTTGCAATGCATTAACTTTGGCCCAAATGCAAAAACGCGCCACATTTTTCCGCGTTAATCCCTTACAGAGTCTTTATTTTTCTCATGTAAATGTATTTCGTACTTTTCCCCCGCCCCCCGTAAACACAGGTCGTGGAATTGATTGATGCTGCAGCAACTAATTCGACAGCTGTGCGCCTTGACTGGGTGATGCATGTCAGTGTTACCGAGAAATATGTTGAGGTAAAAACGGGAAAAATGTTATATTCTGTTCAATAAAAATGAAAATATGATTTTTTGTGTCAACTCCTCACCCAGGGCCTTTACATTCGTTTTCGGGATATCAATGGCAATTCGCAGAAATACAACATCATGACCGTTTTGAATCCATCGATTGAGTCCCATCTCGTTGGCAACCTGAAGAAGTACACTAAATATGAATTTTTCCTAGCCCCGTTCTATCAGAGTTTGGAAGGCCAACCGAGCAACTCAAAATTGGTGCAAACCTATGAAGATGGTAAGTCAATGCAAGCAATTTATTATTTAACAGCAAGCAACAGCTTTTTGTTTGAGTTTTTAAAAACGATTTTTGCGTTAAACACTGTTTTTTAATTTACATTTTTAACACCAGTAACATGCAGCATGCATAAATTAATAAAAAAAACAATATGTTTGTTGTATAATTCAAAGTCGCCCAAACTGACACACACTTTAAATTTTATTCATTTAATTCATTGTCCGAATAATTGCCAAATAAATTCCCACCGGGGGATCAGTTTTTATGTTTAATTTATTTTTCACCATTCTCTTCGAAATTATTTTTAGTTCCATCAGCGCCCCCAGACAACATCCTCATTGGGATGTACAATCTGACAGCCGGATGGGTCAGATGGCTTCCACCTCCGCCGCAACATCATAATGGAAATTTACTGGGCTATAAAATCGAGGTAACAAAAAATGTTTTCCCCTTTTTTTCGATTCCGTGTTAAGTTGAAGCGATTGTACTGTTATCGTTCGGAATCTTCGGTGCTTGGAGTTCAATGAAAATTAACTGCGAACTCCACTGAAACCGGAAGTGTCAAGTGGTGCTGAGGTTTTATTAAAGCTGCCAGCCGGCTCCAGTGCGCCGTGCACCAAAATGTGTCACATGAATAATAATGACCAGACTATTACCGTTTCCTATTAACGAGAATAATGATAATAATGAAATTGTATTACTTCTTCTTGTTGTTTTTGTTCTCGGTTTCCTTTCTATCGTGTCTATATACGTTTTGGCTTGGATGTCCTGCATTATGGCGCGAACATCATCATTACCAGGTGACTGCCGGTAACACAATGAAGGTACTTGCCAATATGACACTAAATGCAACGACCACGTCGGTTTTGCTGAACAACCTAACAACCGGAGCCACATACAATGTCCGTTTGGTATCCTATACCAAAGCTGGCGAAGGACCCTATTCATTGCCTGTAAGTGAAATGCTTAATAGAAGTGATTTATTGAAGACGATCTCGATTTGTGCTTGTGTCCGAATGCGTATATTCGTCCGTCCGGTCCGTTCGTACGGTCATTTATTCTACTGTAGTAAAGCAGGTTCTCTCAATAGGGTGGATGAGCTTCACCAATATAATTCCTTCATCTTCCGGTCTAGCTTGAAACGATTCTCTTTTGTTTGCTCATTCACAGAAATCATTGTTCATGGATCCAACACATCTTATTGCTCCACCGCGTGCACATCCGAGTGGTTCGATGAACGGCATTCACGGTGGAATTGCATCGGGAGGCACAGGCGCAGACGGCAGTGGACATCACTTTGCCTACCACCCTAATGGCATGAGCGATGATACTGCCACAACGACCACTCATCGAAAATCAACGAATGTCGTTCAGGAGACTTGGTTTATGGCGTTGGTGATAACAATGCTGTTGGCGATTTTGATTTCAGCAGCTGCAGCAATGTTGTTCTTCAAGAGGCGTCATCAGCTAACCAAGGAGTTGGGTCATTTGAGTGGTAAGTGAATTTTCATGTGCAATTGAAAGGCATAAATAGGCACATACTGCAGGGAATGGTAACTTTGCAGAAAGCGATGGTTTCTATAAAACAAAAAATTTAATGATCCCTCAATAATTTCGTCCTCTTTCTTTAATTTCAAAAAGTCGTTAGTGCCAACGAAATAACTGCATTAAATATTAATGGTAAGGATAGCCTCTGGATTGATAGAGGCTGGCGTACCACTGATACCGATAAGGATTCTGGTCTGAGCGAAACCAAATTGCTATCAAACCCAAACAGTCAATCTAACTACACATCGGATGGTGGAACAGACTACGCTGAAGTGGACACCCGCAACATGAGCACCTTTTACAACTGTCGCAAGGCAAGTACCTATACATATGTCTACAAACATACAAATCCAGTAGTATTCCCTTCCTTTTTCTTGGTGGATGATTTTCTTGAAATAATTTTCGAATTTTCATCTCTTTGTTTTCTTCGACAGAGTCCTGAAAACCCAACACCATATGCAACGACGATGCTCATCGGCACATCGTCGACAGAGACGTGCATGAAAACTCCATCGTCCAGCAATGACCAGGACTCCGGTACACACAGCCCTCATTCGGATGGGGCAACACCACAATGCGGTTATGCGGCTCAGAGCAATAACAAGCACAACTATCATCAGTATCCTCCAGGTATTTATGTATCCATGTTTCGCTGCCACCCACGACCTGCCCATACAATCGACCCTGATTCTTTTGTTGAAAAGGCCAATTTGATCGGCGGTTTGCATTCCTTTCCTTTTTGGTATTTAGTATTTTGTTCCTTTTATTGGTTTCACTATTGTTTCGAAAGATTCTATTTTCGATTGATTCCCCTTGGATGGCTGGCCAAGAGCACCTCCTGCTCATTGTCTTTGCAAATTCTTTTTATTTAACTATCAAATGTCGAAATGAATGATATCAACTGCAGGCGTTTTTGTCGATTTTCTCATTTCTGTTGTGGTTTATCCTATTCGGCTATAAATTTCCGTCAGTATAGACAGCAACAGCAAGGATTACCGGAAATTCTTTTGTTCTGCCACTGAGTAGAAAATAATAAAAGAAATATTAGAAATCCAATCTTTGTTTGCGTTTTTTTTTGCTGTGCACGAACATATTCGACTTGAAGTAGTCTACGAGGCTTTTACAATTAGCGAAAATTAAATTTAACTGCAAATTATAAAAATAGTTTGTAGGTGGATCATTTTATTTATTTTGTTTTTTTTTTTTATTTTTGACGGCAGATATATTTATACCACAAGTGATTGCATGGCAAATGAAACAACCCAAGCTTTGCTGGTAACTTGAGTGTCCAGTTACGAGAATATTTTCGCCTTTCCCTATAATCAAAAAATTTGGGCAATCTTAGACCTTATGGCCAATCTCATCACGATTGCCCCATACGATTGTAAATTTACTAAATAATTTTGAAACGTTATCTTAAAAACTCATAAAGCGCCATCAAAAGCTATCAACAAACTTGCATTCAAGCAATAAAACGCATCACATAATAATTAGCTATACAGCCCTACCTCCCGCAAAAAATTCCCCATGGATCCTGATTTCGAGCCTACGTTATCCATTTTGGCATTCCTAAACTAATGTTACGTTTTTTTCTTAATTCCTTAAAAAGCTCTAACTACATAGTTATCTTCAATATTGCGAGTAGCAGTAGTATTTATGGAAAGATATATTCCTAAAAATCTTCCCACCCTAAACTCTTGGCGAGCTAGGTGTCCTGCCCGCCGGAGCATTATTGTCTTAATGATGTGATTCCCTGAACCTTGTAGCTCTGGCTTAAGTTTGTTATTTCTGATTTTTGTTTGTTGTTGCATGTAGACGATATTTTGCAATACTTTATATTCTTCTTTCTTTCCTTTACTCCGCGGGGAAGCATAGAGCTTCTACAAACGCCCGCCAACGCATTCGATTTATCGCCTGAGGTTTCAAGAGACGCCACTCGGTCGGGATCTTGCTTCCTCTTCTATTGTCCTTTTCCATGTCTTGCTAGGACGGCCAACTCGGCGGCTTTCTTGTGTATTCCAGTCGAGCGCTAGTTTCCTAATATCTTCTGCTGGCTTTTTCAAAGTGTGGCCAATCCAGCTCCATTTTCGTCATCTGATGGTGATCGCTAATGCTTCCTGCTGCGTTATTCTCCACAAGTCTTGACTGGTGATAATGTCCGGCCATCTTATTCTCAGTATCCTCCTTAAGACTTGGAGGCGCGTCGCCATACAAGAGTACTGAGAGAACGTTAAATCTGAAGATCATTACCTTCAGATTCCGGAAGATTGGCGAGGAGCTCCAGATATTATTTAGCATACTATAGGAGTTTCACGCCTTGTTTACACGAGAGCACACATCCGAGTCTGCACCACCATTTTTTGACATCCGGCTGCCCAAATAACAAAACTTATCGACTTCCTCTGTCTGATGTCCGTCAATCGAGAGACCACATATTCCACTAGCGTTAACGCGAAGTAGTTTTGTTTTTGAGACGCTAATTTTTAAATCCACTTTGTTAGCGTGGAGTTCTATTGAGTTTAATTTTCGCTCCATGTCATCTAGCGATTGTGATTGTGACAGTTATCATCGGCATAGTCCAGGTCTTCTAGACGGTGAAAAACATTTTCATCACCCAGTCGATGACAACCTTGCTTGACTCCCGTGTAGATGTTGAAATGTGAGCCAAGATGACCGTTGTGAATGACGCGGCATGTTGAGTCGCGGTACAGCTGCTTAATGATGTTAATGATTTTTTCTGGAACACCATAGCTAAACAAAATCTGCCACATCATGTTTCGGCCTACGCTATCAAAAGCGCGTTTAAAATCTACAAAAACCATATACAGAGGAGAGCGATACTCAACTGACTGTTCAACGATTATACGCAAGATGTTAATTTGATCAGTACAAGAACGGTTTGGGCGAAATCCTGCTTGTTCGTTTCTCAAAATTGGCTCTCACGCATTCCGTAAGCGCCTAGCTATTATAGAGGAGATCACTTTGTTTATGGTAATTCCTCTCCAGTTTTCGCAATTGCTCAAATCACCTTTCTTGGGGAGTATGACGTTAAAGGCAGTCATAACAATAAAATTTTGCCTTTTTTAAAACTTTCAAGATGATTAGACTGATGAGACTAATTAAAATAGGATTTCCCAAACAATTAAACTAAAATAATAAAATATAAATGGATATTATATATGATCCGTACACTACCAGTTAGTTTTATATATTCCAAATTTAATTTTCGTTAGCTTAGGAGTTGATTACTAATACAATCATAGTTATATGTTTATCTAAAATCACCACTTTTGTATGTAAAAAAGTAATATTAATAATTATTTTCTGATTCATACACCATTGAAAAATAACAATAAATAATTAAAACACAAAACTAACAGAACAACTTAATTGGCCAGAATATATGCCGCCACCACCGGAACATCCACCTCCAGTACCACAAAATGTCTGCGGCTATCAGCCGGGATCCCCACAATCGAGCCGAAAGAGTTCCAAAAGCGGTGGCTCTGGAATGTCAACACATCAGAGGTAGTTTAAAATTTTTCCTTAAATCTCCTACCAGCAATTTTCTACATTTGCTTGAAACCGCTGGTAATTTGTTTCTTTTATCAATTACCAACTATTTGCAGCGCATTAAATTCCTCTATACACAGCAGCTCTTCAGGGGGGTTTTCTACATGGGGTGTGGCACCGTCACATAGTCAGCATTGTGGCCGACAACCACCGGAAAACTTTTACAATAACCCAGTGACATGCGGGTCCGGAATTAGTGGAGGGTCCAACAGTCAGAACCGATATCAAATAACACCAACGGGACAGCATCCACCGACACTGCCACCATATTACCCGCCAAGTGTTAATTGTGGTAGTGCTGGCGGCATTGGTTCCCAGCAGCTTCCGCAAAGGAATATACATATCCACTATCCACCACCGAGACATGCCATTTCAGACTATCAGCCAACGAGCACACAAAATTCCCGCTGCTCCAATGGAAGGTAAATAAACATTCTTCGATGCTTGGCAATTTCAAGCTTACTTAGTGCGAAATAAATATAAAATCTTTTGCAGAACCTGCAATAGTTGTGATGCTCTGACATCGCCGGGGCAGGCGATAACACCCGGATCGGTCGGTGGCATTACTGACGGCTGGTGTCAGCCGCTGCAAACACAGCCAAACTCATCGAACCATCAAATCTATTCATGTTCCTCGGAATGCTCAGATCATTCAGCAAGGCATTCCCATACTCACAATAGCTACACAAATAGCGGAGGCGCTCATGGGCACCATTCGCATGGCTTCCATTCGCACCATCGTGGTTCTAACTCGCATCACGCCAATGATACAATACGCTCATCAGATGGAAGTCAGGAGAATGGCGGCAGTAGCACCGAAAGAAGTGGCAACAAGGCCAACAACTTTCGATGTCAGTCCTCTGGAAAGGGCACATTTCCTGATATCTCCGAGTCTGATAACGATCACATGTTTATAAAGCAACAACAGCAACAACAACAACGCTGTTTGCCTTACGATGATATCGGCAGCGACGAACGTCGCAAGTTCAGCGATTGCTGCAGCAGCTCACGCGAAAGCGACACATGTTCGTGTAGTGAAGGATCCTGCCTCTATGCTGAAGCCGGTGAACCTGGTGTTATTTTGCCACAGGCAGCGAATATCACGTTGACTTCAACTACTAACTAAATGCAATTTCTTAAGGTAAATTATGCTAAAGAGTATTTATATGCGATAAAAGCAAGAAGAAAAATAATTACTCCTGTTCGACGCGGTTAAAAAATCGATCGAGAATCGAGACATTCGATCAGGAGCTTTTATTTCTCATTTCTATGTCATTTCTTTGCCATTGTGCTACTAAGTCTCTGCCCCCTGCTTATATCCTTTATTCCATGTAGTTTAAGTTCGGTTTGCATTAGACAATACAATTTACGTATATTTATGTTGCTGTTTTTGTTGTTGGACGGGAAGAGGCTCCTTTGTTTATTTCCTCAATCTATAGTTTACAGTCTACACTGTTGCGTGACTAAGTTTCATTTTGAATATAAGTAGCTAACCGCACCTAACAGCCCACCAACCTAAGGACGACCACAAAATGCGATAACAGGAAAAATGATATCAGCTAAAATGTAAACAATATTTGAGATACAGGGATATTAGTCTGTTTTTTTTTTTTTTTTTTTGTTATTGGCTGGTAGGAAAAGGTCTGAAAACTAAGCGGAACAAGCGCAGTGCAACTTCGGGCGAGATATTGCATTTTCAGGATAATTAAAAAAAACTGAAATAAAATTAGATATAGTATTCCTAACTAAAACTTAAAGATGCTAGGATATTTACTCAGTTTCCGCTTTTGCACAGCAGCTAATTTTACGTATAACTGCTGTTGTTAAAATCAGATCAGAATTTTTGAAATTATTTTTATATTTATTAAAAAAAATCACATTTATATCAGCTACATTTTTGAAAACATTGCAATGACATAACAGTATGACAGAACGAGTTGAAGACAAGCGATTTATTTTTGTTCTGTTGCTTCATACCTAAAAACGCTAATAATATTCTCGTCACCAGCAGAGTTAAATTTCCCGTACAGAGGAAAATCGATTTTTAATTATTTTTAAACGGCTGTCGCCAAATTTTAAGGATTAACAATTGATTCAGCACAGTATACTGAGTGCCAACCCGTACGCACATTGGGCAATTATTTTTCCATTAGGGCTGGAAAGCTGCACTTTCTATTTGCATATGTTCTGTCTGGAAGATGTGTTTTCCAATTAAGCGAACAACATGTCACGCTGATGCTGTCGGCTTGTTAATGTTTGCTGGGTTGCTCCGCACCAAAAAAGGTTGCGTTTCTGTGGACTCACAAAAAAAGGTTGTGTTTCTAAAATAAAAACCACGCCCCCCATGATGATGGTTGGTGTTAACTTTTGTTTCACCAAAGAGCAGGTGGAACTTGTAATGGAATGAAAAATGGAAGGTAAGATATCAAACGTCTCATACGGCATTCACGGCATTCACGGTACAGCTTGGCTGCTACCTGGGGCCCCATGTGTGGCGCCAATTTATGTATTGGAGTTGTTGTTGTTATTGTTGAACACAGTCATTTGTAAAGCACATGACATGTATGGGCTTGGTTGACCTGCGGTCTTGATTTAATCTCTATTTATACATCGTGTGCTTGGCTGAAAAATAAATAAATTCAAAACAATCTAAATTAAGAAGAGAGAAGTGCCTTCCCAAAGGTAACCCTGTCTTTTTGGATGCGAAGGTTTTCCACGACTTCCCGTGAAGTCCAGCTAAAACCTTCTTTATAGAAAGCCCAACAGTTTCGCTGATACACAGATACATGCTTAAAAAAAATCCCAAATGTTTATGTATTGGTAATCAACAGAAGAGCAAAATCCATATAAAAATTTTCTGTTTCCCACTACCACATCTTACGTTTCTCGCCCTTTGCGACTGCCTTTTTTTTGTACACTGTATTCACATCCCACAAGCAGACGCGTTTGAGATTGTTCAGTGCATTAGTATGCATACAGTTGGGCTTTCTATAGAAAAGGTTTTGAGTCCAGCTCCCTCTTTACCCACAACTTGACCAATAATCTTATCTTAGAACTAGGGCATAACTCCACGCATTTCAGTTTTGCATCGACGTGACGATTTCGTATGCCAGAGTGGGATAAATATATGTGTCGTAAAGTTCCTCCGACGAGGCATTCTGCTTGCACGATTCTTATGTTTGGACTACTTTAAGTTGAAGCAACACCACCTAGCTATTAGGCACCGACACTGATGAGACTCCGATAAATTGCTCGCAAGCATGAGGGTTTGAACTGGATGGACAAAAATTGAGTTACCACAAAAGCACGTTTTCTCGTCGTTTCAGGCAATTTGAACCTTAAAAAAGAAAAGCGAAATTTCGACTGTGAACGCAAAAATTATTGTGTATTTAAAAAAAAGCAAAAAAAATTCATAATATGTGTATACTGCGTATTTAAGATTTTAGCAGTGAGATACTGAAATTAATGTGGGAGCCACCAAACCCGGGGCCGATCACTTCAGATTTTAGTCGAAAGTATTGTCGCCGGAGTTACGCAAAGTTTGAATAATATCGGGCTTAAGGAAGTGGGTTAAAAATTGATCGCAAGATTCCACCACCGACAGACCACAGACAGACAGATACAAGCCAACGCAAAGTTAATATAGAGAGTTCTAAGGGTGCTCTCACAATGAAAAACTTAATACTTAAGACTTACAGGATTGTGCGGATTTTGGATTTGACAAAACAAAAATTTTCTGCTCGTTATGTTGGTAGATCTTAGGTTCTTAAGTTTACAAACTTTTGAAGAAATACAGAATGAAGTTCGCAACGTTTCGAAACGGATGTGAAATATTTGATTTTGTTGTTGTTATTACTTCAATATAATAACAATGAAGTTTGTCACAATTTTAAACTTTCCTGTCAGAACTTAAAACTTATGTTTTCATTGTTGCGAGCTCTTCTAAGGTTTAGGTTTTAAGTCTTAAGTGTTAAGTCTTAAGTTTTCATTGTGAGAACACGGTAATTTGAAAATATTTTAGTTGTGTCGTGCACTTGTTACCACTGCCACTATTTTGAGGTCTTCACATCAACGATGTCTGGTACCATCTCCCATACTTTTTATATTTTTCTGGCTGTCTGTCTGTTTCAACTTTTTTGAGGTCTTTCATATGTCCTTGAGGACGGAAATTTTAAGAGAAACTCAGTCTCATGGGCCATTTTTGAGATTTCATGTGTGACGGTTTTGGTGTATCGCATGTGGTGCGTATGACGCGTGTAATTTATTTTTTCAACTTCTTTCAGGTCATTTTTAACCATCTTTCACACATATTAATAAAAGGTTGTACCCAAAAACAAAATTTTTTTACATTTACTTGTTTATTTATTGATTTCGTACCAGTATCCGTAAACCATATTTTTCTTTTCAATAACTAATTGCTTGAAAGAAAGCATCCATTTCTCCATTCGTTCAACTCGAGTCAACCATCCCAAATATAAATCCTGACTTACCGCATTCTTCTGTTTAAAACATATTCGACGGCTGACATTTAATGCCACCATAGCAACATGAGAATATGTGTTACGAGTGATACTGCTCATCAAACAAGCTTTGGTCAGCCGAATATGGCCTGACTTTGCAGGATATTTGAATCTCTGAGTAAACGCCAAGGATATGTGTGTGAGACAATAGCATGTGTACTCTTTAAAGAAACTGCATAAAATCTAGCGTCTCGCCATATCAAATCAAGTTGGCATTTGGAAATGAAGAGGCTGTTCAAAACACCGGCAAACACTTTTTCACTGTCTGTCTGGCTGTGTACAATTACTTTCGTTTTACCATATTACAAACTGGTTTTCTGTACGCCAACGAAGATGTATAATTGAACAGTCAAGTCCTTACGTGTGACTGCTATTGAGTACATTCAATGAATGGAAAATACTGTACAGCCGTTTAACTGTTTTATAATTTTTACCATTTTAAACGTTGATATAATCGAATCCATGTCCGTTAAATTTATTTATTTCCTCGAATTGTCATTAATGTAAAGTCTTGTATTATAAAGAAGATTTAAACGGATATAAAACCAAATGTTTGCAATATATTCACGCCATCCCATCAATGACAAAAACAAAAAATGTACACACAAAGATATTTGATATTAAGACAACTGCCATTTACAATAACAAAACTCTATTAATCACCAGAGCTTTGCAGAAATGAACCGAAAAAATTCTATACTTAATATGAAAGAATTATGCTTAAACACGTAATGAAACAGGGTATATGAAAATTTTAACTGTCGTTTTTACCGCATTTGTATTGGTTTTTACAACAAAATGAAAAAGAAATTAAAAAAAAAATAAAAAAAAAATTTTAAATACCCAAACCAAAAGAAAAAAAAAACGAAAACCATTTTTAACAAACACAGACTATATAAACAATCAATAAACGTTTTATATACTCGTAAACAACATATTATTACTTTAATAGTAAAACACTTAAAATCTTATAGCAATCATCTGAAAGTTTGCCAGGCAACAAACTGTTGACAACTTTAATAATGGAAGTGGTAAAATTTCTAAACTAAAAAACTAGTTTTCTTATTTTTAAATTTGATAAAGCGAAAAAAAAAAAACCAAAACTAATTACAAATCCTATGCGTTATTGAGAACTGTGCAAATGATGTACCTTTGGTTTGCAAAATTAATAACAAAAAAACTCGTCGGTAAAAACAACGATCACTAGTAAGAAATTTCGTTCATTACTGTTATCATAATAATTATTATGGTCCTATAAATAAAGTAGCTCAGTACCCACACTGACAAATAAATTGCAAGAGTTCTTCATGCAAATTGAAAAATAATCTTTTTCACTAACAAAATAATATAGCTCGAAAAAGTACGAAAACGAAATCCTATCTCTAAGAAAATTAAACTATAATGTACCTGTGATATTACATAATTCATTTAACATTTACTGACTTATCATTACAACTACGATTAAAGATATAGCAAACAAGTAAGCAAGTCTTCAACTTCAACTAATACAATGGTAGAAAGTAATTTTGTATCTATAGATGTATATGTATTTGTTTGTGATAGAAATTTGTTTTTCGTTTTTTTTTTGTTGTTGTAAGTAAGTCGACTTTTAATATAATTATTATACTCATAGTACTAGCAAATAAATCATCTGCAATTATTATTAAAAAACCGATTTCATATCCATCCCTAAATTAAATTCATAAATTCCTTTTTCTTAACTTAATTTTATAAATTGTATTTGTTAATTTTGAATAAAACTATTTTATATTCTTGTGGCGAAAAACACATACATACATATTAAGAATACCTACCATACAGCATATTAATGGAAAACTAATTAAATACCATTACCAATTATGATTGCCACCTATAAGCATTGTATATACATTGTAGGTACTTGTAATTAAGTAGAGTAATCAGCAATCAGGCGAATCGTGTAATCAAGCCACACAGTTAGAATTTGTATATAAATTGTAACAACATTTTTAGAAAAACTGAGAACTAAAATATTGTGCATGCGGAAATCAAATGTTTACCCATTCAAAATTATTAGGTTTGATTATTTGGTTAAACTGACGGAATGTAAAAAATTATATCAATCAATCACGAAGAGTAGCCTAAAACGAAACTTAATATTACAGTGTAAGGACTCGTGTAATATTAACAACAATTGAAAAACAGACTGTACATTTTTTGTTCTTGTTTTCCAATTTACTATGATTAGTATAAAAAATATTATGTAATATGTAATTTAAAAATGCCATTATATAGAATAAATATAAACAAAATTATTGTACTAATATTAACATCTATAAAAAAAAACCTATAAATATAATAAATATAAAAAAATTAAAAAAAAATATTTTTTTTTTCTTAAATCTTTTGATTTTTGCATAAATCCGCAAAGGTTTTGTGTCAATTGTGAAAATTCAAACATTTGCTGCCACCGTCGAATCATCACAAAACTGACAATCGAATACTTAAAATGCGTATTATAATTCAGGTAAGAATATAAAATGATGCTTAGCGTAACCATTGCCTCGTTTACCTGACATATATTAGGCCTATATTTGGACGTACTAAGCAATTATGTGGTTCCTTCTTTAGCCGCATAATAATTATGTGGAATGCAATGGCGTAAATATAGGGTGGCAGGGCTGGCAAAATGCTACGGGCACCCGACGGGGGCCCCGCGAGCTCAGAAGTAACCTAACATTTTTAACAAAATTTGGTAAACATTTTAAATAAAAATTTAGTTTTAAATTTTATACAGGGTTACTTGCATAAGATGCAACAAAAGGCTAGAGCGAGTAGATTAGATCAAGACAAGAAATATATCGTACTGGTGGATGTCTTGTTAATTTAAGCTGTTATTTCATTAAAATAATGTAATACCTATGCTTTTGAAAATAAAATGTATTTGATATTTAACTAAAATGCACACAATATTAGTTATACTTTTGGGTACTACTTTATTAAAATTAAATTACAAAGTGAAAATAAATTACAAAGTGACATCCAATGAATTTTCCAAGGGCCTCAGGTGTTACCTAGTTACGTCACTGTTGGAATGTATTGCCCAACTCTTCATTTGTTCTATTTGCAGTCATTTAAGAAAGACGTGCATAGACATCTCATCTTTTCCTCTCCCTAATTTCAAAACGCCCACGCTGTGCTAAGCATTATAAGGGTGCAAATCCCTTGAGCGTGTATACTCGTACACTATAAAAAAGTAAAAAAATACGCGGTATTTCGGATGCAAATCGGCTTTTTCAATTCAAAGCGCTTCGCTTAGGGCTATTATCAGATACGAAAGTTGTCGAAAAGTGTCTTTAAAGTAATTCCAGCCAATTTACGATTTTAATTAACAAACTAAAAAAGTTTTGTGTGAGCTGTTAGGTGTTATCGAATATAACAATAATTATCGAAGTCATTACTCACAGGTGAGAACGCTTACAGTTTTCAGAGATTCTAACTTTCAAAATAAGAAAGTTTTTGTTGAAACTTTTGAAGGTGAAAATTATGTGTGGACGCCAAATTGTTAAAGTGGTTGGATAGGATAGGGGATCACCCTATGAGACGCATTGGTTGGTTTATTGAAACTTTTGTGTGAGATATTTTGTATGGTTGGGAACTGTCGTTATTGGCTTGATTGGTTAGTACTACTTAGATGATTTTATTTTTGAAAATCGGGAACCTCTATTAGATATTAGATTAAGTGATATAATATTAATAATATATTTGGCGCAACGGAACGTTTTAAATTTTTGCTTACAAATGAAAGCGACCTACAATTTAAAGCCATATCCGACCGGCGAATTGAGAAGCTTTTCATTACTATTATTACTCTTGGACGTTTATCAAACAGTGAGAGCGTGAAAAGTTTTTGATGTTTTTTTTGGATTCGAACTTCGAACCTCCCGCTTAGTAGTCCAACGCACTAACCACTTAAATAAGTGGCTTAGGTTAATAAAATAATAGGAGCTAATATATGACATGTTAGATTTTAAATCTCAAGTCCAAATAACTCATATGATAATAAAAGATTTACAATGGCTGATACGCAGACGTTTTCGCGAATTTTTGTTATTACTATTTTCACGAGATTTTCGCATCCTCTCCAACAGGAAAATCGCTTTGGAAACTGCACGTAAACAAGAAATTCTGGTTCCACATCAAACTAACAATGGGTTCCAATCGGTCGGTTTCAGGATATTTATTTGAATTAAAATTTATCGACTTAGTTCTTACTGTTGGAAAGTACTTTCCATTGTAAAGTCCTCTATGTGTGAATTGATGTCTACTGGAAAATTCTTACAATTAGTTTGAAAACTTTTTTAAATATGGTGTTAATTATTTATCACTTTCCTATGTTATTATAAAAGTGTTGTTCGATTTTCACTCATGTTCAACATTTTATGTTCAAAAAATATATGAACACGCAGCGTTATAAGCCACAGTTCAGATCAATAGCTCAAATAGACTGCAACGAAATGTCTAAGACACATCAAGACGTCCATCCCTGTACCACTGTTGTTGATCCAGTTGATTCCAACGAGGCATTTTGTTATCTATGGTTCAGTTGGCGACTAGTTGGGATGAATCCCACAAAGTGCTTTAAATATCATTACTACGTTTACGCAATTGTGGCAAATATCGTTATAAGTGTTATGTTGCCTGCTTCATTGTTGGCCAATCTATTTATTATTAATACTTTAGGATACATCCTAAGTAATCTGTCGGTCAGTATAACGATTACAGCAGCAACAATTAAATTTCTGATTGTCTTTCTAAACCGGAAAAATCTTCGAAGTGTAGCTTTTTATCTAAAAAAATTGGATGCACGGGCAGATGAAAATCAGGAAGATCAAATGGCCATTAGAAAGGCCCTACGAAGTTGCCACAATATTTACTATGTTTACAATACACTTTATACTGCTACATTGTTTGGATTCGCCGGCCTGGGTTTCATTAGGGGGCGGTTGGTGTTTGAAGGGTGGTTTCCATACGATTCCACCAAATCGAAGCTTAACTACTACATGGCATTTACATATCAGCTAGTAGCGACTTTATTTGTTGTTGTACAAAATACTTCTAATGATATGTATCCACCGTGTTATTTGATCGTCCTTATTGCACATATAAACGCGTTGGGAAGGAGGATCTCTCGAATCGGTCGAGATTGTAGACTAAATACGGAGGACAACATTCGAGAATTGATCGGTTGTGTTGCTGATCATAAGAATTGTTTGGGGTGAGTATAAAAAAATACCTAATTTTTTATACTTTTTTAGGGTTGCAGGAAAAAATGGTTTTTAAATTCTCTATATTAACTTCGCGTGCCCGTGTGTTTGTGGGTGTTGGTGTGTGGATTTGTGTGTCATGGAATCTTGCGATCAATTTTTAACCCACTTCCCATAGCCCGATTTTATTGAAATTTTGCACACAAGTATATTTCCGGTGACAATACTTTCTATTAAATTTTGAGGCCCCTCGGGCTGCGGGGTCGGGGGGCTCCCAAACAAAAATTTTAAAAAATTTCTTCAAATTTTACACACGTGTATACCCAATAAACAATACTTTTTCTAAAATTTGGTAGTGATCGGGCCCCAGGTTCAACCGCAAGGCCCTTATAATTTTTTTGAAATACCGTCGCACTTAAACGACTCTGTGCGGTGTGTGCTTCGCAGTCGGCTGCGCTGCTTGATTTGATGGATTTTGATTGCAAAATCTATTCTGCCTGTTCATGGCAGCACTACGAGTTTGCGTCGCCATATTTTTAACTCGGCACTTACACGGTTATTAATAATGTCATTATTTCTAATAATGAACGAAAACAGATAATTTCGGTTTCACATCATTTCTCAAGCATCAATATACATTACTCCGACATTTCACAAAGTTACCATGAATGTGCATAATAGTAAAAGTCGAATCGATTATGAACATTCCATCTCATATTTAAGTAATATGTATGTATTTTGTTTACTTATGTCTCTTTGCAATTGCACAAACCGTATCCGAAACCATACCCATTGGTTAGCTTTCAAACTGACAAGTTTTCGAGGTAAACGAGGTGAGTGCCCAATGTACCCGATTGCCGACGGGTAGCAAAGTAACATTATCGGCTACAAAACAAAAGTATGTACATAAAATCAAACCGTACTCCGGGCACAGTTCGCAAATGCAACGTTAAACTGAAACCACGAGAGAGAAACCAGCAAATGAAACGAGACATAAATGTTTTATGCTTAATTCAATTTACTTACTTATTTACTGAATTGTATTTTTATTGATGTCGTTTTTTTTGTTGTCGATATCAACTTACAGATAGAACAACAAGTTTTCACAATATTCTGTCATTTCGCGTTTTCATAAATTAGTTCAGAGCAGTCAAAGAGTTCTCAGGATAAATGTTCGTGTTTCTTATTTGCTCAGAGTATGAGTAAGTGCTCAGAAGAAAATGATCTGAGCATTTTCAATTTTAACATCTGATGTCAAATGTCTCCTTCGATGATTTTCTACTACAATAAAAAAATGACCCAGAATCGAGGGGTCCCATATCAATTTCTGCGATTAGGGAATTTAGATGAAAAATTTTAATTTTTATGGGTTGTTTTTTTTTCTGTTCTAAAAGTGAAATATTCAAGGCGTTTTGCTCATCATCCTATGAAGTTTTGTTTGAACTTTGAACTTGTCCGAAATCAGCTTAAAAAATTATTTGAATAAAAAAGAAACGAACTAAAAAGTACAAAATAATTTATTCTAGCCCCATACAGATTGCTAACCCCATACAGATAGTCTTGAGAGATTTTTAATTGTGAATTTTTGATAGGTATGAAAATATAAATGAAAAACATGGGGTGCATGGAACTACTCATGCATCAATTATAGACCTATTGCATGCGGTTAAATGGGGCTGTATGTGGCTAGGATAAATTATTTTATACTATACTTTTTCAATTCTCTATATAAGCGTCGGCATGGCTCTGTCGTTTGGTGGTGTAATCTAGGGATCAATTGTTGGCGTACTTTCCAAAGCCCGATTTTCTTCAAACTTTGTACACATGTGTATCTCCGGTGACAATACTTTATATTAAAATTTGGAAGTAATCGGGCCCCGGGTTCGAGTGACTCCCATACAAATTTTTTAAAAAATGTACCCAATTTTCTTCAAATTTTATACACATATGTAAAGGACAACACTTTTTATAAAAATTTGGAGCTATGCACACATGTCACATGTGTATCTCCGATTAGGTAATATACAAGAAAAGTTTTAATTTTTATAGGAATTTTTTGTGTTTTTCTAAAAATTGTTTTGTTCTAAAATTGTGAGCCTATGGGCTATAATCTTGCCATACCTGCCAATAATTTACATTGAAAATTTTATATAAAATTTGGTTTGTAAATGTGTCTAATGTTAAAACTTTACATTTCTCACGCTTTATCTTATCACGGGATGATTGGTGGTGTACTATAGCCTGTAACTTTCCTACACCTGCCAATAATATACATTAAAAATTTCATAAAAAACCCATTTGTAAATGTGGCTGATATTACCATTTTACATTCCCCTCAGTGACTGTTAAGAGGACGGGGTTACTATAGCCTATAACCTTCCACCACCTGCTAGTAATATACATTGAACATTTCTTAAAATGTAAGTTTCCGTAAATAACAACTGCACAAAATTTAATTTTTATTAATATGCGAGTAGATATTAAGAAAGCAGTTAATTTTGTAGTTTTTATCCACTTTTAGTTACTAATATTGCTATATCTAAGAGAACCATAAATGTTTTAAATTAAAACAGCACGATATATTCATCATTATTTTAGAAAGAAACAAACTCACACTCTCTATTTGTATAATTACTATTGATAAGTAGTTCTTCTTGTGTATTTATCGTTTGTACGAAGTATCTCTAGCTTTATCTGCACCTGGCTGAGAAGGTTTGCTGGTGGATGGGTAACAACACTGTACACCTGGGTATTCTGATACGAATTTTATAACTTTTATGCAGTATCCACATTATAATTACCGCTTTTTGTTACGCAACTAAATTAAGTTTCACAGCAAGCTTATAGGCGGGTTTAATTATTTATTCCCGTTTAACTAACTTTACTAAAACCCAGTTATAAAATGTCGATGTTATTACTTACTAAAAGTTTTCGAATATTCTAAGTTTTGAATTTAAAAAGTCTCTGTTGAAATTCTTGAAGGTGATAATTTAGAATAAATAGTGGTATTAATGCTTTCGTTGCAGCCAAGCCACCCACCATCTTTAAAGTCTACTAAAAAGTTAAGAAATAAAATGTACGTATACGCACGACTTACAGCAACCTATTTTTGTTTCGCACTAAATATTGTTTGACATTGACCAGCGCCAACTAAACATAAGTTAATAGGGATTTTTTTAAAAATTAATAAAATTAACAATTAAATATAATAAATAAAATTAATTAATAAAAGAATTATAATAGACTTTTTTCGTAAGAAATAAAGAATTCATATTCGATTTGTCTATTCAAAACCAGCTTCATATGCAGAGAGGCTGTTTCAAATTAGAAAATATTTGTGAGAATTTAACAAATGGTCTGTAGAGTGGTTTACCTATTAACATGATTGCTCTTCCATAGACAGGCTTGCGATACAATAAAAATGGTTTCCTTCCTATTTTATTGCAGCTACCTCGAAACTATCAGTCCGATTATCTCGCTAACAATATTCACACAATTTATAATCACAGCCTTTGTCCTGTGTATTACGGCCGTTTACTTTGTGACTTTCGACCGGGAGTTGGCACAACTTTTTGTTACCGCAATTTATCTTATTGTAATTTTGATCGAAGTATTGCCATGTTGTTATTTTGTGAATGAGTTGATGTCCGAAAGCGATTACCTAACCACAGCTCTATACAACTGCAATTGGGTCGAACAAAATCAAAAATTTCGCAAAACTTTAATCATTTTCATGCAGAGAACACAGAAGACAACCAGTATCATGGCCGGAAATCTGGCTCCGATTACGTTACAGACCTTTATGTCGGTAAGATTTAAAATTACAAATTTAGAATCCAATTTAAAGAAATAACATACAAAATAAATTTACAGATTATTCGATTTTCATTCTCGATGTTTGCAGTGTTTAGTCAGATGAAATAATCGAACCAACTCCAAAAGATGTAGAATGCTATTTTTTTAAAATAAATATCAATGTTTAGATATTTATTTATTAATAAATTTCACATGTTTATAATGTTTATAATTAATTTACGTTGATTTTTAAAATTTGATTATTATTATTCATGCCATAGTCTCATCTATGCATTTATTCTTCAAGTTATTAAGGTAATAAGGAACAATCGGTATTATTAATTATGTTTATAAATAATAGAATTTCTTGGACTACAAGTTTTAATATTGAACATACATATATAAAAGGCAAACAAATAAATTATGACACATAGTATGCCCAACATAGGTCAATATTACTTCTAAAGAGGTAGCTTTTTCAAATTACTTACTTCCAACAACAATACAATTTTTGCAACGAACTATACGTCATTTGGCTAGCAAAATCTTATTAAACGGTTCTATCACTAGCTTAAATCTCTAGAAAATTCTTAATAGAAAACTTACGCTTCTTAACTTCTTACTTAGCTTCTTACTTTTAACGTCTTCTTATCCACAAATGTTTGAAGAAAAACTTGTCTTGAAGAATACGGTCATTTATTCTAGACAACTTCCTAAAGAATTATGTATTTACTTGGAATGTATATTTACTAAACAATTAGAATTGAAGAAGTTTTATAGCATAATGCATGTACATATGTATATATGGCATTACAAGGGCACATTTATTTGGCATCAAGTCCTCGTTTTGCATACAAATGGTGCATGTAGCAATTCCAAACGAATGCGAAGATTTGGCAGAACGTTAACCGGATCTCAAAAATCATTGTTGTCCGGTATACCCCCCAACTTCCATCTTAAGAAATTCACAACCTTTGGGATTCAAATTATGGTTTATTCATTGCGTCCATCCTTTACCAGAATAACTCATTCAGTTCGGTTATACGGTCGATTGTATCAACAATGTGGATGACCAAAAAAAGTCACGTCGTTCAAGTCACTTTTAACAATACTTCAATTAGAAGCAATTTAATGTAAAGTAGTTTGATAGCGAATGCTACGGACTACAGCTTACCATGCATAGAGAAAAATTGTGTATTTTCGGCATGAACGTTCGCTCTTGTCGTCGACTTACAATTTCAAGGTAATCTGGAAAATGTTGAAGAAGACGAATCATGAAGATTCAATACATGAACTCAGTGGAATGTGAATAAAGGAAATTTGTCTCACTCACAATGGAAAATATTGCTATAAATTGACTTTAAAATTTGTAACATTTGAAGAACATTTCTAAATCAATCCGGGAGCTATTAAAGTTTTTATCAAAAGACGCTCATTGTAACTGGTAATAATAAAGAAACATCGTTTTTTTTCTAGAGAGATTTTGGGACCAAAACAATTTCTCTGCTAACCTTCTCATGCGCAATGAAAAACTGTGGGAGAGTGTGTTCCTGAGACTGCAGTAAATAATAAAAGTATTTTCTATGTTGGAGGGTAGGTTATAGCGTAGGAAACAGTTACTTTTGTCTATGGTCATGTGAAAAACATGTGGCAGTATTTTTAGCGATAACAAATATGTGGAAACTTGTTCTAGACGAACATACCAAGAATTGTGAGTTTATCTTTTACTTTTTATTTTATACGAACTTATAAAGGTTTGAGTTTTTTACTTCGGTTATAAGAGAGGAGATGGAATTTGGCCTTAGAAGCCTTAAATCCTACTCTATTATTTAACGAATTAACGGTGCTTAACATACTTTGTTATTCAGAAGAAGAGGGACGTGTAGAAAAAGTGAATTTGTATGAAAAACTAAGAGGGCTATCGCCAGCGAAAGAATGAACTGCTTCTAGTCCATTCGATTCAAATCATTAATGAAAACGAGAAAAAGTGTCAAAGATAAAACAGAGCATTGGGGATCACCAGCGCTTATAAGGTAAACATTCTGAACGGTGAGAAAGGTAGGTATTAGTCGAATCAAGCGGGGTTTTATGGATTACACAGCCAATAATTTTCGACAAAAGAGCTTAATGCCGGACTATGGTCAAATGCCTTGTAAATATCGAGTACAACAACTTTGCTTTGACCATATTATTTACAGGTATAGGCTGAACAACTGCTGTTTCGAACACTTATTTAAGACTTCAGAAGAATAGGAGAAATGTAAAAGCTTACGCAATGGTAATACGAGCGTTGAAAAAATACACATCTTCAAAACTATTAGACCTGCTGATTATTGAATACTGAGATCATTGTAAACTCTGACAATTGTACAAATATAAAAGTAAATTTGTCTTATAAGGGTTTCACTTCTTAAATGTAAAGGCGGGAACAATACGCAAGTAGCATAGTAGCTACTCTGAAAAGTTAAAATGCTTACCATTGTTTTAATAGTATTTAGTAATTTATTAAAGTAATTACGTCCGGCATACTCAATCAGCTGCTAAGCTGATTTCTATTAAATTACAAAACATGATACCCTAGCTGAATTTTAACAAAGCAAAAAAAGAAGAACAATCTGTTAATATTTCTTTAAACGTAGCGTAGAGTGACTACCTATTTTCGTGAAGATTGTAGGGTTTTTATTTCCGAACTAATTTTCTGATCTATTGTACATAGATAGATAGGACAGTGAATAAGTAATTGGTATAGCAATAGTTTCACTAATAAGTTTGTTTTTAGATTTGAGAAGAATGCCAGTTGCACAGGATATTTTAGACCTCAGCATTCCAACGCTCATTTATAATGACATTTCAGTTGTCAGCTCTATAGACAAGGCCAATCGGTTTGCTGCGCATTTCGCAGCTAGCTCCACGCTTCCAGATTGTGGATTGCTGCCTCCTGCACCTCAGAGTATTGAACACTCTATGGGACAGATATTCATTCGTACTCGTGTAGTTGATAGAGTTTTAAACGATTTCAACACACATAAATCCGCTGGCCAGATGGTATTTCTCCGTTAGTTCTTGGTGTTCTTCCAAGCTGGCATTACCATTACGTAAACTTTTTACATCTATCCTATTCTTCTGGACTCTTCCCGAGAAGTTGGAAAACAGCTTTTGTCCAGCCCATACCCAAAAAAGGCGAGCAGTCGTCTCCTTCTTCGTACCGACCCATAGCACTTACATCCATTCTTTCCAAGGTCATGATAACACTGATCAATTTTCAGTTCAAGAAATATCTTGAAATCAACGAAATCCTTAGTGACCGGCAGTATGGATTTCGTGGACAACATTCTACTGGTGATGTAATGGTATATCTCACCAAACAGTGGAACCGGTCTTTGCATCAATTTGGAGAAAGCAAAGCTGTTGCACTCGATATTTCTAAGGCATTTGACAGAGTCTGACATCAAGCTCTTTTGTCCAAAATGTGTGATTATGGAGTTGATGATAAACTGCTTAACTGAATTATAAGCTATATTTTGGACCGCTCTATTCAAATTGTATTGGATGATTTCAAGTCTAAAGTACATTACTTAAATGCTGGCGTTCCCCAAGGCTCTGTTTAGTCCCCGACTCTGTGACTTATCTGTGACATCTAATCCAATTCACTCTTTCGCTGACGACAGCATTCTCAACTTCTTATATAAGTTTGAGGAGCGTCCTTCCACTTCTCATGAGGAACTAAAACACGTAAAATTCTGACCTAGACAGCATAATACAATGGGGAGGTAGCAATCGAGTAGAATTTAACGATTCCGAAACCCAATGCTGTCTCCTGTCATCTAAGCGAATCCTAAATCCCATTATCCATGAATGGCACTTGCATGGAAGAAACTGAAAATCTCGCAATTCTTGGTATATGCGTTAACGACAAGCTTCGTTGGTATGACCACATATTTACCGTTGCCAAAAATGCTGCGAAATGTTTAGGTTTTCTAGCCCGGTGCAAGAAATATTTCACTCCCTCTGTACATCTGGCTACTATATAAAAGGCTTTTATTCGCCCTAAACTTGAGTTCAATGGCCATATCTGGTCTGGTTCGCCTAAAACTTCTTTGCATCAGCTAGATAGAATTCAAAACCGCGCGATAAAACTTATCGGTTACGCAAATATAGCGAAATCAATAGATTCGCTTGAACACCGTAGGAACGTTTCTTGCTTGTGACTGTTTTATCGCTTTTTCTACTAGCGGTGTTCAAGAAAAATAGGCAGCTGCATGCCACCTTTCCTTGAATTCAACTGCAATACTCGTGGCGCTCTAAGTGCTCATCAGCTTGCCCTCAACCCCATTTTCGGACGTACAGTTAAATTCAATGATTCGTTCTTCAGCCGTACAACACGTATGTGGAATGCTCTACCAAGCTCTGTCTTTCCACTTCACTATTATCCACAGTCATTCAAAACACAAGCTTATAGACATCTCCTCTTTTCTCCTCCTTATCCTTAACGCCCACGCTGTGCCAAGCATATAGCCGAGCATTATAAGGGTGCGAACTCCTTGAAGCGTGCGCGAATTATACAATGTCAATATGATTAATACACGATAACTTGTAAACCCTTCCCCTAATATATAGAATAAAGATAATCTTTCAGTTTCATCGTGTAAGGTCGTACAAAAGGTCGT
Organism: Nephrocerus scutellatus; assembly: GCA_947095585.1. NCBI lineage: Eukaryota > Metazoa > Arthropoda > Insecta > Diptera > Pipunculidae > Nephrocerus > Nephrocerus scutellatus. The sequence goes on from OX352762.1 coordinate 84,759,902, forward strand.
AGTTCTAAGAATTAGCTTATATAAGCTATCTAAGTAACGCATTAACTCAGCATGACAGCGAGACACACACTATCTACACTCTTTAAACAGGAGAAGAAAAATATTTTTTGCAGACATAATTAAGTGTCCATAAATATTAGGGTTATGCTTATGATATCATTAATATAAAGTTTGAAGACGAGGGACCCCAGTGCAATTCCATGAGGAGCTCCGTACTTTACGGAGGTCAAATTGCTTTTGGTATTATTCACATGAAGATATTGTTTTATACTTGATAGAAAGCTACTGAAGAGGTCAAATATTTTTGTTTATACAGTTTTCTTTTTAGCTTTTACATCAGAATTTCTTGAATAACCAAATCAAACATTACGAATGTTCGCCACGCTTGCTTTTGGCATGCAAAAGAAATAAGCGTGTGAGTAAAACAAAAAACAACCGTTTATGCGTAGTCTGATTTCGCTCCTAAATTATTTAGCTTTTATTTAGGTACCACCAGTGTTCTCGAAGCGAAATTTTTTAGAGTTCTACGAAAGAAAATAGTAACTACGCAAGATTTTTTCACTTCAAATAAGGCCGCCCTGGTCCAGCGAATTAAAAACATCAGTTTTTCACCTTTAGGCATGCGATGACAAAGTTATCAAAACTCAATAACCATCTAAATACAAACTTTATGACCGCCTCTAATATTATATCCAAAGCATGCCAAATAAACTGACATACCTTGTCGGTTGACCACGACCAATAGTATAAGCCAAGTAAAGATATCCTGAACTATAATAAGCCCAGCAACATAACGGGCTCTGACATGTGGATGGGATTGCGGTCTCTTTAACCTGGCGTTGGAGATATATATCTAAGACTCTGAAGTCCATCCTCTTTAAGTCCATCCAGATACTGGCTAACGCAAATGATATTGACATATTGGTAGACACCTAAGAGCTATATAAGAAGCCTTCATCCCATTGCAACATGGGCCTCGCGTCTGAGATTATAAGATCTAATATCAGCTCCTCAATTAGATAGTTGTCCGGGAATTTGAACTATTTCCGGTAAATTGTAGCACCCGATAACAGCATTGAACTAGAAATACACGCACGGCTACAATGCCAACAAAGCCTCCTTTGGTCAATCAAGACTCATAAAATCTAGGAATTAAACCATAACATCTAAGCTACTGGAGTATACGACAATGGGTATACTCTTACATATGGATCTTAGGGAACTTAGGGAACTTAGAGTCTAAGCACCAAAAGTCGTTTAGCCAAAAGCGCTATTGGCCGCGTTGTCGACAATAAAGCACGGTAAGTTTCGGTGGACAGGAAACCTAGCTCGCATGACAAAAGAGGTTGCTGCTCGGAATGTACTTTGCGGTAGGATATATAGGACCAAAGCGAGGCCTGCCAAGCCTATGCTGGAAGTATGGCGTAGACCAGGACGCCCAGAGTTTATGCAAAACTACATAACATCGGCTTTAAATTGGGACTCGTATCTACATTTTATTCAAACAATGACCTTTAAACCTTCTTTGCTAAGAAACAAAACTTTTCAGAAGATTTTATGTGATATAATTTCATGAAAAAAGGCAAATCGGCTTGATTTTCATCTTCCAGCGGCCATTAAATCTATGCCAAAGAGAAAAGCTTCTGTAGCTGGGTACTGACATCTACTGTTCCTTTCTATTCCCTGTCTGAGCAATTAGAACTGTAAAATCTTTTGCCCACCCGCTGGAATAATATTTGTCCTCTGTCCTGTATTGTAACGTGAATACTTATGCGTCTGTGTGCGAATGCATGAATATTAGAATAATCTCTACCGCAGAACAATAAGCTTTAAATTTCCAGTGGTTTGAGATACCTCGAACAACATTATAGACACTCGTTGCTCTTTGATGGTGCGGGTAGCACAGATAAAATTTTACCATTTCTACCCGGTGTGGCAGATAATTTCATTAAGCTGAAAAGAATAAGCGATGGAAAGACGGACGGAAGTAGAAGAAACCACCGCGCGCACAGACTGCAGCGATACAATATTTGCCAAGACACATACATAAGAGAGACTGACTTTTGACGCCGCGCCGCGGCGGAACTTGAATATGGCAGACTTCAGTGCAAACCGTGCAGATACCGCAGGAAAAGGACAATGCCAATGGAAATAAAGAAAACCTCCTGAAACCATGAAGCGAGTCAACGCAGAGTGAAAACGAAATGAAACTCATTACTGAATTAAACGGAAACAGGAAAATTAAGCTATGATTTATATTTTCTCTGTCGCATCTGTCCTACGGGTTGCGAGGCCGTCTGTGATGAACAGAACAAGTAGCCGAGTTCCACACAGCTGGTGAGCATCATCGTCAGAATAATAAGGCTCCAATAATGAGGGAGTAGGTTGTGATTGCAGGTATCTAGTCTGATCCTGTTGGAATATAGTTTGGTCTATGCATAAGTATATCGCAACCATCCGACTACCAGACAACGGTGGCGAGGGAATTAAAATTTAGTTGCAATGCAATTAAAATTGTGCGCTTAATGCAGATGCTGAATTGCGGAAAAAAACAATATAAAATAATAAAAAAACAACAACAAATAGAAAAGCTTCAAAGAGAACAACACTCAATGGAATTTGCATATAGCTAAGTTTCCTTCGTTGTTTACTGCAGTTGCGAGTAAAACAGAGCAACAACTGCGGCACTAAAGGTTTCCGTTTCCGTTTTCTTTTTATTTGTTTTGCGACTGAATATATGTTTGGCTTTTTGAAATTATCCATTATGCATTTGTATTCTCACTCATATCTTCTGGATGTTGCTCTCACAGTGCGCGGCAGTAATTATTATAAGCATTACAATGATATATGTATTTAGCAATTAAATGTACGGCATATTAGTTACTACGTATTTATATGCATTTGTGATAAATGGTGTTAGCGGGGCTTCTATTATTAAAGCTCAAAAAGCAAATATAATTGGTTAAAGTAGGTTCAGTGTTTTTTAAATTCTAATTTAAACGGTCACCGAAGGAATTGTCTTAAATCATGTTTTTGTAAAAAATGAGGACCAATTGGAAAGAAGTACAAAAGTTAGTACATAACATTCAACAATCGGCCTGGGAAAATAGTCCCTCAATAAAAATAAAAATTCAGGGCAATAATTACCCTAGCGCAATCAGAAAACTTCTTGCTGAAAAAAGAAAGGCAAGGAGGCAATGACAGCAAACAAGGTTCCCCCAAGATAAAACTAAATTGAACAACCGTACTCAACAATTAAGAAGAGAAATCAAAGATTTTAAAAAGGATACAATCAGTTACTATCTAAGAAACCTAACTAATGACAGTAGTACTGATTATTTCCTTTGGAAACAACACAAAAATGAAGCAACCGATAATGCAATCAAAACAACCAATGAAAAAGAGGCCAGAAACAATAAGGATAAAGCACATATTTTTGCTGAGTGTCTTGAAAATATTTTCCCACCACACAATTCCTTGGAAACTGAAATAATGCATGAAGATGGATTTCATAAAAGTGAAGAAATCCCACTAACTACACCTACCGAAGTCATGAAATTAAAATTAAAACCAATATAAATCCGAAAAAAGCCCCAGGCTTTGATCTTATCACTGGAGAAATTCTACAGAGGCTACCGAAAAAAGCCTTAGTGAAACTCACTAACCTAATAAATGCTGGTTTTATATTCAAATATGTCCCCAGCCTATGGAAAATAGCAGATGTTATCATGATTCCCAAACCAGGGAAGCCACCGCATGAAACTACATCATACAGACCTATATCAATACTGCCTGTTATGTCTAAACTTTTTGAAAAGTTATTGATAAAAAGGTTAAATTAAAGGTTAATTCATTGAGAGGAAAAATTTGATCCCAAATCATCAGTTTGGTTTTCGCACACAGCATTCAACAATAGATCGAATATAGGGTGTTTCAACAGGTGCGCTTCAACTTTTCTCCGATAGGGACGACGAACGACGCCATAGTTTTTATTGTTCTTTTGTTATTTGGAAACTTCATTAGCATACATTTCATCATGGAACGCTACACATGTGAACAACGATTGCAAATTGTACAAATTTTATATCAAAATAATCGTTCTGTTGCCGCTACTTTAAGAGCATTACGGCCATTTTACGGTCCATTTAACAAGCCAGCCCGTTCGACAATTGATTTTACGTAAAGATCTTGGCCTACATCCGTATAAGATCAAGCTGACACAACAACTAAAGCCGTTTGACCATTTGAAGCGACGCCGATTCGTGAATTGGGCTCAAGAGCAAATCGAAAATGATGCAGATTTTCACCGAAAAATCATCTTCAGCGATGAGGCTCACTTCGTAAAACGTGCACGCGGTGGTCATGCAAAAGAAATCGAGTTTCATACTTAAATGTATCATATGTATATGTTCAAATTCAAAATCGAGTTTCATACTTAAATGTATCATATGTATATGTTCAAATTCGTTAATAAAAAAAAAAGTTAGTTCAAAAGTCGAACAGTTTGTGTTTTATTCAAAAAAAATTGAAGTGCTCTTATTGAAAAACCCTATACATAAAATAACCAATACTATTGAAAAAGCTTTAGAAGAGAAGAAAATCTGTGCACCCATATTTCTGGATGTCGCACAGGCTTTTGACAAAGTTTGGCATGAAGGTTTGAACTATAAGCTGAGAGCTCTCCTTCTTTTAAAATATGCAGAAATTCTGAAATCATACCTAAACGAGAGATTCTTCAGAATTAAACTAGATGATACATATTCTGAATTGAAACAAATTAAAGCGGGAGTACCTCAAGGCAGTGTGTTAGGACCGATCCTTTACCTATTATACATACACCAATGACTTCCTGTATTAGAAAGCAATATTGTAGCGACATTCGCTGATTACATGGCGATACTTGCAGTTGGAAAAACCAATGAAAAATCAACGCAGAAGTTACAAACAGCTATTAATAAAATATATAGTTGGACTAAAAAATGGCGAATTAAACTTAAACAAACTAAGTCAGTTCACATCAATTTCACAAACAAACGGTTGGAATATATTCCGGTTACAATTAATCAAGAAATTGTTCCGTATGCGAACACAGCAAAATATCTCGGCATGACTCGGCACATGTTAAAAAAGAAAAATGAAGAACTTGGACTCAAATATAGAAATATGTATTGGCTGATAGGAAGGAACTCTGCTCTATCAACACACAACAAGCTTCTACTTTAAAGGCAAATATTAAAACCGGTAAGGACTTATGGTATTCAACTTTGGGGTTGTACCAAACAGAGCACCAAGAATATCATCCAGAGATTTCAAAATAAGGTATTAAGGAACATCGTTGTTGCACCGTGGTACGCCAAAAACAAAGATCTTCATAGAGACCTTAAAATTGTTTTTGCAACCGACTCCACCAACATGTGAACATGGAGGCAACTAAGCTATTAGACAACAGTAATGTAAAACGCAGGCTTAAAAGAACTAAACCGTTTGAATTAATCTAAATAGTAAGAAATAATTTCCACGACAAAGATGTGGCTGTATAGAATGCTTGATTTTACCCAATCATTCTTCAGATCCTATGAAACGCCAATGGGAAGTATTCATAGATGGAAACCGTAGCAAATTAAGTAAGATTAAAATTGTTTATTAGTCCAAGTGACCAGATTACAATACCATAAATATGTATTTTTCGAAATATATTATTTAATAAAAGAAAAAAAATGTGGGTTTTGTGTAACAAGAGAAACAAAGTGAATTGATTAGAAATATAAATTACCTCGAAAATTCAATGCACTAACATGGTAGATGGAGTTCTCTGCCATCGGCGGTTTTTTTTTAATTGCTACAAAATAAGCAGAGTTCAATATTTTTAAATTTTAATGATCTACTATGAAGAGTAAACCTTCCGGTTATTTACTGAATATAATTTCATTCTCAGTCCTTTTGCTGGCTTTGCAGTAGCGTAACCTGTGAACCAATTTCGGTTGTGGTCTTTTTTCGCGAACAGCTCGATATATATTAAAATGCCTGAATCATTTTAGAATGTCAGCGTAACATCAGTATTTAAGTTCCTTCACAAAACAGTTAAGGTATAGCATACCGTGAGGTATGCTTTCGGTTATATAAAAAAAAACCCACTGTGGAAAACCGAACCAAATTTAGACGAGTTAGAAATGATTTGAATGCCTACCTTAAATAAAGATAGCGCGTTGTCGCCGCCTGTACTTGCAACAGTTGCATTCTATATGGGACAGATTAACTTTCGTACTCGTCAAGTCTCAACATTCATAAATCTGCTGGGCCTGATGGCATTCCCGCTATATTTGTTTTTTTTTTTTTAAAAAGAGATTTTCTCAGAATTCTCTCTGATTCATTGAAAAGCAATGCGAAAAAAAAAATTAACACGAAACATAAACGACGCGAGTCCAAATGCTTTAATCAATGGATCATGGTCAGGGAAAATTACAAAAAACCTTGACCTTTGAAGTCTTCTGGAGTCGTCCCAAGGAATTGGAAAACAGCCTTTATGCAGCCTCTTCCTAAAAAGGCGAAACGTCATCTCTTTCATCGTACCGACTCATTGCGCTAACATCTATGCTTTCCAAGGTCATAGAAACCCTGATCAATCGTAAGCTTATGCAATACCTTGAGTAACGTGAAATCCTTAGTGACCAGCAGTATGATTTTCGTAAGCAACGTTCTTCAGGTGACCTGATGGCTTATCTAACTGAAAAGTGGAACCAGTCAATTCACAAATTTGTTGAAAGTAAGGTTTTTGCACTCGATATTTCCAAGGCATTTGACAGGGTCTGACATCAAGTTCTTTTCTCGAAAATAAATGCCTATAAATGCTTGATTGGACTAGTAGCTAGTTACTGACCATTCAATTAAGGTCGTATTGGACGGATTCAAATCCAATGTTCACCGCATAAACACCGGTGTTCCACAAAGCTCCGTTTTGTCTCCGACCATCTTTCTAATTTTCATTAATGATCTCCTATCAACCACTTCTAGTCCAATTCATTCTTTCCCTGACAACATCACTCACGCTTTCTGCACGCCCCTCTTCGTCGCAAGTGGAACTTGAACAACAACGTATGTTAAGCACGTTAAATTCTAACCTTGACAGCATAAAAAGGTGGGGCTACATAATAGAGTTGAATTTAACGCTTCTAAGACGCAATGCTGTCTTCTGTCGTCCAAGCGTAATTTAAACCCCCAAGCTTTATCCATTAATAGATCTTGCATCGAAGAAACTGAAAAACTCGCAATTCTCTGTATGTGCGTCAACAACCAGCTTCGTTGAAACGACCACATATTTGCCATCGTTAAGAATGCTGCGAAATGTTTAGGTTTTCTAGCCTGGTGCAAGACCCATATCCCTTCTTCCCTGCATAGGTAAAATATTGGAAAAAATTATTGTTAAAAGGCTAAGTTGGCTAATTACAAAAAATAATTACCTTAGCCCAAATCAAGTCGCATTTAAGAAAAAGCAAAACACAACTGACGTACTCCTCCACCTACAACACTTAACTTTGTTAAAGCCTTTTTGAGTTGCCGCAAATTTTGGGTTAGAATAAACTCAATATACTCGGAAACACATCCCCTGCATAATGGAATCCCACAGGGATCACCATTATCAGTCATACTATTTATAACGGCATTCGATCAACTTAGTGAAATTATAGATAAGTACAAAAACATAGAGCACTCTACATACGCTGACGATGCTATAATTTTACGGATAATAGTTCCTTTCAAAATATCCTTAATAAAATTCTTCAAGATATTAAGAAATGGTCTGCCTTCTCAGGGGCAAATGCAAACTTCTGCATATTTGTAGAAAGCACAAGTGTTCAAATTTCACTCTAACACATAATAGCGTAAACATTGAATTCGTAAACCATTTGAAAATCTTAGTTCTAACTTTTGACAGAAAATTTAGTTTTAAGCAACAATGTATAGATTTAAGAAAAAGTCTAGCTACCAGGTTAAATATTGTAAAATACCTATCTTCCAAGCGTTGCTTCACTCACATCTCAACACTTATATATTTTACTCGCTCATTAAAGCTCTCCAAAATAGATTATGCTCTACCTATCTTTGGGTGGTGTGCCAACAGCAACATCAGACAGCAATTTCTGAACGAGTAAAAAGCTCAACCTTCCGCCTAGTTCCAAAGCTCTTCAATTGCAACAACTCAATTCTTTTCAAAGACATCTCTAATGCCGAAAAAGAACCTGCAAGCTGAAATCAACAATCCAGCACTACTTAGAAATTGTGGAAAACCTGCAAATTGATCTTAAGCCGCGTTTACTAAAACAGAATGAAAATCCACCTTGGCTCCTCAAAGATGCTTCGTTCGTTCCTAACTTAGAAAACCTTTCCAAGCAACATACCAGCAATTTAACTTACCATTCACACTTCTCTGAACTGTCTGAAAAGTTTGCCAATCAAGGTTGGGTCTTGCTGTTCACAGACGGCTCCAAAACGAAAGATTCTACTACATTCGCTATAGTCAGGCACGATGGAACCTTAATAACATCCGTACATCTCGCACCGCATTGTTCCCTTTTCACCGCAGAAGCCTTAGCATTGGTACAGCTCTCTCAACCCTGATGGTCTTAGGGCAGTTTATCCACCATCACACGTCAGCAAAGCAAAACCGCCTCCGAATTGGACATACCAAGTATCAAAACAAAGGTATCCCTGCATCCAATTGCCAATTTTGTAACGAAAACGTGTCAGCCAATCACCTAGAAAGCGAGTGCAGCAAATTTTCAACAGTCTGGAACAAAATATTTGGATCCAGCATCCCCAAAGATTTTCTCAAGAGTCTCTTTAAGCATCTCTAACTTTTCTTATTCTTTTTTATCTTTTATTTGTTATTATACTATATTGTAAAGTTATTGTACTCAATTAAGCAATTAGTCATTATTATGTCCTTTTCATATTATTTTAGGTTTTTATAATTAATTAATTAAACAACTTCCATTAAATTTGCTCTAAATTAAGTCTTGATACAATATTTTACCTTTTGTATATATTATATTTAACTATTTTTTTAAATATCTAGTCGAAAGCCCTGGTAGCTAGAACTCATACTACCTTATTAGGTGTAATAATTTATTATTATATCTAGTCCTAATAAATAAATAAATAAAGAATGCTGCGAAATGTTTAGGTTTCCAATAACGGTGCAAAATATACTTCACTCCTTCAGATCTGGGTACTATTTACAAGGCGTATATTTGCCCTAAACATGAATATAACTGTATTGTATGGGCTGTATGGGCAGGTGCCCCCAAGACCACATTGCGTCTACTAGAGAGAGTTCAGAAGCGCGTGATAAAACTTATTGCTGACGTAAATATCGCGAAAATAATCGAATCGCTTGAACATCGTAGGAATGTTTCCTGCTTGTCACTGTTTTATCGATTTTTTCACAAGTGTGTTTAAAAGAAATATCCAGATGCAGCCCGCCCATTCTCCAACCCATCCGTAATACCCGTGCCTCAACTCAAGCCCACGGATCTACCATTAGGCCTATCGTCGGACGTACTAACCAATTTAGAGATTCCTTCTTTAGCCGCACTACAGTTATGTGGAATGTATTGCCCGATTCTGTGCTTACGCATTTATATGATCTGCAGTCATTTAAGACACGCTTGCATAGACATCTCATCTTTTCCTCTCCCTAATTTCCTAACGCCCACGCTGTGCTTAGCACTATAAGGGTGCAAATCTTTTTAGTGTCAAACGGTGTCAAATCTCAACATCTCGCAGGCCAAGCAACATCCCAAACGGACTGATTAAAAGATTGTTGAACGACTTGTGCGAAAACTATTGATTGTCGTGCAGTCCTGCTGAAACCACAAGTCGTCCTAGTCCCACTCACAAATTTCTGGCCAAAAAAATGGTTATGTCTTTCCGTTGTCCATTACCCATAATGCTTTTGCCATCTTCATCTTCAATGAAAAATATTGTCGCCATTCCAAAAACCACATCAAACAGTCACATGTAACGGGTGCATTGCATTGGCATTAGCTTCTCTACTATGTGTGCATTTTCCGAACCACAAGTACGGCAGTTTTGCTTATTTACATAGCCGCTAAGAAGAAAATTCGCTACATCCGAAAATATGATTTCTTTACCAAATCCGACGTTAAGTTTCAGCTGCTCTAAAGCCCAAGCAGAGAAGCAATAATGAAGTGGGTGGCAACTTTGTTGAAATACATGACTAAATTGAACATTGTAAGGGAAAAATCCGCGGTCTTTATATAAATAGAACTAGTTGAGTGCCCGGCGTTGCACGGGTGTAAAATTTGACGCTAATAACGCCTCCAAACAGCCGCCCCTGACCCCATCCGCAAAGAGGTGTCTTACTATAACTATTTATCTCAGCGATCCTGAAAACTATGGGATCGACAGTACTATCGACACCCCTCCCCCTCTTCATCGAACCCCTAGCCGTAGAGGTGTCTTACCATCACTATTCACCGCAGCGACCCCGAAAACCATTGAATCGACACTAATATCGGTCACCCCACCCCCCAACCGTTTCGACTCCATCCCCTGGCGCTGTCTTATCATCACCATTCAACTCAGCGACCCCGAAAACCATAGAATCAACACTAATATCGGTCACCCTCACCCCATAGGAGTGTACTACCAGCACTATTCGTCTCGGCGATACCAAAAACGGTGGGTCCGACACTAAAATCGCCTGCCAGGTCTCCCCCAGCCAAAAAACCTGCTACCCCCACCATCTATGTTTGATTCCACATAGTATGTATACCAAGTTTCGCTGAAATTGGTCAAGGCGTTCCAGAGCTAGTTAGGCACAAATATATATGTATATATATATATATATTTATATACACAAATAAATTCTCTATTTTATATATACATATAGATTATTCCCAGGATAGTGCGGCTAATGAACTGTTACTGAGATGTTTGGCGTCCTGTGGTACTCCTCTTTAGGTTCACACTTTCGGCAACGCCAGCCATATTCTTGAATTGTGTTACAATTATTTAGCATTTCAATCACACGAACGTTCTTCACAAACTTACGTACAGTAACCACAGATGGTACATTATTTGGACCGAATGTTCTTTTGAAATTTCGCTCTAGTGTTTTGTTAGCGCGGTAGTCTTGCTGATGTCAAAATAATATGTAGTTTAAAAATAAACCAACAGATAGCCCATACTTTAAATGGCAGTATCTTCAAACGCATTTAATTAATTGTCCTCAACGAGCTCGCTTGATCGATTGTGATTGATTTATCTGCAAAAAGTTTAAAAATGAAATAAAAATAAAAAGTTAACTTATAGCGAAATGTTAACTTTATGATCCTAAACATTCTAATACTCCTACTTAACAGATAAAATTTGGACATCGACCAGCTGCTCGAATTAAATTTTTTGTTACATTTAAAGGCTTAATACATTAGCTTAAAGGAAGAACACTTTCATTTAATTCCCTGCACACTCATTACAACAGGGAGCAATTATAAGCAAAGTTATGTTTGTCATGTAATTTACAACTGAGACTTGTTATATTATCGAATATCATACTCGTAGTATACATTTTGCAATTGGATAAACAAAGATACAGTTTAAAATTTTTTATGTCATCATTTTAAAGGAACCACACAGTCTTATGCAATAATTTCAATAACAGAATACATTTTATGTCTATAGCTGCAACCAGTGCATGAAACGACATTTATTTGTATGTTACAACGAAGCAACACATTTTCTCCCTCTTAGCATCCAATAGCCAATGTGCTTCAAATTATGGTTATTGCTGCATGTTGTTTAAATGCGGACTTTTGGACTTGCCTTCAGGTTAGTGCAGCAAAGGTGCATACATTATAAATTTCATGACAACACGGGTGGATGCGGGTGTAGAAAAGAAAAACGCAACAACGCCTACAATTAATTGCATCCATGCATACTATAGTCACAGCATCAGAAGGATTTGATAAGGGATAATCCACACAGTATCATGCATCCTTTCTTACGCCATTTGCAGTGCATGCAATTGGTTTGCTTTCTAAATTGGGGAATTCTCGGAGTAAAATTGAGCCATAAAACAATGGACAGTGAAAGTCGAACCTATCTCGGATTTTGGTAAATTGAATAGGTTGTCTGGACAGGACATCGTACATTCATTACAAATTGCCGTTCGACTGCGCCAAAACAATGCTACAAGCACTTGATATTTTAAACGACCAGAGTAGACTTGGGAATCAAATGGGGCGGAAGGGTTGTGTATTGTAGTGTAGGCAAGCGAATGCAATATGCATTGTTTCTTAAATGCATTTTAGTCAGTTTTATCTTTCAATCCATGTTCGAATAGAACTATCGACACTAGACTTTAATGCACCTCTTAATTATACAATAGCTTACAAAAAGTAATTTTTTATCAAACAACATTGTTGTTGGTAAATCTTTTCTTTATAACGTTCTTTTAGTAACTCTTTCAGAAAATAATAAGTAATTTTTAACTAAAACTAAAAAAATTATTTTCACACGCCCATAGACGAAAGTGACTTTCATTCACTATAACCTAGCTTCAAAAGTAGTCTTTACACACTCTAGTGATTTAACATATAAACTACGTTTGTTATTTACTGCAGTCACAGCGAACACACATTCCCAGAGTAGTTTCGCTTTGCGCATAACCAGTTTAGAAGAAAAACCGGTTTTGGTCGTGTGAAAAATAGCGTACATTACTCGCAGAAAAATGCTCATCGTACTCCACTTTCCTCGCTCGTTATGTAATAGTAAGAGTAATCATGATAATTTTCGAACTTGGGATTTTTGCAGATTTACCCATTACCGTATCTCCTGAATGAGAATGAGAATCCAAAAATATCTGTCTGTCTGTCTGTGTCCACTCTACAGCACAGACGGCTGAACTTATCGGGATGAAAATTCATATAAGCGTTTTACATAAAGTGAGGGTGGTGAGGGGCCAGATGATTTTGACAGAAATCTGACAACCGGAAGTGACAGTTTACTTAGACAGTTTGCAAATAACTCAAAAAGTATATATCTATATTACGACCACGTCCATAAAAGAAAGTCGTGTTTTGCCCACACCTCCATTTTTTATTTAACATTGAATAATGAGTTTCAATAGTATAATATGGGAGCTGCGATGCTTCCATATGACGACCGCGATAAACTATTTCCTTTTGTCTAGAGTTTAGTTTGTAAGTGCGATGGTAAGTGATCTAAGTAAAAGTAGATTCTAAGGTGCTCAATATATTACATGAAGAATTTCCAAGTATTTATGGCTTTGATAATTTTCAATACTGTCGCACGTATTATGAGTCCCTCTCTAAGAAAGGATGTGTATGTATGTATAACACTATGTTTCTACATCCTATGGATTTCTATATCAATCTATTCCACAAAAATTTATCGCCAAGACTACCATATATTCAAATTTGAGAGTTGAGATGGTTTTTTATATAGTAAGCCGCACGCACGCTTCAAGAGATGTGTACCTTTGTAATGCCTAGAGACAACACACCATGGAACTATTTGGATAGAAGAAGGAAAGTGTTGTGGTGGGCGGAGTTATGTTCATACCCGAGCACTCACAAACTAGAATATTGTGCTCATAAGCCCACGTTGATAGCTTTACATATTGATTACTTCATACATGAAACTCAACCGTATATGTGAATACAGCTGTATACGGCAACTGAATATCATATGTATAGCATCGTATCATGTGTACTTGTAATGTATACGTTCAGTGCGCGTTTAGGAAAATTCGTGGGTTTTTTTGGACGCGCTGGGAATTGAACCAGTTGTCCTATAAGTTTGAATCAATGGTCCTAACCACTGCACTACCAACACTGATTACACAACTAAAAAAAATTATTGGTTAGATGACAAATATTCCAGTTGAATAATATGATTTCTCTTCCGCTACTAATTTTAACGAATGATTATCATTAGATGTGAGTATATAAAAGAATGTATTGCATAACAACGCCCTAATGTTTAACATGAATGAATAATGGTTCGATTATTTATTCAAAACGCAATTGTATGTGGAGAGAAAAATAACTTTTTCCAATGAAATGATAGGTTGAGTTTTGAGGTTTGGTGATATACGTAAAAGAGAAAAATTACAACAGTTTGAGAATCGATTGTTTTGAGATGCTGAAAACATGTTAAGACAAATGTTTATATATATCTCATATTTTTCTTTCCCTATTTTCCTATCGCACACACTGTGCTAAGTAGTATAAGGGTGATGATAAACCCTTGAGCGTGTCGATATTATAACAAAAATTACACTTGTCACACACGCCAAACGCGACTCGCTACACGCTTACAGGCGGGATCTCAGATATGGTCTCTAAGGTGGAGATGCTCACCAAATTTTAGCTCCTTAGGAAGCGTAAAAGTTGGTTAAAAAGTACCTTAAAAAAGTCGAATAAACAGACAAACAGTGGTCAAGTCAAGTTTTTAAAAATATCACTTTTAAATCGCTGTATAGAAATTCAAGGATATGTCCAAATATTCACATTCACATCCCAAGAAAGTATTCTGTACATATGTAATCAACAATTTTGTGCAATTTAAATGAGATATTTTAAATGGATTAATGCTTTTAACTGAAGCAAATCTTGGAGATCCACAATTTATATTGGAAAGTTTAAACAAAAATTTATTATTTGGAATGGCAATACCATACTCAATTCAATATTGGAGTGAGTAGTCCCAATAAATACTTATTTGCTGCTGTGATATCATCAACCTGGAAAACCTAAAACACAAACTGGAAAACCTACTTCTTTAACAGTCACATCACAAATGAAATGAATTTATTACGGATGCTTGTTAAATTAAAGCAGATTAAACGTAGAATAACTTTAGATTTAGCGGGTCAATGTAAAATGCAGCAAACATATCGAAAGATATATTTCGGTGAGAGTCTCAGTCAAACAAAGTGTAAAGGGTGTCCAAATAAGAAGTTCAGATTTAAAAATTTAATAAAACAAAAACGGCTTAATATATTTCCAAATTTATTTTTTGTTTGAAAGTACAATCCTCCTGGTTATTTATGGAAAATGATTTCATTCAAATGGGAGCCGCGGCTGGCCTTAGCGTACTCCATTCGGTCCGTCTAACTTCTGAGCACATTTTGGATTGTGTGCGGCTCTATTTCGGCAATGGTTGCTTAAATATTGGCTTTCAAATGCTCAATTGTTTGTGGATTGTCTGCATAACACTTGTACTTCACGGTACCCCACAAATAAAAATCCAAAGGCATCACAGCTCCTTACCGGCCAATTCA
The DNA here is from genome assembly GCA_947095585.1 of Nephrocerus scutellatus. Lineage (NCBI taxonomy): Eukaryota > Metazoa > Arthropoda > Insecta > Diptera > Pipunculidae > Nephrocerus > Nephrocerus scutellatus. The sequence continues at coordinate 84,775,230 of OX352762.1, forward strand.
CGTCATCATCGCGGCCATCGAATTTTTGACGCACTTCCGCTTTTGTAACGCCCGATGTGTGGTATGGCGCACAATCTTGCTGCAACCAAAGGTCGTCCAAAGCAATATCTTCAAAATATGAACACAAAAAATATATTAACATGTGGCGTTAGTTGATTACGTTGACCGTAATAAATAGAAATACGGCCCAATAATGCCACCAAGCCACAAACCTCACCAAACAGTAACACGCAATGGATGCATTGGCTTCTCCACATATCCGTGTGGATTTTCCGATCCCCAAATGCAACAGTTTTGTTTGTTTACGAACCCACCGAGATGGAAATGCGCCTCGTCTGAAAAGATGATTTTTTCAGCAAAATCCTCATCAATTTAGAGTTGGTCGCAGGCCCACACAGCGAATCGATATCGAAGCGGATGATCACGGGGCTTCAATTGCTGGACCAATTGAACTTTGTGGGGCCACAAACCAGGATCTTTACGCAGAATTCGTTGCATGGAAGACCGGCTGATTTTCATTTCCGATGCACGATGACGAATTGATGCTATCGGCCGTTGGCGCACATTTTCGGCCACCGCGGCGATATTTTCGGCTGAACGAACACGACGAGTACGGGTACGCGTTCGCTTGTCGACTAGGTAGCCCGCATCTAGCACTTTATGCACAAACTTCTTGATACCGTTGGGTGTGAGTCCCGTGTTTTCACCAAATTTTTTACGACATTTCCTTGCGATTTCGAACCAATTGTCTTTGTTGCGGAAGTAAATTTCTAACAGTTTCCACCTTTGTTGAAGCGTTAAGCGACTCATTTCCTCAACTAGAAATAATATACTGAGTTTCGGTCAGAGAAAGAATGACATTAGTGTTGCCACAACCAAAATAACCGATATGTCAAATCTGAACCGCTTATTATGTGATAGGCGCTTTTTACATTGCTATTGATACAATTGGCAATTGCATTGCTAAGGATGCACCAGCTAAAATGGAATGTGTGTGCTATATTTGAGTGTTATCCAATGTCATCATATTTCAGCTCTGTGGATAACTGTATTTTTTCAATATAGCAAAAAAGAATTTATATTTTTAAAAGTATAATTTTTGAAATGTTGTTCATTATTATAACTGTGTAGTGGAACAGGCGTATTATTGGTCATCTAGCGGCTATGAGTATATCCAATTAAACCAAAAATTAATTTAAGAGCATATTATTTTATTTTGAAAATCTTTCTAGTTTTTGGTCAATGTTAGAAACCCGGTCATTTTTAGAACAGGATATGGTATCACATATGTAAACTTTAGACTATTATTTAACTGATGAAACCTGCAAAATAAAAACAATAAGAGTAGGAAATAAAAGTGATTAATTGTATTTTTTTTTATTAGAAGTTTTATCCGTTTGCTTACAGTACTCTGTCATGTATATTCAAGATATCTATACAAACAGCTGTTATGGCAATTATTTAAATAAATAATTAAATTCAGAAAACCATGTGTATTTACAATAAGACATAAAAGACGGAAAGATTATTGATGATTTGAATTTATTGTACCTGTGAATGCGTACACAGTAAAACAATTTCTAGCTAGAATTAACTAGACAACATTAAGTTTTGCTATTGTACTGAAAATCTAGTCTAAATTACAGTAAAAACTCTTGAACAATGGACGTGGCTAGTATTTCTAGTTTTTGCAATTTCGAGTAAACTGTTTTTCATTGAAATAGTGAGAAAACTATATTTTCAGTGATATAAACTCAGCTGCCAAGTTAAAATGTCACACCGGTGGACACAATAGCTAAGAAGATAAAGAAGAGTGAAAGCTGAAAATGTAGGTAGGTGTTGACAGTGTTCAATTTAACGTAGACACCTAGAGTAGTGCATCTTTACTAATATTATAAATATTTAAAGTTAGTTTGTGTGTAGGAGGTGATCTTCGAAACTCCTAGCCTGATTTAAAAAAATGTTGTCACCAATGTTTAGAATGGACTTTCGCGATGAACATAGGCTATTTATTTTCCCGTTCTAATAAAAGGGCCTTTCGTGGCGACTGACCCTGACTGTGTGCTGCGCTGTTTCTGTGCTGTACGAACATCACGCCATAATGACTGTGTGCTATATGCTTCTGCTTTGTACTAGACTAGACAGCCGGTTGAGCTGAAACTTTTACAGAATATGCGTCTTAACAAAATCTCGGTAAACCACATAGTGCGAATACGAACGGTGGTTGCGCTTTGTTATCTTTAAGCAATAGTACTACCCTGCCATTGCATTGAGGGCAAGTCGGCGATTCATTTGTGCGGGTGGCGAAGCGCCCTGGAAAATCTAAAACATTTTAATTTTTATGAGCGGTTTTTTATAATTTTAAATTTCGAAGAAGAAATTGTGTTTTTACAAATTCCATACCTATTATTCTTCAAAATTGCATTGCATCGTGCGCCTTCAGAAAATTCTAAATCTAGTGAATTTAATTAGAATCTCTTTGAGCTTGACTAGAATGAAGATGAATTCAACTGCTTTTATAGAAAACAGAACAGAATTGTTTTCTTTTCTCTAATGTGTTTCAGTGACGTGACAGACAGATGAGTGAAGATGGAAAATGTTGTTTGATTGTTCCCAGAATCACTGGAGCTGCATTTCAGTTATTTAAACTAGAATATAAACCGAAAAAGCAGATATTGTAGTTAGATTTTAAGCTGATGAATCTATAAATTCAGTTATTTTAACCAGAATATCTCTTGTGACAGTAGAGTAGATAAATAAGCAGAAGTTTTAGCTAGATTTTAAGTGACAAAATCTGAATGTTCCGATATTTTAACCAGAATATTACCTGTAATTACGATATTTCCGCTAGTTACTCAGTAGGTTTAACATAAACTTAATTTTTACCGCTGTTAAATCAGGTGAAATAAATAGATAAACTGTTAGATTATCGGATTTATTAAATTTCACCATATTACTAGATTATCCAGTTTGCAATTCTTAACTAGATGATTAACTGGAAATTCTAGGAATTCTTACAGTGTACATGAAGATTATAATATTCAGAGAATAGACAAAAGCATAGGTACTTATTCCACAAGCTTTCGAATATGCAGTTAGTCGAAGCCGTTGATCTTTATTAACTTATTGCAATCGCTCTTACCAATACTTTAAAACATTTCGTATATGAAGATAATAAATAAATTTAAGTTAATTAATGTAAAACTAACATTAAATTTTTGAGTTAATGTAAAAGTCATTTACCTTAACTAAAGAAGTGCCATCGTATGAGCTCTGCACACGTAAATAAATAATCCGAAATAAATGAGCTTTCCAACTAATCAGCAACAAATATTTATTTTGCATTTGGAAATTACTAGCCATTCCTATTGAAATATTCACAAAGTGATGCTCATGATAAACTTTTAATTGAGTGCACGTTTTACACGAACTATGTATGCGAAGGTGCACTCGTACGGGTAGGCTTGATGGGCTACAGAAAAATATGTTTGTATGCAGAAAAGGTACATTCCAACTACTCTAAACGTTAAAAAGTTATAGCATGTTCTGAGAGAAATACGTAATCTATGAAAAAAAAAAAGGCGTGCGCATATAGACTTATGTATAAAAACCGCACTTATAAATCAATTGATCAAATTATAAAATCATAAGAGCGTGTTTATCAAAATATAAAACGAAAATATCCATAGTTCAGTTACCACATTCTCAGCTGTATATATTTAATACAAAGCTCATTCAGTTTTTCTTGCACCTGCACCTTCCTGAGAGTTCGCTTGACATAGACATTATGGCCTGAAATGAAAAAGTTTTCTGCTTGCTATTTGGAGGCAAAGAACTTTGCGCTTAAATACTGTAAAACACTGTTCAAAAGTGAAATCAGGAAACTTTTCTAATTGAAAGTATACTCCGCTTTACTGCTCCGCAAATACCAGCTGCGTTAAAGAGGCGGTAAAAAACCTCGAGATTATAACCTGGTGGTTGTTAGGTACATCTGCTGCACTACCATTAGGATGAGAATCGGGTAAACAGAAGCTGCAGCGCATTCCTAGAGGAAACATGAACAAATCCTCAGCCGTTACGGATACAACCACAACATGCAACTCGAAAGTACTTTTCATAATTAGGCGACCAACGAGGTATTTCATCTTCGTTTATCTTACCGCTGAAACTAGAGCCTTATGAGATTACGTGGTTTGGTTGCACACATATTTTTCTTTGACGTTATTTCGGCGCGCTATGGTTATGTCCGATAAACTTTCAGGTATAAAAGCAGTGTAGCGTTCTTTATTTTAAGCATCTGTTGCGATCCGCCAAACCGTGGTTGTTATGCATATTACCGTTTTTTTTTTGTTGCGAACATAGCAATAAGCATATGCTTTCAAAAATAGCTAAGTGCAAAGCAAGAACTTAAATCTGGCTGTTTTTTTCATCGGAAAAAACTAATATTTCTCCCTTAAGAGTAATTTTGGCATAAAAAAGCTAAAATAATTTTGCACGTTGTTGGCGAACAAATTTTTATAGCAGACTGTAAGATTTATTGATTTATTTAAAAAAATATATATATTTTGGACAATAAGGCCCAGCAGACCAATAGACTCACAAAAAGAAAATGTTTATAAAAAAAAGTTATTATTATAAACATTTTTATACTTTATTTTACCTTAGCATTCAAATCATTCTCACTCGATTAGTTTATCGCTTATTATAATGGTTTCTGGGCAATTTTTTTTATAATTTGCGCACGCTTAAAGGGGTTCGCACCCTTATAATGCTCGGCTATATGAAAAGAGGAGATGTCTATGAGCTTGTGTTTTGAATGCTGTGGATCATAGTGTTGTGGGAAGACAGAGCTTGGCAGAGCATTCCACATACTTATTGTACGGCTGAAGAACGAATCCCTGAATTCAACTGTACGTCCGAAGATGGGCTTGAGGGTAAACTGATGAGCATTAAGAGCGCCACGAGTATTGTGGTTGAATTCAAGGAGAGGTGGCATGCAGCTGGCCCATTCAAATTAAAAAAAAAATAAACCCGATTTTCTTCAAATTTTATATACATGTGTATCTCCGATGGACAACACTTTTAAAAAAAATTTGGAGACCCCCAATACAAATTTTTTACAAAAAATTAACCCGATTTTCTTTAAATGAAATGGAGTTGCGGAATGATGTAGTCTATGCTGTCTGGGATCCTGACTAAATTCAGGATAGAGGAGTGACCGATTTCATTTCTAGTCCACTTGGAGATAGCATTTAGGCGAATAGCCAAACTAGCAGCTACTTGATTGCCAGCTCAGCTTCCTGTCCAAAATAAGACCCAAAAATTTGGCTCTATCAGAGAATGTTAAGCTTATATCTTTTATAGAAGGATGGTTAATAAGTGGAACTTTATATTTCCTGGTGAATAGGATAAGCTCAGTTTTGTGAGGATTTACCCCTAAACCACAGCGATTTTGCAGGAGTTCCTTTAAGGTATTCGGCTATTTTCCTGAGACGGCAATAGCAACGTCATCCGCATAAGCGATTACTCTGCAGCCCTCACCTCTTATGTATACCAGCAGTTTATTTACCGCTTAGTTCCATAGCAGGGGGGAGTCCTGTCCCAATACACCATTGTGGTATTCATAGTCAATAAAGTCAATAAAGTTTCTTTGTTTCTTCCTGTCGGTTGGCCAGTATGTTGATTCTCCAGTGTTTATGTACTTTCAGCTGTTTTTTTAGTGAATTTAATAGAATGTCCCCTTTTTGGTCTGTGAGTCGTGATCCCCAGTCAGTATGTGTTTGGCGTTAAAGTCATCGACTGAAATAAAGCGAGGTCCGACTGTTTTTTTATTACTCGATGGCTATTTTATATTTTAGAGGAAAGTGTAGTGAAGCTATTGTCAGTGGTCTATATCTTCAATTTGAATTAAGGAACATTGAATGTGTTCTGTTTCAAATTGCCCTAGTTCTGTGAATTTCAAGTTTTCATTAATTATGACTACAGTCCCACCATGCGCTTTTCCATCTGGGTTATTTGTATGGAGTATTGTGTATCCTCGTATCCTAATGTAGCTCTTGCTTGTAAAGTGTTGTCATTTATATATCTTTCTAGTTTTTAATCGTGTTGGCTAAAACTGTTTGAATACCAACATACTAGTTAAGGTATTTTATTACTTCGTATCATTAAATTTTGTCATAAGTAATTCATCATATTCGTCATTTGGGAAGATGTCATTAAAGATTTACTTGAGCGACTGTTTTTTATATTTTTATATTTGATTGCTACTGGAGGATATGTACTCAGTTTATGTTTGCGTAGTATTTTTAACTGCAGCTTGGCAGAAGGTTAATGTGAGGTTGATGATACCTGGTGTGGGTTTATTTTGGTTAGAGCTGGCTTCTTGATATTTTTCCATGTTATTGTTTATTTGAGGCTCCAAAATTTTTTTCACGAAGGGTAGGAAAACTTTTGACTTTATAAATTTTAGAACCTTTATAACTTGATCTGTGCTTTCTTCCTTCTTCCTTACCTTCTAGGCATGTTGCTTGACAATTAATATTCCTGTCCTTTTTTTGGTATGCCCATATTTCTGGCAGTTTGAACATTGCGGGATAGTTTGCTTGGGGTGAGGAGTTTCAAAGGAAATTTTACAACTGAGAAGATGAGTCAAGTTGTAAGTGTTCTTATTGTTCTGATTAGTTTTGAGTTCGATAAAAATAGCGGAAGAGGTTTCCTAGTTCCATGTTGTAGAATATTATGTACTATTAACACGAAAAACTCGTTGTTCTTTTGTTATTTCTGTTTGATCATCAGATTGATGCCTGTTACGGGGCGCGACCTTGAAGCTTCTTTTTTCTCTTGGCTTGTAGCTTTAATAATATTTCTTTTTCTTGGAGCATTTTTATTATTGCTCTATAAGCGTTCGAATTAGTAGTCTGGATTTTGATCTCGTGGCTTGGTAGCACTTTTAGGTCGTATCCATTTTCTACAATAAGATTAAGAGCACTTGTTAGCGTGTTTAGATTCTTGAACCTTTGGGCGAAAATTGGAGGAGGCCTGGAAGCATTCTTACACTTTAGGTTGTCCTTGTCATTAACGCATCGAATTCTTCTTCTGAGGTCAGAATCTCGAAGCAATTTTCGGAGATTTTATTTTCGCTGGCTTAGTCAGTACGATTTTATGTCTTTCTTGGGCTTTCGTTTGAATTTTTTAGTATCGCTGTCAAATTTTTTTTCTGTGGTTTTTCTGTTTCTTTTAACTTGCAACAAGGTTGTTTTACTATTTGAGAGAAAAATTTCTGATGTTGGTGTAGTTGTAGAAGATGTTGTATTGAAGGTAGTTGATAGAGCACAACTGGTAAGGAGTGTTGAAGAGGTCGTTGTTGTATATTAAAGAAAAATGCTATTGCTGTAGGAGACATAAGAGTGTAAATAGAGGAGTATCTTCGCCTTGCTGGGAGCGACACCCATCTTACTGGTTTAAAGTTGTGCCTACTTTTAGGCACAGTGAAGAAATAAAGCTGTTTAAGCTTTAGAATGTATCACGCAAGTCAGAGCTTGCGATCCACTGAGAGAGCTATTTTATGCTTAATGCAGTGACAGATCCACTGAAGAAGCTTTAATGCTGCTTAATGATCTGACAGAATATTTTTATTTTCATCTCTACTTAAACCAAAAAAAATATAAATATAAACCCAAAAATAGGTCGGTTGGGATAACGAGTCATAGAGATGGTAGCAAGCAATAATTAAGTCATTGCAAGTAACAAGGTTTGCGCGTTAGAATATTTTCCTCGCCACCTTGGTATTTCCTGATGGAGTCACTTGCAACTTGCCACCAGACAGATAGAGATACGAACATACCGAGGTGCACACGTCTACTCGGAACTCACAATTCAGACTCAGATTCGAGCCAACACGGCTGCCATCCGCATCAAAGTGACTCGAAAAAACTATGGTCTCGCGGTTGGACTCACCCTAAATGCAGGGAGAGTAAGTCCTGGCACTGCTGACTCCATCTTAGGCAGCCCAAGTAACAATTTCTTTGCTTATAAGAAAAATTTGCTGATATAAGGCAAATCAGAAGGTTCAGCAAAATTTTATGTCTGTCTGAATATTTTGCCTATTCTAAAAATATATGTTCTGATTTTTCATAAATTTTTGCAAAAATTCAGAATGTTTGAATATTTTAATTTAGTTTGATCTTTTTTTTAAATTTCAGTTCGTATAGTCTGCTTCAAAATTTAAAGTTTAAACAATTTTTTTAGTTCTTCAAAAATTTAAAGCAAAATTTCCTCTGATTTTTGAAACAAAGTTTTCTCTGAATTTTCGAAACATTTTAACAAGCTTATATCTGATTTGTCCCTGATGCAGCGATTGCGCAAAATACAAGAACCGTTTGCAAACTAGTTTGTTTAATTGCAAATTAACTGCTTCTAAGAAGCTGAACGATGCGAAGAAAGAGTTTGCAAAATTTGACTAAAAGCTACTTTTCACAATATTAGAGAAAATTATATTTAGAATTGTGGCTTGGCGTGGTCGTGCGTGCGTGGTCAAAAAGATCGGAATGACTGGTTCGATGATTAATGCAAGCTAGCGACTCAACGTAAGAATAAAATAAGAAGAAATCAGAACATTACATAGAGCGAGGACCGCAGCAGATACGGTAGTTCTACCAAAGAGTCCGCGATATGGCGCAAAATACACTGCTTTGCATCTAACCGCAGCTAACTGACTACACTTTGTTGCCGCCACCAAGCGATAAATCGGCTCAAGAAAAATTATACCTCGGGACGAGATGGCATCCTAGGGGAGCTAATTAAATCAGTAGGACTGGCACTACACCAAACAATTCACGAGCTAATAGTACAAGTATGGGATGAAGAAGCGATGCCAGAAGACTGGAGATGTTAAGATAGAAGATATCACAACGTGCAGTAGTATAACATTCTTGAGTACCGCGTATAAGATTTTCTTCTTTATGCTTCAATACAGTATAGTCAATACGCTAAAGTAATTATTGATGAACCACACTGATAGGCTTCATCCCTTGCAAATCAACAACTGAGCAGATTTTCACCCTTAGGCAGCTGATGGAAAAATATCTAGAATTACAAACCTCACTAGACTATCCTACACTACGCCTATGATCGCATAGTCAGAGTAGAACTTTATAAAGCCCTTAGAGAAATCGGCTTCCCAAAAAAACTGTCGTCACTATGTAAGTTTTGACTGCGACGAATTTTATAAGCCAAGGAATTATAACCGGATAAGCCCATTAAACATCTATTATGGAAAAGAGGATAGACTGTCTGCATCCTCTTTCACCAAGCATGGGAGAAAGTGATTCGAGACTCTGATGTAACGGCAAGAGGAACAATCCTTTATGGGCTTAAGCAGATATTAACATCATTAGTAGAAACCCAAAAGCTGTACATCCAGATAATGCGGGCGGCACGAAATCTGGGGCTGCACATAAATGAGGCCAAAAAAATTAACGTAGTGACTACGTCTGTGAATAGAACATCAATAGTGGTCACTCAATTGAAACAGTAGAGCGCGAATTTAAAGACTATCTCGGTTGATAACATCATGAAACCAGAAATATGTGAACAATTGCTTAAAGCGAACAAAGCCTTCTTTAGTCTGTTAAGACTCCTCAACTCCGAGAATTTAACTAAAAAAGCCAACGCTGAAAGGGGGTGTAGACCTCTGTCGAGAGGCCAGAATCGGACTCCGGTTGTAGAGCCAGATGTGATAATAAATTATAATGGCAGACATCTAAGCATTTTTTGATTGTAATGTTTATTCATTCTAATTATAGTTAACCCCATATGCCTTAACCTTTGGCAACCACAATATAATCAATCAGTTGTTATTAATGCTTTTTTTATCACCTATTTCTATAAACATCTTTAAGCTCAATTTAAGTCAATGACAGTGCGAAATGACTGACTGTAACGTGATGCATTAGTTTAGCCAAGTTGATGATCATAATGTTGCTTTTCAAGATGAGGTAATCATTATTTATTTCTGCCTCTAGAGAATTTGTCTTACTCACATTAAAGCACTAACTGGCCTTACCAAGAAGAATGGCTGAAGGTCTTTGGCAGTTTGAAAGCTATATTGTCTTTTGGGCTAGAAGCGACTTTAGAATAAACTATCTTTTTAGTTTTCAAGTTTAGGTAGTGGATGTAGGAAGTATTTGGCAACAACAATTATCTTCCTGCAAGAAGACATGAAGTGCTTGTGTGGATTAATGGTGAGAATACATCCTTAAGTGCACAGTATATACTATTTAGAAGTTAAATACTAAAATACCATACCCTCCAATATACAGAAGTTACTCGCCGCAACGGTCATAGCTACTTCTTTCCTTCTATCATCGTGTACTCAAGCACTTGCAGCAAGCAAAACCACAAAAGTTCCACAAATAATCGTTGCATCTGAAGATGTGATCCCTGACATTATGAATACAAAAAAGCAAATAATTCGAGTAAATACTTTTCACGTACCACCGGTTAGCCCGAATGCGAAAGGCATTAATGGCACGGACTCTTCTTTATGTAAAATAAAAATGATTTCGCCACCAGAATCGCGTCGCAGTTACGTTTCTCTGAATAGAATTCGCAAAATTAAAAACCTCAGTGCGGAGAAAGATTCTCCATCTAAAAAGATTAAGCAAAATCGTAGTAAGTCAAAGCAACTACACTTTCTCTATAATCAAAAAGGAGTTGATGATCTGACAGTGGGCAGATCGCTTAAAGTGCATTTGTCTCCCGAAGCTTATCCGGTCTACTATTTGCTGGCAAAAACGAATGGAGAATTCAAGAAGCATTCAGCAAAAGCTGGAAAGGAATTGCATAACATTGTACTTCCGCCACGGCCAACCGTGTCGATATTCTAAGTGTTAAGCAGTAGTTTTAATTATATTCAAAATTAAAGATATGAGATTTTATTTACTGAAAACGTGTCTTATATTCGTATTAGCTAGCACTTCATATTAAGCTTTATAATTAATAAATAAATTGTGTCAATGTCAAAGTTATAAAGGTAAGCAGCAAACTGTGTAACAACGTTCAATCAAACGCATTTAAAAAATATTTAAATAAAAAATATTTATAGTTTTTTTTTTTTTTTGCTAAACAAATCTAGTAACGTTTATGTTTACATCATTGAAGAGTCGTGTAACTAAACCAAATAATACAGACGTGCATTGTTATTGTTATTTTACAGACAAGAAAATCACCTTTTTATTGAATTTTTCACAGAGTTGTTTTTTAATACAAGCAAACAAAAAACTTAGAATGAGAATTAAAGTTGAGACGGGGTTTTCTTATTTCTCTGCTCTCCAGTTATAATAATAATAATATTCGGCGCGACAGACAGTTGCGGTCCAAGGCCTAGCTTCTCGCCACCATTTGTGTTGTGCATGTATATTTTTGGACACAAATAGAAGGGACCTACAATTAAAGGCCAGATCCGAACAGCTAATTGAAAAGCTTTCCGTGACAAGTTATTACTCTCGGAACATTTGTCACCCATTCGCGAGAGTTGAGACACCGTGAAAAATACTTTTGGTGTTACTGGGATTCAAACCACGAACCCCTGCTCTACAGTTAATTTTGATAGAATATCTTGTAAAATTGAGTATTAATCGAGGGTATTTAAAAAATTGCATACATTTGATAACTTGATTTATTTTGTTTAAATGCTTTAAATTCAGGGAAGGACAAGCTTATGCCTTCGTTTTTTACTATTTTGATACTTGCCTAATACTTCACACGAATGTATCTTAGAGCTAAGAAGTAAAATTTTTAAAATAAATGCATAATTAATTGTACTTGATCAATACTTTTTAAAGCTCGTACCTAATATACGCTTAAGACGATAAGAAGTACTTTGTTACGCATGCGTCCATAGACATGTCATCTTTTCCTCTTCTTCATTTTCTAACGCCCACACTGTGCTAAGCATTATAAGGGTGCATTATAAAAAGATTGGAGCGTTTATACTTGCAATCAAATTAACCTTCGTTTTTTCCAGAAGTTTTATTTCAAATATCCAAAAAATTTAGACTGTAGTCTAAAAGAAACGACCCATAAAAATTTTAATTTTTCAGATGTGTGTGTGCAAACTTTGAATAAAATCGAATTTTGTTTTTGAGAAATAAAACACAACGAGAGGTTATTTAAATTTAATGGATAATTAAAATATAAATTAATGAGATTTTGTGCGTATGGACACATTTTATTTACCACTATGCTATCGGGTGTTTCAACAGGTGCGCTTCAACTTTTCTCCAATAGGGACGGCGAACGACGCCATATTTTTTATTGTTCTTTTGTCATTTGGAAACTTCATTAGTATGCATTTCATCGTAGAATGCTACACATGTGAACAGCGATTGCAAATCGTGCAAATTTTTTATCAAAATAATCGTTCTGTTGCCGCTACTTTAAGAGCATTACGGCCATTTTACGGTCCATTTTACAAGCAAATTTTTGTATAGTAAAGATCTTGGCCTACATCCGTATAAGATCAAGCTGACACAACAACTAAAGCCGTTTGACCATTATAAGCGACGCCGATTCGTGAATTGGGCTCAAGAGCAAATTTAAAATGATGCAGATTTTCACCGAAAAATCATCTTCAGCGATGAGGCTCACTTCGTAAAACGTGCACGCGGTGGTCATGCAAAAGAAATCGAGTTTCATACTTAAATGTGTCATATGTATATGTTCAAATTCGTTAATAAAAAAAAAGTTAGTTCAAAAGTCAAACAGTTTGTGTTTTATTCAAAAAAAAAGTTGAAGTGCTCTTATTGAAAAACCCTATATAACAAAAAAAAACTATGATAACAGGTTTTGGCCGATGAAGCTCTTCAAGTTTGCAAAGTGTAGTATTTGGTGTTTGGCTCGTTATTGAAATTTTGTAAGAATTGGACGCGCTAATTACAGTAAATGATTTCAAAACTTGTCTGTAACTAATTTTAATAATCTTAATAGGTAGATGGACAATAAAAGCCATCGGTAAATTTTTAGATATCGCGTACTTCTGAACCAGACGGTTTAGACTTTAGACAATGCCCGGTGAGTTGTAGTAACTCGATTATTGGAATTTCTGCTAGTAAGAATAAGTAGAATTGGAAACGCAAACAAAATAAACATATAACTTATTACACACTTGACCACTGGATAGCATAGTAAGATATCTTTCGAAATTAATTCATATATATTTTCTTTACGGGTGTGTAACCGTTTTCGTTTTCGAAGTTGATCTCAGAAACTAGAGCAGCTAAAAAAAAAATGAAAATGTTCACTTCGAATATGCTCCAAATTCCAAAAATCGCGCAGATAACTGATAATATCTGAAATAATTTGCTGTCCGCCCAACAAAATTTTGTATTATACATAAACTACCAAAACTGTAGATAATGAAAGCATATATCGCGTGCACGTCTAACTGTAACGGTTTACTCAGCGTAGCTAGTAAATTTTGTCACTATCCAATTTAATATACAAATATATATCTTATACATCCATCTCGAATAATGTAGATTTATAAGAGTGAAAGAATTTTTATGTCGGTCTGATAGTTTTATAAACGGTCTTATAAACAAAGAAACTCATATTATCCGCCTTTATACTAAATATGTGTGCCCTCGGCTCCCTGCTAAGACGTTTTTTGAAAATAAAAATAAAAATATCGTCACTATGCTCGAGACTAATCTATCTATATATCTATATTTGTATATCTATATCTATATATAGATATAAAATTGAGATTTTATTTGTTTGTTTGTTTGTTTGCCTAACTAACTTTGTAACGCATTCACCAATTTTAATCAAACTTGGTATATACATAACAATCTTGATTCAATTACTATGGGGGGGGGAAGGGTGACCGATATAAGTGTCCATTCTATAGTTCTCGGGGTCACTGAGATGAATAGTGGTGTTTAGAATGGTACTCGCTGACCAACTGGGGTTGGGGGTGAGGACACTATCGCTCCTACTTCAAATTGGAAAAGGTAGATTAGTAGCCGTGTCTTATGGCAACATAAATTGACATCCGATGTTTGAAATCTGCCGCAGAACTAATAAATTCCATTTATCCGGCTGTTTCTCAAAACGAGAATGGGCCGTTCTTGCTGCTAAAAATGGAGACAGACATCCACGAAACAAACAATCAAATACTTGCCATGTTAATAGGCGTATTTACTGAATATAAGTCTATCGATAGATGTAGATGCTGATGAGCAAGTTAATTATCTAAACGTAAGCTCCTACACTTACTTTTTTTTTAGAATTCGCGCAAGCTTCAAGGGATTTGCACCCTTATAATGCTCGGCAATATGCTTGGCACAGCGCGGGCGTTAAGGAAAAGGAGGAGAAGAAGAGGAGATGTCTATGAGATTGTGTTTTGAATGCCTGTGGATCATAGTGATGTGCGAAGACAGAGCTTGGCAGAGCATTCCACATACGTGTTGTACGGCTGAAGAACGAATCCCTGAATTTAACTGTACGTCCGAAGATGGGCTTGAGGGTAAACTGATGAGCATTAAGAGCGCCACGAGTATTGTGGTTGAATTCAAGGAGAGGTGGCATGCAGATGGCTATTTCTCTTGAGCGATAAAACAGTGACAAGCAGGAAACGTTCCTACAGTATTCAAGCGAATCTATTAATTTCGCTATATTTGCGTCACCGATAAGTTTTATCGCGCGGTTTTGAATTCTATCTGCCTGCTGCAAAGCAGTTTAAGGCGCACCAGACCAGATATGGCAATTGAACTCAAGTTTAGGGCGAAAAAGTCTTGTAGATAGTAGCCAGATCAGAGGGAGTGAAATATTTCTTGCACCAGGCTAGAAAACCTAAACATTTCGCAGCATTTTTGGCGACGGTAAATATATGGTAATTCCAACGAAGCTTGTCGTTAACGCACATATCGAGAATTGCGAGATTTTCAGTTTCCTCGATGCAAGTGCCATTCATGGATAATGGCATGGGATTTAGGATTCGCTTAGACGACAGGAGACAGCATTGGTTTTTGGAAGCGTTAAATTCTACTCGATTGTTTTCTCCCCATTGTATTATGCTGTCAAGGTTAGAATTTAACGTGTTTAACATACGTAGTTGTTTGAGTTGCACATGAGAACTGGAGGGACGTTTCTCAAACTTATATGAGAAGCTGAGAGTGCTGTTGTCGGCGAAAGAGTGAATTGGATTAGAAGTCACAGATAAGAGATCATTAGTAAAAATGAGGAAGAGAGTCGGGGACAAAACGGAGCCCTGGGGAACGCCAGCATTTAAGTAATGAACTTTAGACTTGAAACCGTCCAAAACAACTTGAATTGAGCGGTCCAAAAGATAGCTTCTGATGCAGTGAAGCAGCTTATCATCGACTCCATAAGCACGCGTTTTGGACAAAAGAGCTTGATGCCAAACTCTGTCAAATGCCTTAGAAATATCGAGTGCAACAGCTTTGCTTTCTCCAAATTGATGCAAAGACCGGTTCCAGTGATCGTTGAGAAATACCATCACATCACCAGTAGAACGTTGCCCATGAAATCCATACTGTCGGTCACTAAGGATTTCGTTGGTTTCAAGATATTTTTTGAGCTGAAAATTTATTAGCGTTCCCATGACCTTGGAAAAAATGGAATGGTAAGTGCTATGGGTCGGTACGAAGAAGGAGACGTCGGCTCGCCTTTTTTGGGTATGGGCTGGACAAAGGCTGTTTTCCAACTTCTCGGGAGGAGTTCAGACGAATAAGATAGATGGAAAAGTTACGCAATGTAATGTAATGTCAGCTTGGAAGAACATCTCTTTAGAACTAATGGGGAAATACAATCTGGCTCAGCGGATTTGTGAGCGTTGAGATCGTTTAAAACTCTAGCAATTGCACGAGTACTAATGAACATATGTGTTCAATACTCTGAGATACAGGAGGCAGCAATAAACAATCTGGAAGAGTGGAGCTGGCTGCAAAATGCACAGCAAACAGATTTTTGGCCTTGCCTATAGAGCTGACAACAGGAATGCCATTATAAATGAGCTTTGGAATCGACGACGAGGCTGTATTTTTGATTTTCACGAAAGACCACAAATTTTTGCTACCTTTGGGACATTGTACCTTTTGCCTCAATTTTTGGTCGTAGGTGAATTTCACTCGCCGAAGATATGCAATGCAATCACTTCAGGCTCGTTTAAAAATTTTTCGGGTTTCCTCAGTAGGGTTTGCATAGAAATCATACCTCTCTTATCCTAGAATTGGTTCGTCTGGATTGCCACCACATCGTCTTTTATTTACAGTGGGATCTTAAATTATTTTACTACAGAATCTCAACTCGCCAAAACTTTGCAACTGCACAAAACTGTGCGTAAAAAAGATGCTGGGCAATATAATTGAACCGCCTATCTTGACAGAAAGAGACAATGTGAAACAGTTTTTATCCCACCGATAGCACTCATTTCGACGGATTTACCTTTTTAATTTTCTAGAATATCATTCCCTGTGCGTCAAGTGGACGATACAACGATGGTTTTTCGGGTGGGTTGTTTTCCTTTTGGCAACAGTACTAAATGTTGCTAATATATCTTTTTATGTTGTACATAGTAGATGATATTTTGGGGGCTTTACTATGGACCTAAGAATTGTTGGGCATGATATATGTGGAGACGTACATCCTCTTAGCTTTATCATTACTATTTTGTATAGTCGTCACATTGAAGTTTAAATCATCTTAGCTTGCTTTCCTTAATCACATTTTCTAGGTTCCATGTCGCTTACCTAAGTCTATATAAAGCCGTTATTAAGAGTAGGTTCCCCTTCTAGATCGCGTGTGAAGAGCGTGACGCGTGTATTTGGCTACGCTAAACTCGCAATTTAATTTGTATTATTTCAGTTATTACAGTCGAATAATGTATTATTTATTTAGTATAATAAAACTAATTAAATTTTAGTATAATATATAAATATGGTTAAAAAAATTATTGCACGATAGCATATTCCCTGTCTGATACGAACTAACATCTTTACACATACATTCCAGACAGGACAAATATCAATTAAAAGATCAACGTTCTGATTCAATACAAGCGAATTGCTAATAAAATGATTTAAGAAACAGGTGATAACAGGCGATTGGGTCTCTTTCATATCTTAGAGGAAAGGTTGTTTTCAAAACCAGGGTAATTCAGTGGTACATCAGCGTTCTTTCCTCCTGGTTAAACAAATAAAACTCAACTAAACTGTCAAATATTAAGCCAGACTTTTGAGTACATTTACTTTATATATACTTACTTTATTTACTTTATAGAAAGTGCGGACCTAGCATCTTTGAACTAATATCTTAACAGATTAAGGTTGATTTCTATTGCAAAAACCATTTTTTATCATCGAGAAATATCAGGTTAAACTTAAAACTTAAGTTACATTGGTGAATCAACATATGTTGTTAACAAAAAAAAATTAGCGGAAAAAATATATATATATATAAGTGTTTCTGATAGTTCGGATTTATACTAATTAATCTTAGTCTTTGTTGCTTTTGGTTATTTGTTTTGGTGTTGTAACTACCATGTACCAGGCTAATGGAATAGGTATGCGGTGCGTTATAATATTGTGGTGCTACAGCCACAAGGTATAAACAGATTAAAAAATACATGGCCATTGATTACCGTGGATAATGAAGATTTATAGGTAAGGTAATAAAAAGGTTTTGCACTCAGTAAGTCTTAGAAATTTGACCGTACCGTACATAATTCAACTAAACGAAGACTCGAAGTGAATTAAACCTTTGTTCGTTCTCGTATTTTCGGTTTTGTATAAATTTGAGAATTATGCTTCTGGTAAATAATTGGCATCACATAATTTTTACAATTAATTTATTACCATTGTTTATTTGTTGCAGAAAAGTGCAAATATATTACGAGTACTTTACATAGACGCACTTGTTATCCTCGCAATTACAGATGTTGTCATTTCAGCGAAAACAAAAACACAGTACTCTCAAAATTCACCAATTAATGCAATTCTGGTACCACACCAAGCCAACTCCCTGGTATACGTTTTAGAATTTGCAAGGGCAAAGGCTGACGCAAAAAGTAGGATGTTATCTGACAAATCGATTGTTCCCGAAATAGTAAATATTTTACCTGCTGATCGTGCCTCTCTGCCAATGGGAAGTCTTGAAGAAGCAGCACTGAATTTCGCCGACGGTGCCTATCCTGACTTCTTTATGGTAGGAAATGCCAATGGAAATTTCAATGGAAAAATTTTCCTTTTAAAGGAATAAATAAATATAAGCTCTCAAAATAAAGATTTAGCTCAGTTCTATGAAGGGATAATTTCTGTTTTTAAGCCGATATGTTTGTAACCGATATTAATGTCGATTCTACAGTTTCCGGGGCCGCTGAGATTAATAGTGATGGTAAGACACCTCTATGGGGAGGGGGTCGATAGGAAGACTAGCTGGGAGCGGACGGAGGTCTGGATTTTGACTGATGCTAATTTCGGCAGCACGAAACAGCAGTATATCCTGGAAACCTCACAGTGACCGGATACTGACGGCTAGATTCCAAAGTAGCGTAAGAAAAATTGCTATCATACAGTGTTATGCTCCGATCGAAGACGCGACTGAGGACGAAAAGGACAATTTTAATAGTCATTTGGGGCTCCGTGTATAACCAAATGCCTAATGGCGACATCGTAATGGTGATGGGGGACTTCAATGCCAAAGTAGGAAACGACAATACTATACATAAGCGAGTTATGGGGCTACCCGGTCTTGGCGACCGGAATGATAACGGAGAGCGTTATGTGGACTTCTGAAATACCAATCGCCTAGTCATTGGAGGTACGCTGTTTAAGCAGTAAGTTGGGTCTCAACTGCCAGGCAGCGAACATCGAACCAGATTGATCACCTTGCGATCAGCCGCCACTTCAGAAATTGCCTTTTAGATGTCCGTAATAGACGTGGAGCCGATATCGGACAAGAGCGAGAAAACCATCTTATGTTTGCTTTTATACGCCTCCATCCATACATCAACAGCAACCGCTCAAACTTGTTCAACATTACCAGGTTCAATACTGATAGGTTTAAGAAACCCGAAGTGCATCAACAATACAGGGACCATCTTGCCTTAGAAGCAGAAATAATACACAGCATACCGCAGGAGAACGTGGACGACCACTGGAATGCTGTGAAAAGGGTTTTTGTAACTGGGGCACGCACCTACGTCGGTAAAAGGCAGAACAATCACCGCGCATGGTCATCGGCAGATACCTTTTTTTATGATAAATAACTTATTTCCAAGGGAGAACTCCCTGAATGACTTGCGTATCGGCAATAAGGTGGCCTATTTTAAATATTTATTAAATATTAAAAATCGAAGGGTATATCAAAATCGTCACGTTTTTAGCCGGTTTTAATTTATTTTCTTAGAATTCTCTCTGATTCATTGAAAAAGCAAAACGGAAAAAGATTACGAAACTAAACATGACGCGAGTCCAATGCTTTAATCAATGCATCATGGTCAGGGAAAACTACAAAAAAGAAATTATTACAAATAATTACAAAATTGAGCCTTCAAATTTCTTGGAACCTCTGTAGTAGAATTCTGTCCTTCCGCTACTTGGCGTCTTTCTTGAAGGCCAACAACTCGACAGTGAAACGTACTGGATTCGTCTGTAGTACCAGGCTCTACAAACGAAAAGGGCACGCACAACTATCGAGCCGAAAGGCTTATACAAATTCTGGTTTGTGGATTTTCATAGCAGCAAGAAGGGATGACAGTAGGACTGTCTATAACATCACCAAGGAGCTCAATGGTAGTCGGAACTCCAAACAAAATCCAGTGAAGTGTTTTGATGGTGATGGAGAGAACCTTTTGCTACTGTCCTTAACCACATAGACGATGGTGATATGATCTCGAGCGCTAATGAATCATCCGATTAGAAATATAACTGCAGCCATCAAGCCTCTGCAAAAAAATAATGCGGTGTGTATTGACGTCATCCCTGCCGAAATATTCTAAGCGGCGCCAAACACACCGGCTGAACTTCTGCACCTGCTCATACGGAGAGCGTGGGAAAATGATCAATTTCCCCAAGAGTGGAAAAGAGGGATGATCATCAAGCTTCCAAAAAATGGAAATCGGATGGAATGTGGAAATCATCTACTGTTCATCGACTTCGAGAAGACTTTTGACAGCTTAAATCGAGATGCTATCTGGTTGGCCCTGCGCAGGAGGGGTATCGACGATGTTTGCCTGCTCTCACATCGGATAATGGATCTTCATATGATGGCCCAAAATCTAGAAACCGTAGCAAGCAAATGGGGCTCAAAATAAACACTGCCAAAACAAAAGCCCTGAATACTTCTAACACCCGCGACAGGTAGTCGAAAAAGTTGACAACTTAGGAAGTTCCAAGATTCCACCATCCACGGACAGAACGACAGAACCATGCCGGCACGAAGGTAATATGGAGAAGTTAGAAATAAGTTATAGAGTTAAAGACAAAAAACATTCGATAAAAATGAAATTTTTCTTAATTTAAATTCTCTAATACTGAACATGACAACTTATTGTTCAAAGCATAGGTTGCCGTCGAAACCAAACGATATTTTCACTTAATGGTTAAACGCTGAAAAATAACAAGTAAATGGAAAAAACTTCGTTTTTCGGGTACATGGGCTGAAATTTTGTGATCAGCTCAATCAGCCAATTCTGGGACGCGGACCTAATGGAATGGAGTGGACCTAAAAATACATATCACACGCGCCACATGCGAAACTCGACATATTTCACACGCTGAATATAAAAAATTATAAATTTTTGGGACTTAGACACTCATAAAATTTCAGCTCTCTAGGTCATGTGGAAGGTGGTCCAAAAAACTTCAAATTATTCGAAAACACAGTCAAAGTCAATGAAAATATCGAAAATGAAATATCTATTATGTATGCATATGTAATGTTCACACGCTGTCGTGCACAAATAAATATGTAAAAGAAAAAGCAAATATTGAAGGAGACAGATAATTCGTAACCTACTGCTGCCACGTTCGTGTGTACTATAAAATCTCCATCGGGTGTTGTTTTTGTAAAAACCGAATTAAAAAAAACCCATAAAAATTAAAAATTTTCGTGTAAATTCTATAATAGGATGTGTGCAAAATGCCCGTTCACATCAAAATTTTTACAAAAACTGTTGTTACCGGAGATACACATGTGTGAACAAATTGTATTGGAGCCCCCGACCTTGGAGCCCGATCACTTCCAATTTCAATAGTAGGTGTTGTCATCGGCGATATACATGTGTTTAAAATTATTTGGGCTCCCTAAAAATTTTACAAAAAGTTTTCTCCATCAGAGATACACATCTGTTTGAAGTTTGGAGAAAATCGGGGTAATTTAAAAAAAATTATATAGGTACACCTCGGGCCTCAAGGCCCGATCTCTCCAAAAAAATTTACAATAGTATTCTTTATCGGAGAAGGTATATAAAATTTGAATAAAATCTGGTCAATTTTAAAAAAAAATTTAATGGGCACCCCTCGACTCTGCAGACGAGGAGCCACAAATTTTAATAAAAAGTATTGTCTCCGAAAATACACATGTATGCAAGCCACGGGCATGCGAAGTTAATATAGAGAGTTAAAAAAAAATGAAAATGTGTTCTGCATAACCTTACTTCTGTCTATTCATTTTTCTGTGCTGAGGAGCCCTGAAACGGTTGTTAAGGTGATTTTGAGGTGGTTTAAAAGGGTCGTAAGTGGGATCTTTAGGGAATCCCATAGAGTTTTAAGGGGGATTTGAAGATGGTTTCAGGTGATCTTGAGGTGGTTTGAAGAGGTGCTTGAGTGGGTTTTGGGAGGGTCTTTAGGGGGCCCTGAGGGGTACTTATTATTCCCAATGAGGTTTTGAAGTGGCCACGATGGGGGTCTTTTGTGGCCTTTTCAGGGTCTTGAAGGAGGTCTTGAGAGGGTATCGGTGGGTATTCCTTTAAGGGCTTATTTAAGGGAGTTCTGAAAGATAGGTCCTGAGTTAAGAGGTCCAGAGGGAGTTTTTGAGGGGCGTTTTGAAAGGATTTTGAGAGGGTCTTGAGTGGGGTCTTAATGTGGTCTTAAGGTGGTCTTGAAATAGTCTTGAGGGGAGTCTTGTGGATCTGGTTGTAACATAAGATGGAATCAAGGAGTTTTGTGGTTTAAGAGGGTATTAAATTCGGTCTAGAGGTGGTCTCTAGTGGGCTCATGAGGGGAGTCTTAGGGGTCCTTAAAGGGGTCTTAAGGGTGTCTTGTGGTGATCTTGAAGGGCCCTTGAGGCTTTGAGGGCGTCTCGAAAGGGCCTTAAGGGGTTCTTCCTCCTTTAGTGGGTATAGAGGGGGTTTTGTGGGAGTCCTTGAGGGGGACTTGAGGGAAGTCTTGAAGGGTTCTTAAGGGGTCCTTAAGATGGTCTTGAAGGGGTCACGAGGGGTCCTGAAAGGAAATGGTGGGAAGGGTGTTTGGAGGATCATGAGAGGTTTTGAGACGGTCATAAGTGGGGTTTTGTGGGCAACTTGAGGGAGCTTAAGGGGTCTTTTGGGAGTCAATTAGTGGGTCTGTAAGGGGTTTTGAGAGACTTTTGAGGTGGTCTTTTGGGAGTCATTTGATGGGTCTGGAAGGGGTTTTGAGGGCTTTTTGATGTGGTCTCAAGGGGTCGCGTCGCGTTCAATTTGCACTCACATGGCAAACAAAGTTTGTTAATTCTGCTGTCAAACTGTAATTCGCATATAAAATCAACTAAGCAAGACACATACGTTCTAACGATGAAATGGAATGTTCATAGTCGATTCGACTTTAATACAATTAGGCACATTAGACGCTCATTAATAATAACTTTGTGATAACAACATTAAAAATTACTGATTTCGTTAATCATTGCTAACAATGGCATTATTAATGATCATGTAAGTAGAGAATTTAATAATAACCACCAAATCGTGTCGGGAAAAGCAGCGCTGCACACACCGCATAAAGCGCACACGGAACATAGTATAGTATGGCTTGATCTGATGCAGCTATATGGCATGATTTAAAAGAAATGTATGGGAGCCCCCGACCCCGGGCCCGGTCACTACCAAATAATAGAAAGTGTTGTCACCGGAAATACACATGTGTGTTTCAATAAAATTGGAATTTTGGATGTGGGTTAAAAATTTATCGCAAGATTCCACCACTAATCGAACGAACAAACGAACCATTCCGACGCGAAGTTAATGTAAAGAATTTAATAAAAAGCGCAATGCTGAAAAGATCTTTGCTGCTCTACCTGCTGCAGAAAAATGAGAACGGAGAACTAACAAAATGCAACCTTACATTCACATTCACATTTAGCCACCGGATAGTATCATGCGGACACAACTTTAGTTCCGACTGTCTGAACACTTTTCGAAAACTAAAGTCTTGGTTAAAACTAAAAAAATAAATAATTGAGAAATGTGAATGTGTGTAAGGGTTGCTCAAAAACTCCTTAAGTGCATTATTTCCGACTTTTAAAAACTTTATTATGTAGCTTCCCATGTTACTTTTCATTTTACTTTTTATTTATTAAAGCATTTCTAGATATCCTGCTTCTGATGACTGGTCTTGAAATGTTAAGTTGGAAATTTTAGAACCAAACAAACTTTGACGAAGAAACCACTCAAAGTGAACCGGAAAAATTGCAACTTGGTGGACTTCTCACAAAAGTTTTGCTTTGGTTCTGAAGTTAAGAAATATTCAGTAGTTTTTTAAACAAAAATACTTAGTTTGGTATATACAGTACGTTAGTTTTGTGCAACCTTTGCTTTGCGGTCTAAAGTTTTTTTCTTTCTTTCTATTTCTATTAGTTAGACGCACTTATATTCAAAAATAGAGGTAATTTAAGCTAGGTATCTAACGGGTGTTTTTTTGGGAGGTTTGTTTTTCCGATAGATGTCGTTTTATTTTATGACAGTTGTTTTGACAGCTCAAAGTGGCATTTCTACTCAGTATTGTTTGGCAAATCATTATGAAAAAAAAAAAAAAATTACATTTGTGAAAAATAGTCGTGGTAGCCATATGCCAGAAATTGTGTTTAAATGTTAAATGCCAAAAAATTATCTACCAAATAAAAAAAAATTTTGGTCATTTCATAATTTTATATGTGTTTTATTCAAAAAAAAAATCGGAAACCTCTTAAAAAAACACCCGTTAGATATAACGTAATGTCATTTTTTTTTTTTTTTTTTTTTTTTTTTTCATAATGATTTGCCAAACAATACTGAGTAGAAATGTCACTTTGAGCTGTCAAAACAACTGTCACAAAATAAAACGACATCTATCGGAAAAACAAACCTCCCAAAAAAACACCCTTTACTTAGTTTGGTATATACAGTACGTTAGTTTTGTGCAACCTTTGCTTTGCGGTCTAAAGTTTTTTTCTTTCTTTCTATTTCTATTAGTTAGACGCACTTATATTCAAAAATAGAGGTAATTTAAGCTAGGTATCTATAACAGAGTTATAAACTATATGTTGCTACAATCGCATCAGTTAGAAGAATCCGGCAACCATTGCTCTAGTAGTAACTAAGATACTCATAGTGGAAACACGGCCATAGGCTTGCGCATATACGACTGACATAATGCCCGAGTTCGCCCGGTTTGCAGTAGCTCTGTTTTGGTCTTTCTTTCTTACAGTTATCCCCCGTGAAAGTGAAAGTACCACAGAAAAATTTTGAGCAGTTTCTGTTTTGGAATTCTTGGTTTTTGAACTTGGTGTAGAGTTGTTGCACCCAATGTGTTTGTTTGTTGGTCATAAAATCTTGTGATCAATTTTTAAACCAATTCTTAAAACCCTATTTTTTCAAAAAATATATTATTTGCACACATATTTATATCTGGTAAATTTCTTAAAAATTAACCCGATATTATTAAAACTTTGCACACTTACGTGTATCTCAGATTAGAGAATTTACATGAAAAATTTTAATGATTAATTTAAATCATATGTTCGAGCTACTTTCGCGATTGATTTTGCTAAACGTAATGTAAGTCAACCTTATTATCTAATGCAATTACTTTTTTTGTGGTTTAGTTATGGCTTTTGGAAAAGCACTTTGTTTTGAACTCATTTTAAAGTTGAAAAAGTGGAACAGTTTCTTAATAACAATTATGGGGCATTATGTATCTATTTTTGTTGGCCTCATTTGAGCAATATACATTAATTAACAGCCCCATTCACATAGTTGCATTGATTCTTGTGATGAGACAGCTATCACATCATTTCAAGTTTAAATTGGTATTCTCTTAGTCGATTCATGTGATACGATAAATGACAGAAGCTATTTCTATCTGGCAGCACTAAAAATATTTCTCTATAATTGATGAAAGATCTATTCCTATTCGTCGTTGCTTGTCAGCCGTGTGTTACAGGTTTTCTGCTAAGCCGGTTATGCGCAATGCACAATTACTCTGGGAATGTGTATTCGCTATGACTGGAGTAAATAACAAAAGTATTTTATGTGCTCACACACTAGTGTGGATAATGCCTACTTTCGAGCGCAGGTTATAGTGTAGGAAACAGTCACTTTCATCTATGGTCGTGTAAAAATAGCATATCAAATGATGTTTAACATTTCATACGACTAAGAGAATAAATCGCTTCAATCGACTAACAGAATACCACAATGTAATTATCACATCATGTGATAGATATAGCTACTATGGAATTAGGGATGTAATTTTAAGTACACGTGGAGTGCTACTGTTAAGTGTTGCTGTAAAGTACGATTAAGTCTAACCTGATATCAGTTTTGAAACTTGCATTTTTATTGATCACATAATATTATTTTGGTTAAAATAAACTGCTTAAAAATATAAGTAGAAGTGCATATTAAAAAATGAATAAAAATTAAATTAATTAATAATAAATGATAATTGTCATGAGGACGAAACGAAACAGGACAGTGAACCAGACTTGTAATCATCATTATCCACTTTTAAAATTCTCTATATTAACTTCACTTGCCCGTGGCTGGCTGGCTGGCTGGCATTTAGAGCATTCAGTCGCTGGAGCCTAAATATACCATCGTACATTATATGGCCATTATCGGTGTTGTATAGCAGAATTGTGTTACTAAATTAATCTGCCACCAACCTCAAAATGTACGACGGGAACCTCTCTCCGACGTAGTTCGTTGAATATGCAACCCCATCTGGCTGAATTAAATGCATTCTTGATATCGAGGGTGAATATAGTACAATAGTTTTTTGTTCCTCCCCTCCACCTCTTCCCATCTTTCGCTTTTGTGATAAATTTTTAACGAACTGCATCAATAGTTGAGCGCGCTTTGCGGAAGCCATATTGATGTTCTGCAAGATCTCCCGATTGCACTACGGCTTCCTGTAGCCTACCCGATAATTATTTCTAAGATTTTGTCCGTTGTCTCGAGCCAACATATAGAACGGTATGAAGATGGTTCGTCTAGTGTTTTTTTCCCTTTACGGAGTAGGACAAGTCTCTGTTTTCCGGTTCACTGGGAACACCCCTTCTTTTATGCGTGAGTCAAGCATGTTTGCAAACATATTTCGATAATATCTAATTGCGAATTTTAATACCACGTTAGGGATATTATCAGGTTGTTATTGCCTACCTTTCTGGCTGCCTGGATAACTTACTCGGCCATCGGGCACAATTTCTTCATCGGGCTCACCTATCGCTACTACATTAGAGTTGTGTTCAAGTTGCTGGTTTTCAATACTATTCAGCATTATTGGGCACGATGGGGATGTAAAAGAGTTACCCTTAAGTCTCGTTGAAACTTTAACTTTTAAAATTCTCTATATTAACTTCGCGTTCCCGTGGCTGGCTGACTGACTGACTGGCTAGCTGGTCAGAACTTGTGATCAATTTGAACCCACTTCCCAAACCCCGATTTTATTGAAACTTTGCACACATGTGTATTTCCGGTGACAAGACTTTCTGTTAAAATTTAGACCCCCGTGCCCTGGGTTCGTGGGGCTCCATACAAATTTTTTAAAAAAAAGTAACCCGATTTTCTTCAAATTTTATACATATGTGTATTTCCGATGGAAATTTTGGAGACTACATGGTCGAAGGGCCAAATTATATTCGAGTTATATTCGAGTTATATTCGAGTTGAATACTTTGCACACTTGTGTATCTGCGATTAGAGAATTTCCATGAACAATTTTAATTTTTATGGGTTGCTTTTTTACTATACAATCCCGAGACTCTCGATGTAAAGTTTGAGAGTATATGCACCTAAACACAAAAAATATTTATGTGCCAAAGTCTCTGTGCAATTCTATGTCTAAATTGGAAGGTGTCATATTTTAGTTTTTCTTAGAAAATTTTTTTTCATTATAAAGATACTTTACCATCTTTTTGCACCTGTCCATCTACTTGTTTTGCTAAAAATATAGGCTTAAGCTTTCTTAGCTCAGGTCTTAGTCTTTATCTATGTGCAAAATTTTTCGAAATTTTAAATTCCTACAACTCCTTTCCTTTAAATATGTTATTTCAATTTATGTTAAATAAAATTCACTTGGTTTAAAGCCATTGTTTTAAGATATTTGCATTTGGGTTGAAAGATTGAAGTTGGGTTAAGATCAGAGTTGTTAAAAAAATAGTTATAAACGTAATAAATTACGTCAAAAACAGTACATTGTTAATGAAAAACGTTTTTTCTTTAGTTAACTACCTTGTTAACTACATCATTGGTTACGTTGTAAAAAAACGAGAAAAAAATTTTAATTTTATTTTTTGTTTTTTAAAACTTCTCTATTCACTTAATAACAATCAAAATAAATTTTATAACTCTTTGTTTTGGTCTTTGTAATACTAATAATTCATAAACTGTGAGTAATAAGGCGGTCACTGCAGCAGAAAAAAATGTCAACCAAATAGAACAGGAAGCGTTGGTTCTAGGCTTTGAAGTCAGCAAGTTTCACCGAATGATCTATGGGAGAAGATTCAGCCTCTATACAGACCATATGCTATACAGACATAGGGGATACTAACACATACGACAAATAGACTTTAACGTTGGGCATTAACTTTAATGTCTTACGACTGCGATATTAAGTATGTGTCAACTCATGATTTTGTTAATGTCGACGTCATTTCCATCCTAAACAACAATGAAACCATAAGAAGAATTTATAGCGCTAGACTAGAAGCAGACCGTAAATCAATTCTTCAGGACAGTATCCAGTCACTGCCTCTCACATTTGACAAGTGCTGGAATACAAACAGATAAATCTTTACAGACACTACGTCTGCAATAGTTGGCCTGTAAGATTAAATGACTCTAATCTATCCGAAAATATGCAATTTCAATCCTAGATAATTGTTTGCTATACCGCAAACGCATGATCATTCCAGACACGTTCGCAAACGAGTTCTCACTTAGCTCCCAAAGGACACCAGGGCAAAGGATTGTGTCTAGAGAAGTAAATCCCTCATTGCTTTCCCACCTTTCAGCATTAAGCAATTTCTCTATGTCCGTCTTGACCATCAAGCAATTCCACGACCTTGGAAACACCCCCTCAACCACTCACCTAATTAGCGGGGAAATAAGACTCGTAGTTCATATTATCTGGTTAATTATTTGCACCACAGATGTCTACATTATATGACTATTTATTTACTCATTCGTTCTGGTCTTACACTTCACACTTCTTCAGGATTAATCAATTCATTCACCCTAAGATTTCATTGTAAAGGGTTTTTCAATAAGAGCACTTCAACTTTTTTTTGAATAAAACACAAACTGTTCGACTTTTGAACTAACTTTTTTTTACGAAGTGAGCCTCATCGCTGAAGATGATTTTTCGGTGAAAATCTGCATCATTTTCGATTTGCTCTTGAGCCCAATTCACGAATCGGCGTCGCTTCAAATGGGCAAACGGCTTTAGTTGTTGTGTCAGCTTGATCTTATACGGATGTAGGCCAAGATCTTTACTATACGGTCGATTGTCGAACGGGCTGGCTTGTTAAATGGATAAACAGAACGATTATTTTGATAAAAAATTTGCACGATTTGCAATCGCTGTTCACATGTGTAGCGTTCCATGATGAAATGTATACTAATGAAGTTTCCAAATGACAAAAGAACAATAAAAAATATGGCGTCGTTCGCCATCCCTATTGGAGAAAATTTGAAGCGCACCTGTTGAAGCACCTGATATGAAGAGACCCCAGTACAACGACGGCACTCCCTTGTCGCTTTGACATGTTAATGTCAAATGTAAAAACAC
This sequence comes from Nephrocerus scutellatus, assembly GCA_947095585.1. NCBI lineage: Eukaryota > Metazoa > Arthropoda > Insecta > Diptera > Pipunculidae > Nephrocerus > Nephrocerus scutellatus. The sequence goes on from OX352762.1 coordinate 84,804,497, forward strand.
CTTATCTCGATTTTTAAATTTCTTTGTTAGCACTGGTGATTGTGAGGAATCCACAACCCACAATCACCAGCCGTCGTAACACTGACTAGGGCCCCTTCATGATCGTTCCATCATCCGGGGCAGATAAATCATGGTTGTTTTACGAGGTTCTGCTCCTCTTGTCCTCCTTTTTCAACACGGGATTGTAACCGGCTATGGCGGAGTTGCACCAGGGCACATTTAGAATGAAAGAAATCGCAAGCCCTCGTGTTTATGGCCCACAACCGATGCCAGTGAAAACATTGCTAAGTTCATCGCCACTAGCACCATCACACATGCAATGCCTTCAGATTGACATCGCAGGGCCAATCAACTCGAAATAGTTGTTGATGCATATTCAAAGTATGTATATCTAGAAATTTTCCAGACAGAACCTATCACATCAGCAACTATAATTTCCGATTTTTTCTCGCATTTTGATCAGCCTTTAGAGATAGCCTCAACGGACAACGGCACTCAACTTGTTAACGCTTCTCTTCAAAAGTTTTGCAAATCCACTCCATACCACCCTCAACCAAACGGGCAAGCAGAACGCTTTGTGAACACATTGAAGAGAGCGCTAGTCAAATTTAAAAAAAGAGCAGGGTAGGCTGTGTCGTAGACACGGCCGTGGGTTTTGAACGTGACAACGTCTGTCCGGGACGAAAGAAAAGAAAACAGCACGCGAAACATTAATTTTTATCGACCATTTTTTTTTCTTGCTTAGAGCCCTGTTAACTTTAACAACACATTCAGATGCACTCGATATACATGCAAATAAATACAAGATGCATTTTGACGGATACGTTTATTTTTTTTACGCAATGCAAAAGCATCATACGGTTTTACGAGACGCAGGCTTTAATTTTGTTAAAAAAAATACATGCTTAAAAGAGAACAAGAGAGCTAAATCCATTTAAAATTTCCTGTTTCTTTCTCGTTTCGTTTCTCGCTCTTTTTCTCTTCACTACCACCAGTTAGTTAGAACAGAGTGTTAAAAAAAGCCGAAAGGGGACAAGCAGACAATGTCCCAACAGAAACTATACTATCACGCATAATCTTCTTTACAGAAAGCCCAACTGTTTTGATTTTTAAGAATACATGCTTAAAAGAGAACAAGGGAGCTAAATCCATATAAAAAATTTCCTGTTTCTCACTACAAAAACTTACGTTTGTAGGTCTATTTCCTTGACTGAGAAATTTTGTAATTTATAAATTATTAAAGAAAATCTGAAAGAAAGCAAGCAGAGAACCAGCACGAACCTTTTTCGTGCAACCGTATGGGTTGCAAGTTGCAACTGCAAGGCTAATAGAACGAGTAAGCAGAGCACCGAAGGGGACTTTCGAGTTTCAATACAATTACTAGTACTACACATACACATATTAGCCTTAGAGAGAGAGAGGGTTATTGAGTTGTTGGGGAAGTGTCATGGCATAGAAATAGAAGTATGTATGCATCAAAATGTTTTTCGCTTTGAAACGCACAGACGCAATATTCGCCATTAATTTCGTTTTATCTGGTTCTCTTATTATTTAATTTCTTTTGCATGGTTCTCTCATTTCTGTAATTGATCGAAGAGTTATTTACTCTAGTTACTGTTAACATGAGTAAGGATAAGATAAGCGAAAAGAAATGAAAATAGTTTCAAGGAAGCTTGCAGGTTGTCATTGTTATCTGCCTCTTTTTTTTGTAACTTATAAAGAGTCCGCGAAATAACTTTTTTTTTTGAAAATGCTATAAAAAAAACTACTGAATATTTTCTCAAATTTCTTTTTTTATTTGAAAGTACAATCCTTCCGGTTAACAATGGAAAATAATTTCATTCAAATGGCTGCCTCGGCTGGCCATGCAGTAGCCTACATGATCGGTCCAATTTTTAAGCACATTATCGATTGTGTGCAGCTGTATTTCACCAATGGCTTCACGAATATTGTCCTTTAAAGCGTCAATTGTCTCTGGCTTGTCGGCGTAACACTTATCTTTTAGGGCACCCCACAAATAATAGTCCAACGGTGTCAAATCGCAGCTCCGAGGTGGCCAAACGACATCAGCTCTGCGGCTGATAATGCGATCTTCAAAAACAGGGCGCAAAACATCGAGTGTAGCTTCGGCTGTGTGGCACGTAGCGCCGTCCTGTTGAAACCAAATGTTGCCAATATCCTCCTCTTCAATTTTTGTGAACAAAAATTCGTTCAACATGGCCCGATAATGATCGCCATTGACTGTAACGGCCACTCCTTGCTCATTTTCGAAGAAAAATGGCCCAATTATGCCTCTGGACCAAAATCCGCACCAAACAGTGACTCGTTTTGGGTGTACCGGCTTTTCAATGTATGCGTTCGGGTTTTCTGTGCCCCAAATGCGACAATTTTGCTTGTTTACATACCCGCCAAGATCAAAATGAGCTTCATCCGAAAAGATGATTTTTTTGGCAAAATCGGCATCTTCTGTAAGTCGATCGCAGGCCCACTCAGCGAAGCGAAAACGCATTGGATGGTCAGTCAGATGGCTTCAACTCCTGAACCAATTGGACTTTGTATGGCGTCATACCAAGGTCTTTATGCAAAATTCGTCTCAATGATGTCTCCGAAATGTTCAATTGTTGAGAACGACGGTGAATTGATGTTGATGGCGCTTCACACACACTTTCTGCCACAGCATCGATATTCTCGGGTGTACGCACTGTTTTTGGCTTTTCACGCTTTGGTTTATCGATGAGGATGCCAGTTTCTTTCACTTTTTTCACAAGATAACGAACATACGGAGCTGACGGTGCTTCTCTTCTTCCAAAATCCGTACGCAATTTTCGCACACATTCTGCAACATTACCATGATTTTCAAAGTAATGTCGCAATATTTCCCAGCGTTGTTCAAGCGTATACACAACCATATTCGTTCAGCGGAAGTATACAACTAATTATCTGTCAAATCAGACATGAGCTAAGTATTACCATTCACGAAATAAGCACTAGTTGAAAAAAAAACTTTAGATGGCGGACCCTTTAGCTTTTTTCTGTTAATCGACCAAACACGAGAGCACTGTATAGAACGAGCAGAGCACAGCACTGATAGAAAATGAACAGAGACTATACTATCACTACGGCTGCGGTAAAGAATGAAGGAGTTACGCAGCTTGTGCTGCACAAAGAAATTGGCAGGCAGTCGGTATGCCAAAATTGCGGCTACATTTTAAACCGACTTACAGTCTGCTTGTAGGGCGACAATTTGACATTTACATTTTGCTATTTATATATATTACAATTTAAAGTGGCTGCGTAAACTGCACAGTCGATTTTTCTTTACTGCATTGGCTGAAAAGTGAATTTTTAACCAACATGCAGCATGAACTGCGCAGCGGCTGAATTATCGGCCTACTACTGCATATGTTTGTTTCGTTCTGCTCAAACTATGAGCTTGATTGTTGATTGTGAAACCACATACATGATCATCAATCACATCACATACAACAGAATAAATAATTTATAAGCTGATTAAAATGTTCATAACAATTTATTGTGAGGTGGGTACATTTTAAATATCACTGCACAAACATAGTAATGCAGTTGCGTCGATAGTAGTAGGAGAAGTAAGAGCTGTTAAAAAAATATGTGCGTGTCGGCACGAGGTCGCTTGAGAAATTGCTTAGTTCCCGAAATTCAAGACCATAATGATCATATTCCAGAATTTCTATAGGAAGAAGTCTTATAATCGCATCTTAGTCCTACATTCCGAATTTCATGCGAATCGCTTGAGAAGTTGCTTTGTTCCAGAAATTCCAGGCAATAATGATTATATTCCAGAATTTCCATAGCAAGAAATCTTATAGTCTCATCTTAGTCCTACATTTCGAATTTCATGCGAATCGCTTGAGAAATTGCTTTGTTCCAGAAATTCCAGACAATAATTATTATATTCCAGAATTTCCATAGGAAGAAATCTTATAGTCACATCTAAGTCCTAAATTCCGAATTTCATGCGAATCGCTTGAGAAATTGCATTGTTGCAGAAATTCCAGACAATAATGATTCCAGAATTTCCATAGCAAGAATAGCAAGTCGCATCTTATTCCTACATTCCGAATTTCATGCGAATCGCTTGGGAAATGGCTTCGTTCCCAAAGTACTGACATTTAAAAGTTGCTCACTTAACAGTGCCTCACAACAGTTGGACATTCTGTTGATCACAACAATGGGACATTCTGTTGATCACAACAGTGGGACATTTAACAGTGTCTCACAACAGTGGGACATTCTGTTGATCACAACAGTGGGACATTTAACATTTTACTTTTTGAGCATGCACCCCCTTATACCTTGTAGTGAGACATTGTCACGTTAAAACAGCCCATAAAAATTAAAATTTCTTGTAAATTCTCTAATCGGGAACACAAACACACGGCGTGCTCGTTTCTGGCAAAATCATCTACCAAATGAAACGCAGCGGCAGCGAACAGCGCAGCACACAAAGCATAGAGCTCTGACTTTGCCGTGATCTGATGCGATATAGCGATATTTAAAAATGTATATGGGGGTCCCCAGGGGGCCGATCACTCCAAATTTTTACAAAAAGTGTTTTCCATCGAAGACACACATGTGTATTAAATTTAAAGAAAATCAGGTAAATTTTGTAAAATATTCGTATAGGAGCCCCCCGACCCCAAGGTCCAAGGGGTCTCAAATTTTAATAGAAAGTATTGTCACCGGAAATATACATGTGTACAAAGTTTCAATAAAATCGGGCTAGCGGGAAGTGGGTTAAAAATTGTTCAGAAAATCTGACCAGCCAGCCAGCCACGTGCACGCGAAGTTAATATAGAGAATTTACAAAGGATGGACGGATATCAAGCAACTTCAATAATTTTTATTAGCATACCGATTAATTCCCAATCGAAATGCTTCATAATCCAAATCACCAGCCGAATGTTTTATAGGAAAGAAAATTTAAACTAACGAGAATAAATCCGAGAAGCCGCCAGTTTTCCGCAATCGACAAATGGAAGAACAATTAAACTGGAGGAACAAAGCGAAATATCGCAGTTTTAATCCAAGAGATCCAATTACGCAAAGGTCTACAGTACAAAAGAAACAAACAAATTTTGGGCTTCCGGTTTGGTTGTCAACAAGCAGGGAAACGACAACTACGGAGTAAATGCCAACATCAGCGTATCGAAGATCTACCCGAGTTTGACGTCTACCTGGTTGGCGTGTATACACAAGGTTATCTATAGTTTATAGAAGAGATGATGATGTTGGTTAGATTGTGTAAGCTAGAAGCAAGATGACAGGCTTTTAGTTTTCTTACTTGACAAATAGTAAAATGAGTTGGATCATCATGTATACTTTTATCGTAATGAACGAATTATTGTTAATAAACAAATTGTATGCTTTATCGCATACAATAATAACTTTATTGGAAGTTTTAAAGGAAACCGTTATTTATTTAGTGCAAATAATCGCAACGACTTAATTTCGCCCTTGCAAATCAGTAAATTTTTCAACGTCCTATTCATAATTTTTAATGTAACAGCATAAGTTCGATAAAAACTTAAGAACCTTTTAACGAGTTTAGCATTAAAAGTCCGACACAGTTCTCCTCAAGATGTTGTCACACATACTTTTTCAGTGCTCGCAGACAGTGCTATGTCGCGTCCTTCGCACCAGATGCTCTACTTTCAATTACTAATAATTATGTGCTTCATCAGAGAAGAAAATAATCACGGTAATGTCAGGACGATGAGGTGATTCATCTTCACCTTTTCCTTTCTTTAAATAGGAAATCATCACTCTTAAGCGAAATAAGGAATATCATTGTTATAGTAAGTTACCATCGCATCGCATGGAAAATGAAAAATTGCTCCACTTGCTGTGTTGCTTCGTCTACTTGTATCTAAGTATCTAACAAAGCATTGCTGGAAAAACTTAATAGTTTCAAAGCTTTAAGTCTTTTTCTGGAGGATTGTAATTGAACGCGAGCGCTCTACCAAAGTATTTGAATTTGCTCTCACTAGCATTAGTGCGTTCATTGTACTTATCTTCAGACCTTGTAGTAATTCCCAATTAATGAAGTATATAATATAAAAAGGGAAGATATGTTTTACTGACAGTGAAACAAAGGCAACGAGAGTGCAAGCTCCAAAGGAAAAGTTTTCTTAATGTTTCCTCCATTGTTCGATGTTTTCTTAGTATGACACTCGCATCTCATTACTCAACGGTCCAATTTCGGCTATTATCACGAGCAGAATATTAAGACTTCGCAGAGGATGTTAACTACTTATTGTTTAAAATGTTCAATATTAACTTGATAATGTTTAATCAAGTTTTATTATGGTTCGGTTAAATATATTTAAATGCACGAACCTAATCATAACATCCAATCTGTCAATCTGCCAATCTGCTCAACATATTGTTGGCTCTAGACCTACATACGAGTAGATGACTTCGTACATTAACTTAACGGTACATTAGAATACAGCGTCTTTATGGCACCTATACCGTGTGATTATTTGAAAACTATCCCCCCGAAATATTTTGAAAACTACGCATTACTGGAAAATATGCTCCAAACAAAAGTTTCTTAAATCCGAGACTTCTAATTTGTAACGTGTTTTCTCAGCTGAGGTATGTCTCAGCGGCTTCCAGGGTCCAAATAGTACAATGGGGAGAAATCAATCGAGTAGAATTTAACGCTTCCAAAACCCAATGCTGTCTCCTGTCGTCCAAGCGAATCCAAAACCCCATGCCATTATCCATGAATGGCATTTGCATCGAGGAAACTGAAAATCTCGCAACTCTCGGTATGTGCGTTAACGACAAGCTTCGTTGGAATGACCACATATTTACCGTCGCTAAAAATGCTGCGAAATGTTTAGGTTTTCTAGCCCGGTGCAAGAAATATTTCACTCCCTCTGATCTGGCTACCATTTACAAGGCTTTTATTCGCCCAAAGCTTGAGTACAATTGCCATATCTGGTCTGGTGCGCCTAAGACTACTTTGCATCAGCTAGATAGAATACAAAACCGCGCGATAAAACTTATCGGTGACGAAAATATAGCGAAATCGATTGATTCGCTTGAACACCGCAGGAACGTTTCTTGCTTGTCATTGTTTTATCGCTTCTTCTACCAGCGGTGCTCAAGAGAAATAGCCAGCTGCATGCCACCTCTCCTTGAATTCAACCGCAATACTCGTGGCGCTCTAAATGCTCATCAGTTTACCCTTCGTTCGGGATTCGTTCTTCAGCCGTACAACTCGTACGTGGAATGCTCTGCCAAGCTCTGTCTTCCCACATCACTATGATCCACAGGCATTCAAAACACAAGCTCATAGACATCTCCTCTTTTCTCCTCCTCTTCCTTAACGCCCACGCTGTGCCAAGCATATAGCCGACCATTATAAGGGTGCGAACCCCTTGAAGCGTGCGCGAATTATAAAAAAAAAAAAAAAAAAAATAGATTTATTAACAGTGCACAGCGTTCAGAATAGTAATGCATCTTATGTATACCATTTTACTTATTACCTTAATTTAAATTATCATTGCTTACTGTTAGGGGTATATTTTATTTTCCCAACAGTGGATGACGTAGCGTTATTCACATTCTGCTTCTCTTAACATTTGAAACTAATATCGGCCACGCTCTCCATCACCTTCGACCTCCTCCCCTAAGAAGTACCCCGAAAACTATAGAATTGCGCCCCCCCCCCCACTTACCATCTTAGTATAACTATTCGCTCCTGAGGGACCCCAAAACTATAGAATCGACACTAATATGGGTAACACCAAAGTATTTTAAAGTATTTTCTTGTTTCCCCGCATCACACGCGCCATACGTGACTCGCGACACTCGTCAAACGCAGGTTATGAAAATTTACTTCTGACATTGAGCCGCTCACAAAATTTTAGCACTCTAGATCGTGCTTAAGGTGGTTAAAAAAGACCTCTAAAAACGAGAAAATGGCGCGATTTCCACCCATCACAAGCGCCACACGCGAAATGCGACACGCGTCATAATGGGAATATAAGAAATGTTATTTTGGACTTAGATACTCACAAAATTTCAGCTTTCTAAATCGTGTGGAATGTGGTTAAGAAAGTACCTTAAAGAAGTCGAAAAAAAATTTTTAACCAATCACACGCGCTACAAGCGACTGCTTCTCACGCCACGCGTGACATGCGACGCGCGTCTAACGTGGAGAATAAAAATGTTATCTTCGACATAGAAACTCAGCTAATAATCTCAGCTCTCTAAATCTGTTGGCTAAAAAAGACGTCAAGAAATCGAAAAAACAAAAATTTCAACCCATCACACGCGACACGCGTTTCATGCGGAATATAAAAAATTTTATTTTGGACTTAGACACTTACAAAAGTTAAGCTCTCTAAATCGTGTGGAAAGTGATTAAAAAGGGCCTCAAAGAAATTGAAGAAACAAAAATTTCAACCCATCACACGCGCCACACGCGACACGTGGTATATAAAAAATGCCATTTTCGACTTAGATACTAACAAAATTTCGGCTCTCTAGGTCGTGTGGAAGATGGTTAAAAAAGACCTCAGATTAGTTGAAAATAAAGACAAAAAGGGGTTAAGTCAAGTTAAATAGAAGTTTTTAAAAACAGCATATAAAAATTAAAAGTTTTCCTGTAAATTCACTAATCGGAGATACACATGTGTGCAATTCGAATAAAATTGGGTTAATTTGAAAAAAAAAAATTTATGGGAATCCTAAGTTCCAACTTTTTACAGAAAGTTTTGTCCATCGGAGATACACATGTGTATAAAATTTGAAGAAAATCGGGTACATTTTTAAAAAAATTGTAGGGACCCTGGCCCAATCACTTCCAAATTTTTACAAAAACTGTTGCCCATCGGAGATACGCATATGCATAAAATTTGAAGAAAATCGGGTTCTTTTTTTATAAAATTTGTATGGGAGCCCCGCGACCCCGGTGGACGTTATCTTACAAAATTTTTACAAAAAGTGTTATGCATCGGAGATACACATCCGTATAAAATTTGAAGAAAATCGGATAAATTTTTTTAAAAAATTTGCATGGGAGTCTCCCGACCCGAGGCCCGAGGTGCTCCAAATGTTAGTAGAAAGTGTTGTCATCGGAGATACAAATGTGTAAAAAGTATGAATAAAATCGGGATTTAAGAAGTGGGTTAAAAATTTATTCAATTTTGTGTTTCTGTATGTAAAATACATCGCCCAACTCAAAAACTATCCATCCTATGAAAATAACACATTCAGCCAGCCAGCCACGGGCACGCGAAGTTAATATAGAGAATTTAAAAACGTACCAATAAAATGTTCACCTCGACAAAATTCTTTTGTTAAATTAATAAACATCTAGAGAGAAAAATATCATCTACCGTTAACGTTTCTTTACTAAAATCTTAAAATTAAAGATAATTTGATTGTGTTGGATTTGTATGGGTGCCCTAAATTGCCCATGGACCACGCTTTGCGATTGGATAAACTGTAAGATGGAATATGCGATGATGTGAAGTGAAAACAAATTCGCGTCATCTACTAGCGTCAACCACAAAAAAGTCCAGAGCAAGAGGGCCGCCGCCAATTCCAACACAACAAATTACTCGTTTGTACCAAAAATAAATTATTTCTCGTTATTTTCTTGTTCGTCTTGTGTGTTTCGCTTAGTGTTGGTGTTTTGTGCTAGTAAATAATATATAAATATATAATTTAAGGTACCGCAGACTACCACTAAGACTTATTTATTGGATGAGACTTTAAAATTCCCATTTGCGGTTCCATGATATATTGCTTGACCTGGCAGATATTCCTTCTTAAGAGTGTAATTAATTCGAGTGGAACTGTATATAATAAGAATAATAACAATAATAATCTTCGCCCCTTCAAGGATTTCCTGGAAGTGAAGGGATTAGTTTCTGAGATACGAATCAGAAATTCAGAGGGCATATAATTGCATTTTTACGGGGGTGAATGGAGTTTTTTTGCTGTGTGGTTTAGTAGCTTAGTACGTAGTTCGCTTCGGTTCAGAGTTCAGTTTATCTTTCCCAGCCATGGTACAGCGGAAGTAGAATAATATCGTTGATTATAGAAGCCGACAGTTTGGCTGCTTCTTATGTTTAATATCGGCCCTAGGACAACCTATCCAGTTCTGTTCATTTATTAATGCTCTGGATAATTCATGAGTGTCATTAGTTGCAATAATGTCCAAGCGGACGCACTATGAGGTACAAAATATGCAACAGAGTATCCGGTTTCCCGTTTCAATTGCGGTCTATTTCAAGTTATCACCAAAGCCACTTTGTATCCATGCCATTTGTACGTCTGCCGGATATTTTGTCGCTTGCGCTTAGCACGATGGTCTGTTGACTTGGACGGTGGTACCATCACATTGTCACTTGTTTTTTCAGAACAAGACCGACCCACCAACCGTTGGTGAAATAAGTCATTAGTGAAACGCATCGAGTAGACTACTACTCCATACTCGACACTAGACGTGCATAAACTTTCCAGCAACTGGTTTTAATTAGTTGTGCTTAAAATGATTTATTAGTCAACCATTTTGGCTACTTTTCACTCCTGCTTATTTGCAGAGCATTGACCAACGAGTCTATACCGCATTGAGGCAGGATGAATGCCAAGTAAAATGTGGTTATTTAATAAGTTACTAATTGCATTGTTTATGCGCTAATGCACTGTAACAAATAAATTAAACAAAAAAAAAAAACTTTAGAAATTTGGAATGAACCCAGAAGGCTATGATTATATCATTATATCATTCATCCAACCTAAATGCACTAGCATTGGTTATCCACAGAGTTTAGAAAGACATTTTGTTGAAAAAAGGTGGAAGTCATGTTCAACTGCCGGGCTGTCCAACTGTTCAGCTTATAAAATATTTTGAAGATAGCAGTGTTACGAAAGTAGTTTTAGTACGCCTAACAGCGCCTAGCGCATATCTGTAGACAGAATAAAAGTAATATTTTATATAAAAGTTATATGTGGGAAATGAATACATAAAATTATATGTGGTTCTCTTTATGTTAAAATATACCATTCTCGAAACTGTTGATTAAGGATAAATACTTATCGCAGTGAGTTGGTTATCATTTGGATTTGTACCAGAGTTCTTGCATGTAGATAGAGCAATATGTGAATATAAGTGTTATGAACTAATAATAAGTAATCATCAGTGTTAATTTGTGAACTCTTGTTATTTGTGAGTTAAAGGTGCAACTTGTGAATAAACCAACTTGAATTGTGTTTTTATTTGCAAAATCAATTACGAACTCTCTAGAAAGCCTAAATTTCGTAACAGTAGATAAAAAACATGTATATTTTCTATCCGTACGTGTTTTTTTTATACTTAACCCTAAAAATAAGTGGTTCGAAGGCGCGTAAAAATAAATCGCTTGTACTTGTGATAGTGATCAAAAGGCAAAGAATTTTGTCCATGGTAGATGGCATCATCGGAGCAAAGGTGCCTCCTACCATGTTCATCCGTAGCTTGGTCTTAGTTTGCTTGCCACCACCACATGTAGTGGTTCAGGTTCGTATGGCTACTGCTATAAAGGCACAGGCCAGCCTTTGTATTTTTTCCAACTTCTTGCAGAGCTTAGCTTTTTTCTTCCTTCCTGCTCCTAGGTGATAATTTATATATCTATCTTGATGTAAATCCAAAAAATTGTTCTAAAGCTTACTCCCAAAGATTTGACTGCACCGCTTCTTGCTGTTTGTTTAATAGCAGTATACTGCCAAATACCAGTCCAATATATATAAACTCTTTGCTGACAGCAATCTCTTCCCCATTAGTGGGGAGGGGTCGGAGGAAAGGGGTTAGTCGATGGGGAGTGGTTAATCGTAGAGTCGAGGGTGCTGGCGATACTAGTGTTGAATCAATCATTATATCCCTGCTACCGCTTTTTCATATTTTTGTCAAATTAAATATTGGATATATTACTTACTTCTAGACAGACCTCCGCTTTATTATTTTGGAGTTTTTTAAATTCAAACAGTAACTGCGAGTCTGTCTTTTACCAACTGCATGTATATGGCAGTCACGAACCGAACTAAGATGTTAACTTCTTGATTACGTTTTCCCACTCTGTCTGTCTGTCACATTGTTTGCTTAAATCACTATCGGGTTTTTTAACAAGGTGCATGTGCAGATAAAGTCTCAAAACAAACAAAAGAAGCAAACTACAGTGAAAAGCATCATTTGGCCACAATGTTATCCTATCGTTATATACTTCGTTGTTTTGTATAGAACCATTTTTGTTGAAAATTGCAATAAAATGCCTTATTCTTCCTCAAAAAAGAAAGAGAAATAAGACTGACGTGTATGCCCTTTTGCTTTGCTCTGCAATTTCAAACAAGAAAGGATAACAGTTAAACTAAGTTTTATGGGTGAGAACAGTTTAAGTTTTTCAAGCAAATGAAATGCTCATTATGGAATGCAGTCACGTAGGTCCAACAAATAGACTCTCGTAGTTGCCGGCGGTATCTGCCTGCAAAGGTAAAAGAACAAAAACGCTTGCACTGATTGTACCGTCCAAAATCTGTAAAAGTCTCATTGCTTCACCACTTGCGAGTCCTTGTCAAAGTCTAAACTGTACGGATTGAACAAATTAAACTTTAACACGAAAACGTGCGTACAAAATAACTGTACATTTTATTCTTACATTTGAATTCAAAATATACAAATGGTGGTTAATGTAGCGGATCTAGATTTTTTTGATTTAAACTAAGCGTCGGTTCAGCGTAAATTATATTTAAAAACTTTAATTTAACAAAACAAAACCAAAACTTTAACACGAAAACGTACATACAAAATAACATCAGTGTTGCTCATCTGATATACACATGTGTATAAAATTTCAAGAAAATCGCGTAAATGTTAAAAAATATGTATATGGGAGCCCCTTGGCCCTGGGGACAGTTCCAAATTTTTACAAAAAGTGTTGTCCATCGCCTTAAAAACATGTGTATAAAAATTAAAGAAAATCGGGCTAATTTTAAAAATGTATATGGAAGCCCATCGGACCTGGGCGCACTTCCAAATTTTTGCAAAAAGCGTTATCCATAGGTAAATTTTAATGGGGTCTTCCGACACCGGGGTCCGATCATGCCAAAATTTTTACAAAATGTGTTGTACATGCGTATAAAATTTGAAGAAAATCGGGACCCCGAGGCCCAAGGGGCGCCAATCTGGCTTAAAAATTGATCACAAGATCTGATGTGCCAGTCCGCCAGCCAGCCAGCCAGCCACGGGCACGCGAAGTTAATAAAGAGTATTTAAAAATCGGGTACATTTTTTAAAAAATTTGTTTGGGAGCATCCTGACCCCGAGGCCCGTGAAGTGGGTTATAAAATGATCGCAAGATTCCACGACAAACAGAGAGCAAACAAACAAACAGATCCACTGACACTCGAAGTTAATATAGAGAATTTAAAATCATTTTATATGGATAACTTTCTATTCCTTATTACATTCACAATTGACCACGAATCGAATTTAAAATATAACCTGCACAATTACAGTCTAACCTTTGCAATCGAAGCCGCCGTTTTTTAGTTACAGCACTTCATACAAATACATATAAATACATACATACGCATACTCCGCCTGATATCTGACCAATGGATATTGAACAGGTGTCAGCCGGTCCCAACCTCCACACGCGAATCGCGACATGCGTCAAAAGCGGGATGTCAAAATGGGACCATTACATTAAGCCATCCACAAAATTTCAGCCCACTAGGTCGTGCACCTTTTGCACGCTAAAAAAGACCTCAAAAACGAGAAAATGGCGCGATTTCAAACCATCCTACGTGCCACACGAGGAAACGTGACACGCGTCATATGTCGAATATAAAAAATGCTATTTTAGGCTTATATACTCACAAAATTTTAACTCCCTAGGTTGTGTAGAAGTTGCTTTAAAAGAATCTCAAATAAGTCGAAAAAAAATTCAACCCATCACACGCGCTACACGCTGCACGCAACACGCGTCATACTAGGAATATAAAAAATGCTATTTTGGACTTAGCCACTAACAAAATTTTAGCTCTCTAGGTCGTGTGGAAGTTGATTAAAAACGACCTCAAAGAAGTCAAAAAAATAAATTCAACCGATCACACGCGCCACACGCGACAAGCGTCATACTCGGAATATAAAAATGCTATTTTGGACTTAGACCCTCAAAAAATTTCAGCTCTCTAGGTCGTGTGGAAGTTGGTTAAAAAGGACCTCAAATTGGTCGAAAATACAGATAAAAAGGGGCCAAGTCAAGTTAAATAAAAGTTTTTAAAAACGGCAGAGTTGCAGCAAGATGCCTGTCACTCCCGCCACTAGTCTAAAACGTAGCGGGTCTCTAGAGCGCAAAAGTAACATAGCGAAGAAGGCCAGGCTTTCGATGAAAGCGGGAAACACCGATGCGTCTTCCAGTAGAGGTGCTAAGGTTACCAAGAAAAGCAAGGAATCCGTGGCCTTCTCTGGGGAGAAGGCTGCAACTACCAAGCTTACATACAGAGAAGTTGCCAGCAGTCACCTGAACGTGACGCTCATCGATGAGGTTTCGATAAGCAGCAAACCGCTTCTGCAGAGGTGGGGCTTCATAGAGGCTCGCCTTCCCGAATTGGTGATGGAACACCTCTTAAATAAGGCACAAAGTCCACCAGTCTCGTTCAACTGCTACAAGTTTCTGAAGGGCTTTTGAATTATCAAGTGCGAGGACCAGGCGTCTTTGACCTTCCTTGGCGAGTGCGTTACTAAGTTTAGTAATGCCTGGAAGGGCTTGAAGATCGACCCAATCCCAATCAGGGAGATTCCGAGAAGGCTCGCATTTGGCCTAAGATGGAGGTAGTCAACGAGTAGGCGAAGAATCCGGAACCCCAATGGATAACTGGATAACGTGATGAAAGCCGAAGAACCGCTGCACAATAACATGTCCCTGGTGCTCCTCATCGATGTCGAGTGCCTAAATATAATAATAATAATAAAATTTCGACGCGACAGACTATTGCGGTCCAAGGCCTAGCTTCTCGCAACCATTTGTGTTGCGCATTTATATTTTTGGACACAAATGGAAGGGACCTACAATTTAAGGCCGGTTCCGAACGGCGAATTGAGAAGCTTTTCGTGAAAAGTTGTTACTCTCGGAACGTTTGTCACCCATTCGCGAGAGGTGGGACACCGTGAAAAATACTTTTGGTGTTACTGGGATTCGAACCACGAACCTCCTGCTCAGTAGCCACGCGCACTTCCACTGAGCCACGGCGCCCACAAATATAGATGGCGACGATGTCTTAGGCACTGCAGATCAACGTCAAGCACTCGAGGTGTCCCTCTGATAATTCTCATATCCTCGGCCTACTTCAAATAAAGAGGGGACAATGTCCCCATGGGGTGTGATGCCAATACCAGGCACATCCCCTGTGGAAGCTCAGAAGATAACGAACTGGATGAGTCCTTATTTGACTTTCTCATAAAATATAATCTTAAGATACATAATACAAGTAGTACTCGCACCTTTATCTTTCCGAGATAGGATAGGTACCATGGATGGGAGAAAGGATAGATGGATAGATTGACTTCTACTAATTTTCAATATAGGGTTGAAAATTGGACTATCTCCAGTGTCAACCCCTATACCGATCATAGATATATAATGTTAGACCTGTCTCTCCAGTCGGAGACTCCAAAACCGTACAGGTACATTAAAAGAACGAACTGGATGAAATTCAGTAACGTTATCCAGACCAAACTGGGCAAAATTCATTTTATTGAATCAGCTACGACTGTGGACGTGCACTCCAGCATTAAGCTGTTTGAAAGCTGCATGGATTTGGCAATGAAAGAAACATATAAGAAAGGCAAAAGGAAAGCTAAACGACGTTTTTGGATGGTGTTCTGTCAATTAATGTCCACAAAGGAATCGGCGAGAATATGTAAGATTCTATCTAAATAAAATTCTTGTCCGACCCTTATAAAAAGACCGAATGACATTTGGTCAGAATCAACGGCTGAAGCTTTGGACATTTTAGTAAATGCCAACTTTCCCGCGTGTAATGTCTCGGGCTCAACTCACTGGCAGCGTGCTCCTGAAAGCCAGGAGGTGACATCATGCGAAGTGGACAACCCACGAAAAGGTTTTCTGTGCCATTCCCAGTTTTGCTGCGTATAAATCACCTGGCCTTGACGGCATTCAACCTATCATGATTCAGAAGACTATAGATGTGTCGACCCATTAGTTAGTGAATATTTTCAGAAGTGGCATACGACTTAGCTAGAAGACTTAGAAGAAGCAGGTAGAAGAGGTCATGAATTGGCGAAAGATTTTAGACCACTCAGTCTATCGTCGTTCCTGCTAAAAACGCTGGAGCGAGTCTTAGACTATCATATAAGACTAAGTTTCGAAGACACGGTTGTGTTAAAATACTAGCATGCTTAGCTTAAAGGCAGGTCCACAGAGACAGCCCTCCACGATGTAGTACGCACAACTAAATGCTCCCTTTATTTTAAGCAATACACCCTTGCCACCTTTCTCGATATAGAAGGCGCTTTTAACAATGTCCACATTGATGCCATTCAGGAGGCTCTTAATCAGTTAGGGGTAGAGAAACTCCTAATACGGTGGACATATCCATGGCCGGCGATTAACAAAAAGTACAATGCCAGTAAGCTTAAGAATACAAAGATCAGCAGCAGCAATAATACCTCCCGACCTATTTATTAAATACAGCTAATTAAGTGCAGCTAAACTGGGAATCCCTCATAATAACTTTTAAGGAGCTGCTTGAATGTGAATTAGACACGGGTGTAAAATTTTCCACTTATATCGCCCCACATCCCATCCACTGTCCCCTTACCGAAAGCGGTGATTTACCATCTCTATAGTGTCCGGCATTGGACGGTTGTAAAATGTGACACAAACATCGCTCCGCATCCTCCTTCACCAACAAATCCTCCCAATAGAGGTCTTACCATCATTATTCACCTCAACGACCTCGAAAACTATTGAATCGACACTAATATCGGTCGCCTCCTCCCCACACCTATCGACCCACTCCCAGAAGAGGTGTCCTATCATCACTATTCACCTCAGCGACCCTGAAACTATAGAATCAATACTAACATTGGTCACCCCCACACCGTAGAGATGTAGAGGTACCCTCACTATTCACCGCAGCCGGATTCCTCACATACGGGGCCAACAATTCTCCTTAAGGATTTTCTCTCGAACGCGGCTAAGAGGTCAAAATGCTTTTTGCTAAGCACCCAAGTCTCGGATCCATATGTAAGTACTTGTATGACAATTGTCGTATATACAAGAAGCTTGGATGTTATGGTTAAGTTTCTGGATTTGAAGAGTCTTGACAGACTATAGTAGGCTTTTTGGCTTTAAGCAACCGTGCGCGTATTTCTGGTTGCTACAGTTGACTCGAGATTGTTAGAGAATTGCACCATTGTTTGAATTAACCAATGTTGGATCTTCTAGTCGCAGACATGGGCACCATGTACTTTGTTTTGCTCTCATTTATGCCCAGATTTCGTGCCGCCTTCTCGGTCTGGATGAAAACTTCCTGTACAGCTCTTGGCGGCTTTCTACCAACGATGTCAATATCGTCTGCGTAACCCAGTATCTTAATGGACTTATAGAGGATTGTTCCTCTCGCCGTTGCGTCAGAGTCTCGAATCACTTTCTCCAACGCCAGGTTGAAGAGGACCCAGACAAGTCCACCCTCTTGTCGGACCCCGTTATAGATATTGAATGGGCTTGATAGTGATCCGCATATTTTTACTGGGCTTATAACATTGGCTTATAACACTGGTAACCTACATAGTCGTACCAGTTTATTTGGCATGCCAAATTCTCTCATGGCTTTATAAAGTTCTACTATGGCTATGTTCTCATAGGCGGCTTTAAAGTCTATAAAAAGATGGTGTAGTGAGTTTTAAACTGTAGACATTTTTCCCTCACCTTCATAAGAGTGCAAATCTGATCAGTTGTTGATTTGCCTGGGATGAACCCACACTGGTATGGACCAATGATGACTTTAGCGTATGTGGCTATCGTGTCTTGAAGGATAGAGGGTAAAATCTTATACGCGGTACTCAGCAACGTTAGACCACAATAATTGCTGCATTTTGTGATATCTCCCTTCTTATGTATATATGGCACGCAATGCCTCTTCGCCAGTCTTCTGGCATCGCTTCTTCCTCCCATACTTGCACAATTGGTGTTGCTTGGTGTAATGTGGGGTGCATTATTTTTTAGTAAAGATAATTTTGCTAAATGAAAGTGTAGATATTAATATAAACTTACAACATAAATACGTTGCAGTTAAA
The DNA here is from genome assembly GCA_947095585.1 of Nephrocerus scutellatus. Lineage (NCBI taxonomy): Eukaryota > Metazoa > Arthropoda > Insecta > Diptera > Pipunculidae > Nephrocerus > Nephrocerus scutellatus. Next base: position 84,822,858 of record OX352762.1, read on the forward strand.
TCGGTTCTGGGAAGATATCTCTATTTACCACGATCGATTTAAATTATAGAATGGAGTTGAGCTATTATGTTTTATTGGTGAAAAATTCTTTCTGGCGTATTTATTAGAAAACCTACCCTTAAATCAAATAAAGTTTTATGGAAAGCCGAGGAAACTTGGATGTAATAATTTACTCACCGCTTGCATATAGACGGATCTTCGCACCGATAAAAGAAAGGTGTGGTCTTGTCGTCGCATTAGCCAGTACTTTACTAGAATAGCAAATGGCGATGATTTTGAGAAAAGCGAGGTTGTATGTCGTGGGCGTTTTAGACGTTAAATGCGCTTAAGGCATCTGCAATGCACACCCACATGACTGCTTATCCACAGAGGTGATTGATCTACTTCCATGAACTCACTGTGCATGCATGCTCCTTCGAATCGCAAAAACCAAGGAAATTCTTACATACTCGTATATGCGACAAACGCAATAAATATTTCTAAACACAAATAGGTACAAATAAATTTAGACGTGCCGAACATTACCATTATAGTTATTATTATATAAGTAAGACATGTGATAACAGTGAAATTTTTGTTTAAAACCACTTTTAATAAAAATGTCTATCGAGCTATTAGTCGATTTTTAAAACGCTTTTTTCGAATTAATTTTAAAAGGTACAGTATCGAATTTTATAAACTTTTCAACATTGCATTTTCCGACATCTGAAGAGGTATTGTCTTAATGTTTTATCAGCAATAATGAATATTTCATTTAAATGTGAATAAGCAGTTCAATTTCATGTGTAACTAAAACGTGTAAAAATAATATGCATTCTGTGTATATTGAAATTTGTTAGAAATCGTCAAAACCAAAATTTTCATCTGCCGTGGAATAGGGAAAGTGTGGCTTATGAACTTTAGGAACCGCTTCTCAATGGTAGTTTACTATAGAATAACTATAAACCTCCAATTAAAAACTTTACATTCATCCTAATCCTAATAATACCCATGTGAAAAGTAGCATGTACCAAGCAGGTGCACTCATGAATCAGAAGTTCACTCGAACGTAATATGATGTAAAGCTATCTATGTTGCGATTGTAAAAGACATAATACAACATACAAAAAATGATTCGGTAGTGGATTCAAAACGAATACTTACTACAAGCCGTTACTCTGTAAGGAAAAGTAAGGAACCAAATCGGAATATTTTCATATAACCAAAGTGAAAACCGAAAACCTCAAATGCAACCAAAACAAATGGGAAGCAGAGCAAACAACTCCCTGGAGAAATTTGTATGCGCGAATTGCGAACAAATGCGAAATCCCCTCAACGTCCTTAGTTCTGAATTTGAATCGTAGATCGGAGTAATAAAGCCATTCGAGTTATAACTTTTTATGGCTTTTTATTGGATTAATATGATTTATTCATGTTCATATGTTTTATTGCGATTGTGGTAATGTTGTATTGATTTGTTTTCCTTCCAGCGTGTTTGTGTGTGTTTGACATGTGCGCTTCAAATTTTAAAGTTTGTGTTACATTGTATTGCAGTGCTTTTATTTCGAATATCAGTACAATCGTAATTAAAAACACTAGATTCTAGATTTATATTCTAAATATTATTAAGGAACTATCTGAGTTTCGGCGTTGCCCAATCCTAAAAATAAAGCTTCGATAATATAATCGGTCCTTTTAGGTTATTTTTTCATGTCATCACCTACCCACCCCAAGCCATAGGTGTGCCAGGGAAGCGAAAATTACAGTTTTAGCTGTTCAAATTTTAACAGCCGTATTAATAAAAAATCACTATCCGCTCCTTAACACATGTGTTAGCTATCGCACGAATAGAGAACTTGTCAATTTTCTTATTAATAAACATATTATTTGTCTATGTCAGCTATCTGCTGATTATCAATTAAAGCACGGCAACACTTCACCGAATTTTACAAAAATTCGAGTAAATCATTTTACAACAGCTGACACTGAATATTCAGCCTGTTTTTGTCATGACAACGAATTCCATATGAAATGTATGTTAAAAACTTATCCGCTCCTTATACACAAAAATAAGTTATCCGCTCGTTGTTAAAGCTAACACAAATGGATAAATGGAGCTAGGATCTGTGGGCTCGGACTTAAAGGGTATAAAGTACTATACTCAAGTAAGTCAGAGAAGATCAGATCTTGAATTCTAAGTAAAACTAACCTGAATATATTCCTTTTATCACAATATAGTGACGGTGATATAACTGCGGCCAGCATTGAAGTCGGAAACGAAAAATTCTGGCTGGTTTCTGCATATACAGACCGGGAAAAGCAGACTCAACCAAAAATACTGGAGCAGCTCATCTCTGATGCAGAGAATAGAAAAATTGGTGCGATCCTAGGATGTGATGCAAATGCTCACCACACAATATGGGGCAGCACCGACGTAAATGAGAGAGGTGAGTCCTTTTTTGAATACTTATTAAATACGAACCTCGCTATTTGTAATATTGGGCAAGAGCCCACTTTCATAATAAAGAATAGGCGAGAAGTACTCGATGTAACTCTCGTATCAGACTTTATAGCGTATAAGGTAAGAGAATGGAAGGTTGCAAAAGAACACTCATTCTCGGACCATCGCTATTTAATCTTCAAGCTAGACATCAAACCTGCCCTTCGTGAGTCCTTTATAAATAAGAAAAGGACAAACTGGGGTATCTATAGGGAGATGCTAGGGAAACTACTAACGGTGGCTCCAAAGCCACCAGTCACTATAGAGGAGATAGATACAATGGTAGATACTGTAACAGGTGCCATGAATCGCTCCTTCGATGCTGCCTGCCCTGTGATAAAACCAATGCGCAAACAAAAGCCAACTTGGTGGTCCACGGAGTTAGGGACCTATCAGAAGGCTAGGGACCTATCAGAAGGCCATCTTAAAAAGGCAGGCAGTTAGAGGAACACCGAAAGGAGGTGTATTATCCGCTCTACTCTGGAATATAGTTATCAACAAATTTCTGTTGAAACTGGAGGGAGAGGGGTTAAAAGTGGTAGCGTATGCTGATGATGTAGCGTTAGCTGTCTCAGGAAAATACCAAAGAACGATTAAGGAGGTTATGCAAAATGCCCTCCAAATCGTTAAAGAATGGGCAAATAAAAGCTGGTCTGGGCGTCAACTCGAATAAGACAGAGCTTGTCCTTTTCACCAGGAAATATAAAATTTCAACAGTTGATCCTCCAACACTAAATGGTACTCCCTTAGTTTTTTCTGGTAGAGCAAGATTTCTGGGGACAATCTTGGACAGGAAACTGAGCTGGAAACCTAATATAATAGAAAGAGTTAATATAGCTAACATTGCTTTATACTCGTGCAAGAATGCCATTGGTAAAAAATGGGGTTTGAAACCAAAGCTGGTACACTGGCTTTACACGTCGGTAGTGACACCAATACTACTGTACGGGGTAAGCGTATGGTGGCCAGCTATGGAAAAAACCACGTATACAAGTATATTGGGGAAGGTACAAAGAGCGGCCTGCATGCTTATAAGCGGGGCGCTGAGATCTACACCAACTCGAGATCTAGAGATTATGCTCCACCTGATCCCACTAGACATATTTGGCAAACATAAAGCGGCAATTACGGCTACGCGCGACTGTTAGCTGTCAATCAGTGGAGAAGTCTTCAGAAAGGACACTCCACCATAACTAAATCGCTAAAGCAGGAGCTGATGAAACTGGATTACATAACACCAATGTTATGCTTTCAAAAAGGTTTTCGGACAACAATACCCACCAGAGAAGACTGGAAGAGTGGATCCGTAACCGATAACGAAACAATACAGTTTTTCACGGATAGCTCTAAGCTAGACGGTAAAGAGGGAACAGGAGTCTTCTGTGACAAGCTGAAAGTAAGCATCTCAGTCCGTCTACCTGATCGCTGCAGCGTATAGCAGGCTGAGGTGATAGCGATTGAGGAGGTAATGAGCTGGCTGAAGCATAATGTATTATCCTCAAAGAAGATTAACATTTATGTGGACAGTCAGGCGGCCATAAAATCGTTGCAAGCGGTCTCACTCAAATCTAAGGTGGCGTTGAGCTGTCATTCCTCTCTTAACGAGATGAGTGAGCAGTTCAATATAAGGATCATATGGGTCCCGGGTCACACGGATGTCGAGGGGAACTGCAGGGCGGACGAGTTAGCTAGACGTGGTACGACTCTGCAGCTGCTACCGGAAAGGGCGGAAGTGGGGAGTCCTATCGCCTATCGCGACACTTAAATTTGAGCTTCGTAAAGAGGCAGAAATAATAACAAATGTAAGGTGGGAAAACACCGACACTTGTAATATTTAAAGACAAGTCTGGCCGAAGGTGGACTTGAAGCGCTCAACTGCGCTTATTTCCTTACAAAGACGTAAACTAAGAACGGTTGTAGGGATTATGAGAGGACACTGCCTTCTAGGGAAACACGCGAGAAGGATGGGTGTAGAATATAATGACTTCTGCAGAGGTTGCTTGGACGAGGAGAAGGAAGAGTCCATAGAGCATCTTCTATGCTAATGTCCGGCACTAATGCACAGAAGGCACAAACACTTGGGTAAGCGGTTAATGAACAACCTATCAGATCTCGAAAACGGCAAAGTGCGAGATATACTCCGATTCATTAAGAGCACTGAATGGATCTTCTGAAAAGAGGAAAGGTGTAAGATCCTGTGGTAACACAAAGGACCGCATATGGTCTAAGTGATCACTAGCTGCCACCGCAACCTAACCTAACCTAACCTATTATATAGATTATAGACAATAATTGTTAGAACTTCCGTCGTTGCCAACAAACATTAGTTTGGATTTGGATCCAAGATCCAGTTTTATTTGAAGCTCTTTCGCATCCAAAAGTTTCTGTGTAATCTAACAGATCATTTTTATCAGTCCATGATGATGATGATGGTGATGATGAAAAATAGGGTATATACAAATAGCACTGCAACCCATATGGATCTTACTAGTGCTATGGAGACAGTTCATGACCGTCCCTATAGCACCCCCTCCATTCCAATGGCTCTTATGAACGTAAATGCCGTGCAGACTCAGAGATCGCGTGAGTTGCCATGTGGTCCTCCCTCTGTCGGCTTGTTGCACCGCAGCCTACAATGTCCTGCTAAAAAACCCGTAATGATTCTTACATTATTTCTACTAAGTCCCCTATCTTTTGGGTCATAGTTCCCCATTATTTCCTTTGCTTCTCGTAGGCCTGGGAGATTTTCCCATCTTACGGAAGCATTCTGCGTATCTCCTCCCGCATTATGCGGTATGCTATGCCACAGAATGGTTCTGGCCCTACAACCGGAGTTTCTGCCCCTTTGTTAGCGAACCTATACGCTGTTTCATTGCCTTCTATGCCAGTGTGTCCCGGCACCCAGTACAAACTTACCTTGTTTACTTTGCCAAGTCTGTTTAACTTCGCCCTGCATTCCTCCATCAGTCTTGACGTGACGTGGAATGCATCTAGGGCTTAAAGCGCAGTTTGGTTGTCTGTCATAATGGCTATTTCCTGCCTTACGTATTTCCTACTAGATTAAAGTGAGCACATCTTTTGATGGTATGTACTTCTGCCTGGAATATGCTCGGGTACAGCCCTTATTCCTTCAGAGTACTTGGTTCTTGGCTTATGGACTCCTGAGCCCGTGCCTTCTGCTTTCTTTGACCAATCCGTATACCACTTTATGGCTCCTGGATGTATCTGGTATTCAGTTTTAGATCTGAATTCCTTCTTGGTGCTCATTTTGTCTTTCTTGAATTTAAGCTTTTGCACCATGTTATCACACGGCATGCTGGGTAACGGAATATGTTTGGGAAGTGATTCCAATAATCCATTGGTCTACCGTCTGCGAAGCAGCCTACCATATTCAAACCTAACTTGGTTTCCTCGGATTTGCTCTCTATCGCTTTATGTAGTGGAAGTAGCTCAAGAATTGCCTCCATACCCACCGTGGGGCAGGTTCTATAAAGTCTCCTGTAAATAAAACACAGGCCAGCCTCTGCACTTTTTCCAACTGCTTCTCCTATTCTCTATCACTCATCGATATTGGTATCTAATTGAGTTGCCCGCGAACTTTATTGTGTCTCGGCTACGGGAGTCGATGGAGATGGTAGTGAATACACCATCACATTCCTTCCGGCAGCAGATAACTTTCATATCTATCAATAATAAACGATTTCTGAAATAGACTGAAAAACCACATTTAACTTTGCAAACCTTAAGGCTTAAAAAAAAGATATAGCGATGCGTAGATTTAGTATTTTTACCAGTTTCCCCCTATTAATAAAAAAAATTACGCCACTAATCAATGTATAAAAGTATAAACGTGCAAACGTACAAACGTACAAACGTACAAACATACAAATGTACACACGCTCGCTGAAAAAATTGTCATGTCCTCCAAATATAAGCTTCACCCTTCGGGCTCGCAATAATACAACCAATCTTTTTATTCTAAATAATGTTAAATGAAAATACAAATTAAACAAAAAAAATTATTTATTGTTACATTTATTATATTTATTCATTCAATTGTCTTCATTAAACTGGAAACAAAATATCTGTCTTAAGTTGAATTTTTATAGATACGCTTTAGGTCCAGCGGCATGTATGGATATTGCCGAAAAGATATCATTGGCATTCCAATTTATGCGTCCGTTGTTTGATTTGGGCTTAATTGTTAATCTGTGGCGCGTATACGGTATCTACCAAATTTGCACTAAAGTTATTATCAAACATTTCTAACATTTCCGTCGCTTAGCAATGAATTATTAGCTAATTAGGTACATTTTCGTCGCTTAGCAAATTAATATTAAAATTGAATAGCATTTCGTCGCTTAGCATTTTATTGTTATTTTGATATTGGACGAAAAATCATAAGGATATAAAATGAATAAAATAATAATTGTTAAACCAACTAGCTGACCACACAAACATAATTGTGAAACATATCCTTTAAATAAAATTCTATTAAATTTGTAAATTTATAAAATAAAGAAACAAATGAGCACATTGTTTTTATTAAATTAATCTTCTTGTAAACATAATCTTACTTTACTTATAATTAAACTTGATTTAGAAAGTAGCTAATTTCGTTATAAACACTTTTCAAATTCTTATAATTATTGCTATAACATCCGAAAACTACACAATTCACAATTTTATACAAATATGTATTTCTATATTTTTTATGAACTACAGCGAAAACACAGACATTTGCAATTAGTTTGATTAAAACAATAATTTTGTCCATCGGAGTTACAGATGTGTATAAAATTTGGAAAAAATTCGGGTTAATTTTTTTGAAAATTTTTTATGGGGCCCCACGACTTCGGGGCCCCGAGGGTCTCCAAAATTTTTACAAATAGTAAAAAGTATCGGAGATACACATGTGTTTAAAATTAAAAGAAAATCGGACCCTGAGGGCCGAGGGCCTCAAATTTTAATATAAAGTCTCCGGAAATACACATGTGTGAAAAATTTCAACACAATCGGTCTTTGGAAAGTTGGTTACAAACCGACTGACAGATGTGCAAGCGAAGTTAATATAGAGAATTTAAAAATCCAAATTGATATAAAGAACGGTTCTACTGTTTGGTGAGATATACCATCAAATCACCAGTCGAACGTTGCACATGAAATCCATACTCCTGGTCACTAAGGATTTCGTTGATCTCAAGATATTGCTTGAGCTGAAAATTGATCAGCGTTTCCATGACCTTGGAAAGATTGGATGTAAGTGGTATGGGTCGGTACGAAGAAGGAGACGACGGCTCGCCTTTATGGGTATGGGCTGGACAAAAGCTGTTTTCCAACTTCTCGGGAAGAGTCCAGAAGAATAGGATAGATGGAAAAGCTTACGCAATGGTAATGCCAGCTTGGAAGAACACCTCTTCAGAACTATGGGGAAATACCATCTGGCCCAGCGGATTTGTGAGGTGCAGGAGGCAGCAATGCACAATCTGGAAGTGTGGAGCTATCTGCAAAATGTGCAGCAAACAGATTGGCCTTGTCTACAGAGCTGACAACTGGAATGTCATTATAAATGAGCGATGGAATCGACGACGAGGCTATAGATTTGATTCTTTTCACGAATGACCAACAATTTTCGGACATTGTAGTATTTTTTGCCTCAATACAAGACAAGGGAAAGCTCCCTGAATGACTTGCGCCTCGGCAATAAGTTGGGCTAAGCCCATTATTAAAATTAAGAATTAAATCGGAGAAATGTGATTTACAATATTTCACATTTCTCACGTTTGCAGCCGGTTTCAATTTTATTTTCTCGGAATTCTCCCTGATTCATTGAAAAAAGCAATACGGGAAAAAACCTTCACGAAACTAAAATGACGCGAGTCCAAATACTTTAATAAATAAATCATGGTCAAGGAAAACTACAAAAAACCCTGACCAAGAAAATATTACAAAAAAAAATGACGATTCGTTTGTAGTACCAGGCCTAACAAACGAAAAAGGCACGCAGAACTATCGAGCCGATAAGCTCCAACGCCAAACATTACACCAAGGATGAGCGCAAAAGCTGGACTCAAATTGAGCTCTTGATGATTCTCTGCGGTTCCTCGTAACTTCCTCCAATTCAGGCCTTTCATGAAGATTTGTAATTTGATTCTTTTCTTTTAAATTTTTATGATTTAAAAAGAAACAATTAAAAATTTAAAAATTTAATTCCGCAAAACGACTGACTACTACTGCGTGGTTTATTAACGAGAAATTAGCTACTATACTATGGTCTGACGAGGCGATAATACATTAACGGAGTATTTATAAGGACGAGAGAAAAGGAACCAGTCAATGGTGCTTGTAGAATGATTTGCAATCTCAGGTATTCGTGTAGGCTCATTTACAAGCTGAGTAAGGTAATTAAACTCAGCGAATAACTCAACACATCTTTCTTGGGATTTTGTCTGGCCAGAATTTTGTACATTGAAATCGCCGGCAATAACGATTACATTTTTACGATGTTTTGTGACAATTCTTAAGATTGAAATAGGCAGTGCATCAAACTTGCTTTGAGTTGAAATACTGTCTAAGTAAAGTAAAGTAAAGGAAACAGTAGTGAATGTTGCGCTCTTGTACCTTTACTTTGAGCCCAATGAAATTGAATTCCGGATTGGAACTTTGGCTAAATTGAGGCAAAAGCTGAAACGCAACCTCACTCCGCACATAGATTGCGAGTCCGCGTCGATCGAAAAATAAGGGCACCAAGATATAACCAGGCAGATTAAATTCCGATATATCTGAATTATCAAATACCTGAGTTTTACTCAGTGCCAGAATTGCTGGCCTGTAGACATGTACATAGTTAAACACAGCGAAAGAATTCGTTCTCAGCAGACGTCATGACATTAAAAAGCTATCCTGCCTTGAAGGATAGAGGAGAAAATCTTATACGTGATATTCAACAACGTTATACAGCAATAATAGCTGCAAGTTGTTATATCCCTTTCTTATGTTTGCTGCACAGAATGATTCTTATGTTTTTAAATCTGCCTCGCTCGCGAAGGGTGCATGGCTGTTCATTTACTGCTTTAAAGCCGATAACGGTGGGTTTCATTCTTTTGCTGAATAGAAACCCAACACCGAGCACATGGTGTCTTGTATGGCAGCTGTAATATATATGGTATTCTAATTTTTGTAAGACACCATTCCCCGTCCATCAACATCACAGAAAGCCATGGATAAGGGATGACGCACGGGTAAAAAGAATGGCAAGAAACGATCCAAGGCATTTTATAAATGAGGTTGCAGCGTAAGCGGAAAGTGCTGCTCGATGTATTAATATGCGTGGGGTCTACAGTGCAATCCGTAGACTTAATGGTGAAAGCGCTATCGAGGAAACCATCAATTCGCTTCCAAGAACAGTACGTCGCAGCCCTATAAGGAGCATCTCAACTTCACCATCATCTCAAGATGAAATAGAGTCTGCAATTAAACAACTCAAAAATAATTAACCTGTGGGTTCTGATAACCTGGCCGCCAAGCTTTTTAAATTCAGCATACCTGTTATTGTACCTGTGCTTGAACCTATTATACGTGATGCGTGAACAACATGCAAAATCCCAAGCTCGTGGAAAGAGGGAGTCATCATTACAAAACTCAAGAAGGGTGATCTCAGCGAGTGTAAAAATTGGAGAGGCATAACGCTGTTAAATGCAATAGAAAAAATTGTAGCATTTATTATTCTTAATCGTATATCACCGTTTGTTGACACACTTTTGAAACGAGAGCAAGCGGGTTTTAGTAAGAACAGATCATGCGTAGACCACATTAATACACTGCGAATTATCATCGGGCAGTCAGTTGAATGGAATTCACATTTGTACATCCTCTTTGTCGATCTCGAACGAGCTTTCGATAAAATATCCATAAAAGCTGTTTGGACAGCATTGCTAAATCTCGGAATTCCGGACAGAATCGTAAACCTTATCCGTGAATTATATAGAGATGCCGCTTGCAGCGTTCTATATAAGGGCAAGAACAGCGCCAATTTCACCATCTCCAAAGGAGTTAGGCAAAGATGTGTCCTCTCACCTACGCTTTTTTGGTTATGTTATGGCGCAAACCAACATCGATGCACCAAACTTTATTAAATGGCGCTTGAACGAAAGGCTTAATGATCTCGACTACGCTGACGACATCAGCATGATGACTCACAGATTGGACGATATGACGCGTAAGCTTGAGAGGTTGATTTATAACGCTGGACAGGTTGGCTTAAGGCTTAACTACTCAAAGACGAAGTTGTTGCGAATCGGAACGACCGATAACCGCGAATTATCTATAACCACGCACGCTGCTTACTACGGCACTGTACAAAGTGTGGCGAGCGCATAACATCTCCAGAAGCACCAAGCTAAATATCTTCTACTCCAGTGTTAAACCGGTTCTCTTACATAGTTGCGAGGTTGGAAAGTAACAACCACCATTTCTCAAAAATTACAAGTATTTATCAACAAGTGTCTGCGGCGAATCTGTGTAATCTTTTGGCCAAACACGATCTCAAACTCGGATCTTTTTGCCCTGACAAATAACGAGCCAATCCATATTGAAATTAAGCGAACGAAACCGGACAATGACATTACACAAATGGCCTTTGAATGGAGACCCCAAGGAGGACGAAAGCCGAGACGCCCAGTGAACACGTGGCACAGATCAATCGAGCGAGAATCGCGTACAGTAAGCGTATGGCGTGAAGTTAAACAGCTGGCGAGAGACAGACGGCGCGAAAGAGGTCATTTCCGCTCTATTCTCCTCTTAGGAGCAATATATATTTATTAGAATTTTTTATTTTTTTATATATTGTAAAATAAATTTAAAAAGAAAAAAACTAATAAATAAATATTAAGAATTTAAAAAAAAATTCCCCGTCCACGGCATCTCCTTTATTGCTGTTGTAATAATAATAATATTCGGCGCGACAGACCATTGCGGTTCAAGGCCTAGCTTCTCGCGACCATTTGTTGTGCGCATTTATATTTTTTGGACACAAATGGAAGGGACCTACAATTTAAGGCCGGCTCCGAACGGCGAATTAAGAACCTTTCCGTGACAAGTTTACTCTCGGAACGTTTGCCACCCATTCACAAGATGTGTCTTTGTTATTCCCTCTATTCTGCTGATAGCTGACCGCCATCTTTAGTCCCAACATAAGCTGGTTTAATTTTTGAAAAAATAATTCTTTTATTGGCATTAGCTGTTATAATCATGTGACAACTTAAACCGTACTTCATTTATAATGATTTAAGCTACTTTACAATTTAGTAGAATAGTTTAAGTATCATGCTATAAGCTATTCTTACGAGTGTTAATCCGTTCTTCAAGTAGCTTAAGACAAAAATTATCTTTAACTATCCTAAAAACTTAGTTCGAATTAAATTATTTGTTATTATGCAAATTTTTAAGAATCTATTTATTAAATCTTCACTATTAAATACACACATATGCACGTGTTATTCAAATTTTTTAATAAATTTTAAATTTATTTAACGAAATTAATAAGGTTACAATTTCTTCCGGTATTTCAACTTTTACTCAAACTTATATGATAAAATTTTAAATGAATTTAATGAAATTAAATGTAACTGCAGTTGCAACAGATAAACCATACTTTTTCTTAAATAACTTAAAAGTAAAAGAGTAATTATTCGTCTGCTGAAAACGTCCATTTTAGCATTCGTATTTTCAAATTTGAATTGAAATGTCTCATAGTTGATTGCGTGGCACCCATCAGCGGTTTGATTTATTAAAATTGTATTTTGTGTTTTTATTTTCCGAATGTTAGCATCCTCGCATACAGTGAACTCTACTCCTGCAAATACCAACGAAGCTAGTCCCTTTGCTGGTTTATCGCCATAAATTAAAATGAAGAACAAAACCAAAATTAAAATTTTAATTAAAACAGAACGAAAGTGCAAATATTTACACCACCCTAACCGACTCTAGACTACTGAATTTCTGTATTAAGTGTGTGGCGCACGCGACAGCAACTTGTTGTTGTATGGCTAAAAAGTACATTTTTGAAAACAAAAGTAACTGTATACTCGTTTTTATTGTATTGACTTTAGCAACAAAATGTATGGCCGTTCGTGTTAATTATGTACGAGTATTTCTCGCAAAGATCACGTCATATCACACTTATACTGACCGTTGTTTGCGTTGTCGGACCGAAGGTTAAAATACAGCACAAGGACTCTTACCGTATTTTTGAGCCAAAATTTAAAATATTGTACATGTTGAAAAATATCAAATATTCATTTCCACCATTATCAAAAAAACCGTATGAAGTCTGGGCGTTTGTACTTGTGTGTTTTCTGCTACGTTTCTAGTGTTATCCTCTGTGTATTTTGCAATTTAGACACAGACTCCTAAAAGACACACTAAATGAAAGAAAAATAATTGTTTGCAAAACAAAAGATAAAAACGTATTTACAGATTCATGTCGTACAAAACGTTTAAATCGTGATCTAAAGATATCTGTGTTTAATATTATGAAAAAGTTGGAAAAAAGTCCTTAATTTGCGTATTAAGGAATTTTATAAATATATGCACGTACTAGCTGAAATACCCGACCTTGCCCGGCTGCTCCCACTCCACTAACCAACTTACCAACTAACCAAACTAACCTCAATCCCCACCAACCAGAAACTGTAGACTTTAACCTCCGGCGAAATAACCATGTACAATGGTGAAAACCTGATCGAAATCAGTTCAGTAGTTTTCAAGCTTAGATAATATAACAGGCGATGCTCTGCTGACCCTTCCTACTGCTATCCAAAGTGACCACCACCCAATTGACCACCTACCCACAGAAACCATCCCACTGATCCCACACAAACTGACCTCCTCCCCACACTTGTCCCGAACCACTTGTCCACTGCACCTACCCGCCACTGACCTAAAACTTTAGGCTAAAACATTCGGAGAAACACTTGTAAACCGTGTCATGCATACCTGTAGACGTACGCATCATGCGTACTCGATTGTGTGTGATCGGACACCAGAGCATTGCAACTCTTTTTCAATTTCTCTTTGAAAGTTGTACAAAATAGATGTGTGAAGTGATCAAGTGCGATAAAAATCGGTCCGGTAATTTTCAAGCTTAGCTTAAATAACAGTCTTTGCATGGCTGCCTCTCCCACCCTACTAACTCTACCAATCTGACCCCCGCCGAACTAACCACCCTTCCACAGAAACCACCACACTGACACCAACTGACCCATTCCCAACACTGACTAATTTTGAAAAAATTAACCCGTTTGCCGGGACTCACACAAATTAATGTATAAACATGTTATTTCATATCAGATAAGTAATATGATATCGTGCAAAATAATTTTAATAACCATATTTTATATAAAATACCTCCTCAAGACCTACCCCGAAAATCTCCTCAAGAAATCTCTCAAATCTCCCTAAATACCTCACAAGACCCCTCAAACCCCTATCAAGACAACGCCCGGACCACATTCAAGACCGCCTCAATACCCCCTTAAGACCTCATAATTTTGATAACGATATTTTATATAAAATACCTCCTCAAGACCCACCCCGAAAATCTCCTCAAGAAATCTCTCAAATCTCCCTAAATACCTCACAAGACCCCTCAAACCCCTTTTAAGTCAACGCCCGGACCCCATTCTACACCGCCTCAATACCGCCTTAAGACCTCATAATTTTGATAACGATATTTTATATAAAATACCTCCTCAAGACTCACCCCAAAAACCTCCTCAAGAAATCCCTCAAAGCTCTCTAAATACCTCACAAAACCCCTCAAACCCCTATCAGGACAACGCCATAGCCCTTAAGACCCCGATAAGGACCATCTCAAAAACCCATCAGAACCATAACAAGACCTTCCAAAAATAGTCTAATGACATCTTGATAATGAGTTCGTAAAATTTAAAAGCTGTCAGTTTTCAGTTTTTGTTTTTGATTGGGTCAATATATATGAAATATATATGTAATATAAGAACTCTTGTGGTATACATTTTTTTTGTTCAAATTGTTAGTAAAAACTACATTTTGTATAGACGTATTCATATACTATATGTATACTGACCAAAATACAGCTTCTTCGTTTTATCATGCTATAAAAAAAAGAAATTACATGCTTTTCAAGTGGTAGCTCGAACTTATGACTAAATGGCAGCGTAAACACACAGGCTGAATGAGAGACAGCAGTGCTACGAGTCTTTTACCATAAGAAAATAGAATGTTGTTGAAATAGTCATTGAAACGACGGCTTTTAGGTAGACACTTCCTTGAATTTTGTTTACCTTTGCAATGCACGTTGTCTCAGAAGAATTGCAGATAATGATGCACCAAAAAAATCTACACTCACGAGTAAAGGAACTATTCTTATGCTTATGAATTAACCGATCTTAATTGATAAGAGCCTTGGGACACCCTATTCCCAACAAGAGCGCCGGATTATCTTGTATTCAAATTCAAATTTTTGTATATAAATTTTAAAGAAAAAACACATTTATTTTTGAATTAAACAAACATTCTGCATATTCGTAAATGGTCTTAACGTGAAAAATGTCAAAAAAAATTCTTGTATGGACACCCTATATATTGTGCCATCAGCAGCATAGGGAGAATAACGCTAAAGATTTATCAGAATTGAACGTGTCGCATATATTCTGACTGGTGGAACTGCGATCAAATCTCCACATGGGTAATTAATTGTCCTCGAAAAAAGGAAACGCTCAATGATTGGGCTACTACCTTCAAATTTAGGCTAGCGTGAGGCCAATAACCTCGGCCTTAAAAAACTTATTATTATGAAAGCCTAAATAATACTCGAAAATACATACTGATCTACGACGACAACCACGGCAACGAAAACGGCTAAATGATTTAAGAATCTTCTCATGGAACTGACAGCAGTTAGCCAATACCTTGTCTAAATAACGTTCTGATATATGAGTGTATAGTACTCGTAGTATCAAAACCGACACATTTAATTTATTCTGGTCACAGGTAGAAGACATACTAAAATAATTATACCTGCTAGGATCGAGCAGAAGAACAGGAGTAGAGCACTAATTCGCGTGTGCTTCCCGGCATTTGAAAATATTCTTCGTATTGGGTTAAGATGAATAAATGGCATATGTAAACGGTTTTTGAATTTGGTACAATACCTAAGAAAAATCGATGAGCAAGTTGGAAGGAAAATATATTAGGTGCATATAAAAAATCAGTCAAAGAATTTATAAAAGCTTTTTATGTTCATGATGTTGACTATTGCCGATCGAAAACTGCTGCAATACCTTCCAGAAGATATTTCTATTAATAGGATGTGGAAAATATAAAATAATACTCACAGCGATACTACGGTAAAAAAAAGTTTTCCAAAATATTATTCGAGAAATAATTTCAGTATTATTTTTATCCAATTTTTATCAATAATTTTAGAGCGAAGCATTTGATACTTTGGCCAAGGAAGAAGCCGATACTCTTATAACATTTTTATTGGAATTTTAAAAAATTATGGCTTTGCCGAAACATTCTGACCAGACAGCGTATTTTACTCGCCACCTCTGCCAAAACTCACATTAAAAAATTACAAGCACAACAAAATAAAATCCTTAGAATGTGTCAAAATAGTCCTTATTTTGCCTCAACCGAAGATATTCATTGATAGATTCGAATATTGAAAGAATATCAGTGTACCTTAATAAACTTTCTGAAAGATTTTTCCAAACAATTGAGAGTTTGTAAAATTTTAAAATATTTTGTATATTATTATCATTATTATTGTTATATACTATTATTATTATATATAAATAATATATACTTGTATAAAAATTATATATATAAGCCTGTAGTTTAAGTATGTGTTCTTGATATTTTTTTTATGTTTTGTTATTTGTTTTTTTTCTTCTGAATTTATAGAATTAAATTTAATTATTTGATGTAAAGAAAAAACATCATTATTTTATTAAATATATTTATTTTAGTTGTAATAGCATTTAGGTAAGTCTCTATGTAAATCTCCAATTGTGTAAACATATTCGGGCCTCTTAGTTCGTTACCGCACTCATTCTATACTCTCTCTCATTTTATACTCTGGATTAAGAAGATTGATAACAACATGACAACATTGTATATGAGGCCCAATGCCCCAAGGGTCCCGGTCCAAAATACTATATGGTTCGGTTTCGCTTACAAAATTGAAGGAGGCTACATTATAAAAGGTAAGCCTGGAGGAAAGCCCCATGCGAATGGAGTGGGATTTCTACTCTCTAAAGCCGCGAGAAGATCGTTACAGGACTGGCAAGCAATATCCGATAGAATTATTATTGCAAGATTTAAATCTGCTGTTCGACAGGTCGTGCTTGTTCAAGTTTACGCACCAACGGAACAAGCCACCTCTGAAGAAAAAGACACGTTTTACTTGCGTCTAAATAATTCATTTGATCAACTACGGAAGAGTGACATCGTTATTTTGATGGGTGACCTTAAGGCAAAGGTAGGCAGCAACAACAGTGATTGGGAACATGTCACGGGAAACCACGGCCTTGGTTCTATAAATGACAACGGTGAAAGGTTTGCGGATCTATGTTTTGATCGCAACCTAATCATTGGAGGGCACAATTTTTCCCCACAAAAATATTCACAAAGCCACCTGGACCTCTCCTGATCACATGTACAACAACCAGATTGATCACATAGCTATAAGCCGTAAGTGACGATCATCGTTGCTGGACGTTAGAACCCGAAGATCAGCCGACGTCTACAGCGACCACCACCTTGTGGTTAGCAGTGTGCGATTAAAGCTCGCGGTCAACTCAACCACACGAAGTCAAACAATGAGAAAGCCAGCTGTAGCAGTACTGATCCCCCGGTGGTGAGGGGTATAGAAAACACCGCGGTACGGAATGCCTGGGGTAAGAGTCCTCTAAAATTCCATTCCATGTTGGGGTCCAGCAGCATCTTTATCCTTTGGTTTATGGTGCAGGGCTCTTTCACGGAAGATAAATAAAAGAAAGGGTCACTGGTACTTAGAGATGCAGTTAGATACAGTCGGGCAAACTCTTCGTATTTAAGTGGTCAAGTCTAACATATGTGAGAACGGCCCAGGATAGCTTGCTATACTGGGTGGGTCTAGGATGGCTTGCTGTCCTAGTGGCAAATGATAGGGTTCGAAGTTCCGGAAGGATGTGCTGCCAGGGTTGTGCCTTGTCAAACGCCCAGGCACTCTTAACTGAACGAATGGGTGATTCTTGTTGCCAGATCTGACCAAGGTCGCGTTTGGAAAACTCGGGATAGCTTGCTATCCTGATGGCAAGTGAGATGGCTTAGGTCAAGGACGGATGTGCTGCTAGGGTTTTGCCTTGTCAAATGCCCAGGCACTCATACCTGAAATTTCCGAAGCCATTGATGTCAGACCCTATTCAAGGTCGAATTGGTACCGCGGGAATTGTCCGTGCCCAAGGTTCGACCGGTCTGAGGACAATTTTGGTGAGGACCCAGCTCGTTCTGGGGATGCAACGCGGGGGGTGCGGCTTACTCTCGAAGAGAGGACTGCTAATATAGTATGTAATGAGTATGCTTAATGGCGCAAGCTAGACAAGCGCGGGGCTCACGTTCCAACTCTACACTACTGTAGCAGTACTGAAAGACCCAGATGTAAAACTGCAATATGTATCCCGCGTACAACAGTCTCTCTCTAAGACATAGCCCCAAACCCTTGAGTCTAAACGGGAGAAAACAGTAAATGCGTAAACGGAAGCCTCAACCATTTTAGGTTATCCCGCCAAACTAGAAAAGAATGTATATCAGATAGTACATGGAACACCATTCGTGAACGCCAATCCATCAAAGCAGAGTTAAAAGCGGCCTGCCTCGGGTTCCAAGCGAAGCGCATTAGCGCGGAAGTATAGGGATCTGGACCGGCCTGTTGGCCCTTCAGCTAGGAACGACAAACGAGCATGACTAAGCGACATCGCAACACAAGTACAGCAAGCCGCTAATAGTAGACAATACAGAACAGTCTACCAACTCGCTCGTAAGCTCGCGAACAAGAAACACCACATCAACTACCCTGTTAAGGCAATAGACGGCTCTTTGATCCTTATGGAAGAACAACAATTAACCCGCTGGACAGAACATTTTAAGAATGTTTTGAATTGTACTTCGCCAGGCACGTCCATCAACCCACATATGCACCCTAATAGGATACTTAACATCATGGTTGCTACTCCTTCGTTGGATGATATAAGGACAACAATTCGTTCACTGCAATCAGGTAAAGCAGCAGGCAATGACAACATCTACGCAGAACTCCTTCAAGCCAACATCGAGTTAACTACGCGAACATTGCATGCGATATATCAAGATATCTGGAAATCTGAATCCATTCCATCCTCGTTAAAAGAAGGCTTAATAGTCAAACTCCCCAAGAAAGGCGATTTGAGTTTTGTTGTTTGGGCAGCTGAATGTTAAAAAATGGTGGCGCTGACTCGGATGTGAGCTCTCGTGTAAAAAAGGCGCGACACTCCTATATTATCTTCTTCTTCTTATGTCCTACATGCCCTTGTGGGTCCTAGGGCTTCTACTACGCCTACGCTCCATCGCGTGCGGTTCTTGGCAATGAGCTTCAGCTCTCTCCAACTCTTCCCCAATTGCCGTGACTCCTCCTCAACTGTTCTGCGCCATGTATTTCTCGGACGACCCGTTCTTCTACCATCCTGAGATAACGGATTCCATTGCATTGCGTAGCTTTCTATGGAACTGTCGCCTTTTTGGAGTGCACGACTAATCCACTGCCACTTCCGTCGTTGGATGGTTGTGCCTATTGGTTCCTGACCCGTTCTCTGGTAAAGATGTTCGTTAGAGATACACATGCGCATAAAATTTGCTCCAAAGCTTATAACAAAGTGTTGTCATCGAAGATACACATGTGTGCAAAGTTTGAATAAAATCGGACTTTAGGGAGTGGATTAAAAATTGATCACAAAATTTTGCTAGCCAGCCACACACGAGCACGCGAAGTTAATATAGAGGATTTAAAAATGTTATCAGTTATGAATTGCGCTTTTTAACGCCGACAATTTAATAATTTTATGATGTACATACATATGTACGTCACTGATGTCTGGTAAGACTCTTTCAAATTGACCAAAATATTTTACTTTTAACGCTTTTCTATTTTTTGATATTTAACAGAAGTTTTTCAATTTTTAAATTCATAAATACAGAAGCGAATAAGCTCGCTTAAGTGTATGTATGTCTGTGCGGGGTGGAATTTTGTAATTGATTTTAAACTAACTTCCCATTAAGCTAGAGACTTGAAACTTTAAACATAGCTCAGAACTGGATGAATATTGACAAATCACAAAAAAGACAACAAATCGCTAGAAAATAAAATGAAAATGAATTCAACGCGAGTATGTAATTTGTTTCAGATCAAAGGAAACTACTACGCAAATTACTCGTTTTTAACGTTTTGTATTAAAAATGTATTTTTATTAGCTAACATGTTTTAAATTAAGTTTTATGGAAACTTTTTAGCAAAGTTTTCGATGGTCATCTTTTTTTTAAATTCAGAAATGATAGCATGTTGAGTGTTTTGGAATGATAATTGTTTTGGCCTTGTGAATGTACGGAAAATGCGCGATGAGGGAGAAAAGCTTATATTTATTTTTTCAGATTTTTAATATTCCCTGCTACCATTACGGATTATTAAAAATTGTTTTGCCATTTTCTCTTTTTCTGATTTGTTTATGCCGGAAGAAAACGTACAATACCTACCACAATACTCCCCAGCGATATTTGCTACACTCTTTTCCGGATCGACTAAAGAGGAACTTTGCTCAAACTCCGACTATCCGGCTGGCTCGATTGTCGATGCCATATTCGAGTGCAGTAGCAACAGTAGCAAATAATCAGGATACACATAAATAAGGTTTAAGTCAGTAGTTACCGAGCTTGCCACTCAAAACGCTATAGTGTATAATGATTTCTGCTTTCGAGCCAAATGTTAGAATTTTGGAATATTTTCTGGCGCAAAAAAAATAAAAAACTGCCTGCTAAATAAATCGAACTACCACGAGTTATATATAACCGGATGGAAGCTGAACGAGCGAATTAGGCTTTGTTTACAATCGAAAAGATAAAAAACTTCAAGAACTCGGAAGGCGCTTTTAGTTTGATATTGTTGCTAAATTTAGTATACCCTCGCGTTGTAGCGTGCAAATATAATGCGAAATCTACACAAAAGAACGGATTTCATTCAACGACCAGACATCAGAGATGTGCTATCGCTATGAGCTCTGATATGACGAAGAGTGTAAGCAGCAATACAAGTATCTGGTGCTTATGATTTATTAAAATTCATGAAAGCCTGGCATGCTGTTATGGAATTCTACGCAAATGTTAAACGATGTGCGGGTGCATAAGCGACAAAGTAAGCTAAAAATGAATGTTGTATAGTAGGAGCAGCGCAGTGAAGAGGATGCAAAAATTAATGAATGAAAGATTGAAAGGAGGAAAATGTTATGAGAAGTCCTTGGGGCAGTTTTTTCATCTTGTTGCAAAAGTATTTTTTTGCGCTTTTTTCTGTTTAAAGAGAGATAAATACCAACCTGATAGGCGATAGTCGTGCGAGGTAGGGCAAAAAAGTAAAGTGATGGTAGGGGGCATACCTTGCTGAAGATATGCTGGGTTCAAAGGGTGTTACAGAAGACCGTTTTGTTTCACTATATAAATTCAAGTTATTAGTTTGAAATTTCCATAATATTAAAGAATTGTTTTCCAAAAGAAATCAATCAATTAATTATTATCCCCATCTCTGCAACCAGTTAAAATTTTTAATTTTAATTCTAAGATACATTTAAATTTAAATTCCACAATGATAAAATTGTAGAATTTAAATTTAAATATGTTATGTGTCGAATGCTTTTTATAGCCATTTACTTTATCTTCATATATAAAAAACCAGTTTAATGCCCGTCGTGCCTAGGCACGATTGTTCTTCAGAATTTTCAATCTGATCTTCAATAATTAGTTATGATCGACTTCAATTGGCTCTTTGCTCAATATTTGTATAAATTATGCTCTATATCTTTGTTGGAAATTGCTAAATCAAAAAAAGCTAACAAATCAACAAAATTTACCGCAACAAATAAACAAATCAATTTTCAAATGATTTTGTTCCTCATGTTTTGAATTTCGAGCTGCAATCCTGCAATTCATTTTTGTTGAATTGCTATTTGTTAACTTGCTGTTATAGTAACCTTTTTTTTACAGTGAAAAAAAAACAAATTGGAAAAAAAAATTCAAATAAAAACCATAGTAACCTTTGAGAGTTACACACAAACATTTTTGTTTGATTATTATATTAAATAACTGTCATAAATAAGTAACCTCATTACGCCTTAACCACTGTACGTATCGAAGGTATATGCACACTATATGTCCATTTGGTGTTCCGATAAGTTTTTTTTGCCACGATAGGTGGCGCTGGAGTGGAATATTTACGAAAATATGGTTTAGCTTTTTGGTGAATACGTGTGTAAGGCATAACGCCCAAACCACTCGACAGGAAAAACTAAAAAAATTCAGGTTACCATGGACCGATTTGGCTCATTTTTTTTAAATGCTCGTCGTGAAAAAATGCCTTGTTCCATGGGATTTATGTATTAAATCTCATAACTCACGATTCGAACACGTTTTTTTATGTATAGATATATATATATACATACAGGGCCCGGAGGGTAAAGGCTACAATTTTGAGTCAGTGGTTTGTAGGTGGGGGTGGTGGCTTCAGTGGGTGAGCGGCCAGTTTGGCTGGAAAAGAAGGGTGTGATGGGCAGCCAGACAATGCCTGTTATTTTAGCTTTTGGTGGGTCTAAACGGTGTCTTGGTGATGGTAGTCGGCGGGTTTCGGATAACGCCGGCGTTAATAACTAGTAACATATTATTCAAGAAACGAAATAAGTGCAAAATTTTGAGGTTTATTTCTATGTGAAATAATTGACCTTATTTCACATAGAAATAAACTAACCAAATAAAACAAGTCCCTTCTAAAAATATTGATATAACTCCCAAATCATTTTTTGGGACTTATTCATTTCTAAAATTTTTAGACTTATTTCATAGTGAAATAATCATTGGCTTCTTGTCGTTTTTTAAAAACCACAGCAATGCTTAAAAGTCGAGTTATTACTTTCCCCTCAGGAGGGATGTCTGCGTCTGTGACCGCAGTTAAGGGTTGTCCCAAGGAGGAGATCTTTATCCGCTTTTGTGATCACTAGTCATCAACAGTCTTCTAGTCGATCTACATATATAAGGCTACATCGCCATTGGTTATGGGGATGACTTGGCGATTTTGATTAGTGGTAAACACAGCACGACCATTTCTTATATCATGCAAGGTGCATTGCTACATATTTTACTATGATGCAACAGAGAAGGACTATCCATCAACCCTTGCAAAACCGTTCTAGTGCCTTTCATTAAGAGTTTACTGGTCAATCTAGGACCTATAACTATCAAAAGCACCACTTTGAATTATTCCAGTTAGGTTAAATATCTCGGCGTAATCCTTGATAAACAGCAAAACTTGAACTTTCATATCAAGTCTGCCATCGAATGCGCCATTAGAGCCACGTAGGCTAGTAGATGCTTTACGGCAGCATTCCGGGTCTTTAGCTAAAAATGATAAACTGGATGTGTACAATAATGGTGAGGCCCATTATCACGTACGCGGCCATCATTTGGTGGCCAAAAGATCTAGAACAGAGAAAGCAATTAAGCTTCAGAAGCCACAGAGAATGCTTACAAATTTTATTGTTTAGGACCAAAAACTTGTTAATTCTTTCCAAAAATTTTGGTTAATGCATTTAATATTGAAATAGTTGTGCAATGAGATAGTTTAATCTACAGATTTATGCATTGGTGTAACTTTAGAAACATTTAACAGAAAACTTAATTAGTAAATGACTCATTAACAAAATTGACTAGCAGTGGGCTTATGTATGTTATGGCACATTTAAGAACCTTTGTGGACACTTTATCTACGCCTTCAGCGGCATTTTGGTTTAAGCTTAGGATTACATTTCTTACTTCCGATTTCATAGTTCGCCAAAGTTCGAACCCAATAGCAATTTTAGGGAACAAATGGTTACGGCTTTCAGAGACCTCGAAAACAGCAATCTTGTTTGGCGAAAATTCACCCTTAAGGGGCTTCCAAAATTTTGAGCTCTTTTTTTAAAAGTGCATTTTTCTAGGTGGTTTGATGGATGTTAGGAGGTTAATTGGTATCATATGAAAGGTAACAGGGGGCGTGTTTAAAAGTGGGCGGGCCTAAATATTTGTATTAACTGAAAGGTGAAAATTACTTCTACACGGCCGTTTTTTTGTTATGTGCGTGCGCCAGCTAAAACGGAAGTTTGATCAAGTTGTACCTGGTTCATGTGGTTTTTCATATAATTGAGTCAATAATCATATGATTGAGTTTTTCCCACACAAAAACATGTGTTATATAGCAAAGTGAATTATAGGTTTTACGCGGTTACGGCTTTCAGACACTGAAAGCCCTTATTGAGCAGACCTAAAAAACCGCAATATTGTTTGGAAGAGACGCCCCCTTTAGGAGAGAGAGGCTTCCAAATTTTTTACTTATTTTTGGAAAAATGCATTTTTCTAATTGGTTTGATGGATGTTAGGGGGTTAATTGGTATCATATAAAAGGAAATAAAAATACCATTCATATTATAAAAAATTGGCTTCAAGTCAACCCTCCTCGATAATAAGTAGTAAGAGTATATAATAAATAAAACTGAATTTATTTGAAAGACAAGTACTTAATTGCCCTTGGCATCTTTTTAAATTCTCTCTCAGAAATATTAGTTATGTTTATTAGTCTTTCATATAAATTTCGTTTTATTTATAATATTGTACACTTAATTGCACTTGGCATCTTATTGTATAAATTTTAAAGAAAAAGTTGAGCCCCATTGCAAAAAGTAGGTCTGTGCAGAAGTTATTTCCACCTTTCATTTTATACCAATATCACTTTTAGACACGCCCCATGTTGAACTTTAATGTCATTTTTTGGCTATAACTCTGTCGAGGGGGGTTGGATTGAACCCAGTTTTTAAATTCTCTATATTAACTACGCGTGCCCGTGGCTGGCTGGCTGAATCGTCAGATTTTTTGATCAACTTTTAACCCACTTCCCAAAGCCCGATTTTATTGAAATTTTGCACACATGTGTATTTCCGGGGACAATGCTTTCTATTATTAATTTCTATTATTTGGGTCACCTCAGGCCTCGGGGTCGGGGGGCTCCTATACAAATTGTTTACAAAATTTACCCGATTTTCTTTAAATTTTATACGCAAGTGTATCTCCGATGGACAACACTTTTTGTAAAAAATTGGAAGTGATCGGGCCTCGAGGTCGGAGGGCTCCCTAACAGAAATTTTAAAAAATTTACCCGATTTTATTCCAACTGCAAATTGTGTATCCTCGATTAGAGAATTTAAACGAAAATTTTTTATTTTTATGGGTTGTTGTATGAAATGGGTTGTAAGATGAAATGTATTTTTATTACCTTATATATTATACCAAATACTATACACAGATCGGCTATAGACACATTTTTTTACACATAAAGCGACATTCTCATGACAAGGAACATTAAAGTTATCGCTATGCATATATTGTTTTCCGTTGGGGTAGGATCTACTAAGTTCTGTTTCTCTATTTTTTCTCGTTGCATTTTCGTAAGCGTGCAGTGACATTATTAAGTCATTCTTCCATGTAGTGACGTCATGACACACAAGTTTAGAAGAGCAATAATTCCGACAATTGCAAATACACCCGAGCTTAGATGCAACAGGGGAAATAAAAAAAAGTTAGCTTCGCTCGGCAGACTCGCAAATAATTTGTTTTTATTTTGGGTATTATAGAAATTAAACTCCGCTTTCATTGCAAACATCGCATGCGCTTACCCTGTGCTATTCTATATTTAACACAACTTTGTGGTCCCAAGAGAAAATAATCTATCCCTGTAGAATCTAGACGAGTTCAACGGCATTAGCGCGTGTACATTGTTTCATGTAACGAGGTAAGTGCCGGGGTACGCTCTCCGGCGTACAGGGTCGTTTGCCTATCAACTAATAAGCGGTTGTTTCCGTTACAAAAATTATTTCCTTATTGACTCCTTAAAATTTGCTGTATATTCATCTTTTATTTATTATTTGATTCCCTTTGATTTGGCTTTAATTTATTCTGTTTCGCCTGGTTTCGCTTCGGGGTTTCTCCTTGTTGTTTTGCCGTTATGCCTGGTTCCTTGGCCGCTGACTCGGGTCTCGTAACGACGGGGTACGGGCAAGAAACGTTGGATCACGCTTCAGGCGGGCTTACGGGAAATTGCTCGCTATGGGATTTATTCGGAAGGAGCGGGTCTCTCACCACTCGTTCTACACTAAATGGGAACTGGGCCCTAAAAGATATCGAAAATCAGGATGTAGTCCTATAAGGCCCGCCAGAGTCCTGAGTTCGAAAGGTTTCTGCCTAGCAAAGGCGAATCTCTCCCTAACGAGGTTTTCAGGGTCTCGAGATGGAGTCCTATAAGGCCCGCCAGAGTCTCGAGACCAAGAGAGGGTATTTTAAACTAGATTTAATAGGGAGCAGCAGATCTTTCACTGACCACTCTTTACTGAATGGGAAAACTCGGACCTACGAGAGATCGAAACTCAAGATGGAGCCCTATAAGGCCCGCCAGAGTCCTAAGTTCGAAGGGTTTCTATCTAGCAAAGGGGAATCTCTCCCTATCGAGGTTTTCAGGGTCTCGAGATGGAGTCCTATAAGGCCCGCCTTGCCCCTTGGTTGACTTTTAGCTTTGAAGCTCTCTCAGCTCTCTCGTGTTGTTCGTGGTTTCCTCTTGTAACAGATCGCTGAGGGTTTTTTTTTATTTGGCATTTTGTCACCTCCGTTACTACTGCGCTGGCTGTGTTGCTATGCTGGATTTATTTGCATGCATGCGCTGTGTTGCCATGCTGTACTCGTTTGCATGCATGTGGGGTGTTGCTATGCTGGGCTTATTTGCATCCATGCACTGTGTTGCCCTGCTGTACTCGTTTGCATGCATGTGTTGTGTTGCTATGCTGGGCTTATTTGCATCCATGTACTGTGTTGCCCTGCTGTACTCGTTTGCATGCATGTGGGGTGTTGCTATGCTGGGCTTATTTGCATCCATGTACTGTGTTGCCCTGCTGTACTCGTTTGCATGCATGTGTTGTGTTGCTATGCTGGGCTTATTTACATGCATGCGCTGTGTTGCCCTGCTGTACTCGTCTGCATGCATGTATAAATATATAAATAAATGCACATTTAAGCATCGTTTAACATAGATATGTTAAAAATGCAATTTGTACTAGAAAGCTCTGGGTTGTCCAATGTATTAAGTGCTTTTAGTGCAGATAAATAAGTAAAATTATAAGTAAAATAAAAATAGAATCAAAAATGCAATTAAATTGTCAAGAGATTTAATACTCAAGGCTTACTTCAAATTCAATGAGTAAATTAAGTAATATAAGGTAAAGGTTTTTGAATCTATTTTGATTGGAATGTACGTTCTCGCATGTAAGTCTGTATTACTGAACTAACTGAACTGTGCAGTTTAATTTAGAAGACCATTGCGTTTTAAAACTTAAGCAATGCTTTTACATAGAACTTATATTAGGTTTAATCCTTAACACTTGAAAACTCTTAAACTATGAAAATAACATTAAAATTAATAAATTTTATGACAAGCAAAGATAAACAAATAAACATATATAATTATCGATAGAATAATTCACTGGCACTGGAGGTACTTATTAAAAATATTATAACTAAAAAAATAGGTATTGGAATAAATTCAGGATTTAAAAAAACGTATGCTTGAATGTTCTTTCATTTCCTGCTTGGCAGTCGTACTTACATATGGATCCGAGACTTGGGTGCTTAGCAAAAAGCATTCTGACCTCTTAGCCCCGTTCGAGAGAAAAGTCTTATGGAGAATTGTTGGCCCTGTATGTGAGGAAGGACGATTCCGGAGACTCTATAATGATGAGATCTACGAGCGTTACCGCGATGTCGACATCGTGAAGAAAATTAAGCTCGGTAGGCTCCGGTGGGAAGGACACTTAGCTCGCATGAGCGAAGAGGATCCTGCTCGGAAAGTCCTTTGCGGTAGGATTTATGGAACACGACAGCGAGGCCAGCCAAGCCTACGCTGGAAGGATGGCGTAGACCAGGACGCCCAGAGTTTAGGGATGCCAAACTGGATGACATCGGCTCGAAATCGACCGGTGGAGAGACTTTTTACGGGAGGCCAGGACCGGACCCCGGTTGTAGAGCCAAATATGATGATGAACACCGATTACAGTCAGCACTACCGCCGTCTGATCTCTTTCTAGGATAAACTGCGTTTTTCTCGTCATGTGCTTTGTCACGCTTGGGGTCACTGCAAATTTTTATATCGATTACTCGCTGCGCCAATTCCTCACAGCTGTAAATAAAAAAAAAATAAATACATACTAAAATCACATTTTATTGGTGCATACATACTTCACATTTTCCAAGTAAAAAATAACCGAGGTTTCGCGCCGTCCAAGGCATGCATTCTGGCATGTAAACTTTAAGGCGATGGTTTGTTTTGTTATATTTTCTTTATTTGGCTTTACGCAGTTGGGCAAATATGTGTTTTACCGAATTTTAAGGGATTTTTACCAATTAACCCCCTAACATCCATCAAACCACTTCGAAAAATGCATTTTTCAAAAATGTGCTCAAAAAATTAAAACCCCCTCTTTCCTTGATTGGGAATTTCCGCGAGAAAAGATTACTGTTTTTGAAGCCTGTTCAATAAGGGCTTTCAGATGGGGGAAGTCCGAAAGCCGTAATTTTATATTCGGTAAAACGCACTTTAGCCTTGCATTGGAGTTTTCACACCGCAGAACGCTTCTTCTAATATTTTCCTGAGAGGCTGTAATTACAGAATAAAAACAGTTTATTGTAACGGGTGTTTTTTTGGGAGGTTTGTTTTTCCGATAGATGTCGTTTTATTTTATGACAGTTGTTTTGACAGCTCAAAGTGACATTTCTACTCAGTATTGTTTGGCAAATCATTATGAAAAAAAAAAAAAAAAAAAAAAAAAAAAAATGACATTTGTGAAAAATAGTCGTGGTAGCCATATGCCAGAAATTGTGTTTAAATGTTAAATGCCAAAAAATTATCTACCAAATAAAAAAAAATTTTGGTCATTTCATAATTTTATATGTGTTTTATTCAAAAAAAAAATCGGCAACCTCTTAAAAAAACACCCGTAGATATAACGTGTTTTTTTAAGAGGTTGCCGATTTTTTTTTTGAATAAAACACATATAAAATTATGAAATGACCAAAATTTTTTTTTATTTGGTAGATAATTTTTTGGCATTTAACATTTAAACACAATTTCTGGCATATGGCTACCACGACTATTTTTCACAAATGTCATTTTTTTTTTTTTTCATAATGATTTGCCAAACAATACTGAGTAGAAATGTCACTTTGAGCTGTCAAAACAACTGTCATAAAATAAAACGACATCTATCGGAAAAACAAACCTCCTAAAAAAACACCCGTTATTTCCATTCGATTATGTTTATAGAATGGATTACTTTGGTTTGTTTGTTTTATTTGTGGAGCAAATACCTATTAATTTTTACTAAATTAATAACAGGCGTTTCCATAGTAATATATTTACACACAAATTAGTTTAGATCGTGGTTATGCCTGTTCAAGACGTAAATATACAGGTCACACAAAATGAAGGCAATTCAATTTACATGATGTCGCGATATATCGAGAATAGGCCAAACTTTCAAAGATTATCAATGCGGAAATGTAAGAACACATTAATTTGTGAGAAGAACCGGCCTTCGTTCGAATTTAGAAATAAACAAAATTTTTACGATCTTTAAAATGTAGTCTATGGGTCTATTCTTTTATTCAACCCGAGCGAGCAGTGTACGTCAAAAATTTACACTGTGTTCTTTTATTCACCCGGGGTAATTTTACTCTGTACTTTGTGTTTTTTATTGTGAACCGAGCACGACACGGTGTATACACAGTTTCCTATTTTTTACTCTGAAGTGAATATCAGTGTAAGGCAGAGTAAAAATCTAGTAGCCCTGAAAAGTTTGCTGTCACATAAAAATAACGGACAAATGGATAATTCTCGTAAATCAGACAGTAAGTTTAATTTATAAAAAATACACATAAAAAATGTATAAAATAAAATACATTATTTATATTTTAATATATTTTTCTCTGTTATATTTTACTAATCATTTTTATATTTTAGCTTTCCATTGGACTCATGATCAAACAATGAGCCTTATAAGTTTGATTAAAGACAATTATGACCAATTAGCAACAGGTGTGAAGAAAACCATTTTTCAAAAAGTTTGTGAAGAATTTAATAAAGATTCCAGTTTGAACCTAACGTGGGATCAAATTGAAAACAAATGGAAGAGCTTAGTACGTCAGTACAAAAAAACAAAAGAACACAATGAAACAACAGGAAACAATAGGAAGTTTTGGAATTTTTACGATGCTATTGATGAAATAGTTAAAGAATCACCCGAAATAACAGCTGTAGCAACATTTTCGGAAACAAGTTTTAACATTGAAACGCCGAACATGCAAACTTTTGGAGTGGTTAATAGTTTAGAAAGCTACCAAACTAATGTTAACAAAAAGTCTGCTTTAAAACGCAAACGGGGAAGAGAGTTCCACGAAGAAACTAAGAACTATAGAAATTCCAAATTAAAGTTGATGGAGAGATACACTATTGCAATTGAAAAAATTGCCGAAGTTTTCAAGGCCAACAACACATAGATATACAAACATATTCCAATTCTTTTTACAAATTAAATTTTTATTTCAAATATTTTGTTTATATTCAGATATGAGGATAGGATAGGAGTATGAATGAATATGATAGGATAGGAAATGAAATTTATTTGAAATACAAATAAACATATCGCACATTATTTAATTTTTAATTTTAAGCCTTTTCCGCATCACCCTTGAGGTAAGCTTATAAATGCGTTTTTTTTTACATGCTATCCCCAGTAGGCCTAATGCATGAGTTCTAAAAAGAACTTTTTATTTTTTTTTTATTTATTTTTAGCTTTTATTTTTCCATTTATATAATTGGTTTATATTAATTCAAAATAAATCGTTAACGATCGCATTTCTTTTTATGGAAGCATCCTCAGATGATAGATCTTCATCATCATCGTCGTGAGCTTCAATTCCTGCTTCGGGAACGTTAGTATCACTCTCGTCAATAAATTCTAAATCGGTTTCATTGTTTTGAATTATATAATTGTGAAGAATACATGCAGCTCCTACGTATAATGGTGCTAAGACCGGATTTCTTACATCAATATATTTTAGTCTTCGGAAACGACCTTTTAGAAGCCCAAAAGATCTTTCTATGACAATTCTACATTTGGAATGTACGACATTATATGTGATGTGCGCATCGCTTAAATGGCCGGTATTCCTGAATGGGGGTAACAGCCATGTTTTTAGAGAATATGCTGAATCCCCTAGCAAATGTTCATGTGCATGAATTTCAGCATCACCTAAATGTAAAATTTTACTAAATAATTTTATACATACACACATATCTACGAACATATCTAATTACCTGATATAATTCGGCGTGGTAAATTTGATTTGGATAACACGCGCGAATCATGAATCGAACCGCACTCTCCTGCATAAGTATGAATGAACTCCATTCTCTCGTTGCAGGCTGCTTGCAGAATTATTGAATGGAAGCCCTTTCTACAAATATATGAGTTGCGATGCTTAAGTGGCGCGATTATTGGGATATGGCTGCCGTCAATAGCTCCGATTATACCTATAAGTAAAGATAAAATTAAATATTAATTACTAAATATTTATAATTAAAAATATTTTGTAATGTTACCTCCAAATCTGTATTTCTGCTTAAAATATTCCGCTGTCCTCTTTTTTTCTCCTTCTGTAGGCCAACGTATAATTCCCTTTTCAATATTGAGGCGTAAAAGCTTACGGCAGAAGTTTTTTGTTGTGATCCAAGTCGTTGAGTTTGAACACCCAAACCGTCCTGCTATTGATCTGTGCGAAGAAAAATTTAATAAATCATTTTACAAAAAACATATTGGTAGTTATAGTTTCCCTATTCCCAAGATACCACAAGCCTATCATAACTTGCTTCTCTACATTCATTTCGTTGCGCCCCGGTTGGGAGATATGAATATCTAAAGCATGAATAT
Source organism: Nephrocerus scutellatus (assembly GCA_947095585.1). Taxonomy (NCBI): domain Eukaryota; kingdom Metazoa; phylum Arthropoda; class Insecta; order Diptera; family Pipunculidae; genus Nephrocerus; species Nephrocerus scutellatus. Next base: position 84,854,706 of record OX352762.1, read on the forward strand.
CATTACATAATTTGTTGAATGATGATATTGAAATTCTAAAATTATTTTTAAATTGAAGATCGTTGAACGTTGGTACTATATTTTCACAAAAATTTTCGATTTTGGACACACTGTCCTCAAAATGTTCATCACTTTCACTAATATCTGAATCAAATAATATGTACGCATTATTTGCTATTATATTTAATAATAATCTATCCATTTTTTATTTTATTTTTTCACACGAATTAAAATCGGTTTCTCAAATGTTTACTCGGTTTTACTCGGTTCTGTTTTTTATTCAACCCGAGCGAGTAAAGTTACCCAGTGTACACACCGAACATTTTTACACCGTGCAACACTCGCTCGGTGTACTCCGGGTAACTTTACTCGCTCGGGTTGAATAAAAGAATAGACCCTATGTTAACCAATAAGAATTCAAAATTCCAATGCCAATGTTTTAATTATCGACCACTTAAAAAAGTTCAGAATCAGTTCCATGTGCAGCAGTATCCTCCTCTTAAGCTCCCTGAACAGTGTCAGCGCTAGAAATTCTTCCGAGACATAAAAGGTTCAGGTTCCTAGGAAAGAAGTATTTTTAATTGAATAGAAATAAGCAGAGCATTAATGCAATTACGTACATTCCATTTTGTTCGGTTGTCAGCAGCCGAATGCTTGTGATATGATAAAGTTGAGACTGCATTGGCTGCAAGTGCGTCTGCTCCCTGTACAATTTGTTGGTCAATTTGTTCGTCTTCAACTCTGTTGTGAAAACCTTAATTTCAGAAATTCGCTTACTTTGGATTTAAAAATCCAGTACCGTTTTCTTGAATCATCCTTTTTTCAAACGGCGACGCCGACCGAATTCCTGTTTGTCTACCTTGCTATCTATCAGCCTTTGATAGTTGTTCGATGAAATTCGTTCACTTGAACCTGTTGGGAGAACCAAAAAAAACAGATCAATACGCACACCCAACATATTATTTTTTTTAAGGTTTTGCCGGAGCAGATTTTTATTGGATTGGAAATTATCGAGGAGTTTGTTGTTAATTTCAAATAACCATACACATTTTTCTGAAAGTCTTTATTGAGTAGACCTCAAAAACAGCAATCTTGTTTGGTGGAACTTCCCCCTTAAGGAGAGAGGGGCTTCCAATGTTTTGAGCTCTTTTTTAAATTCTCTATATTAACTTCGCGTGCACGTAACTGGCTGGCTGGGTGGCTGGGTGGCTGGGTGGCTGGCTGGCTGGTCAGATTTTCTGATCAATTTTTAACCCACTTCCAATAGCCCGATTTTATTGAAATTTTGCACACATGTATATTTCTGGTGATAATACTTTCTATTAAAATTTGAGGCCCATACAAATATTTTACAAAATTTACCCGATTTTTTTAAAATTTTATACGCATGTGTATCTCCGACGGACAAAACTTTTTGTAAAATTTTTGAAGCGATCGGGCCCCGGGTCGTGGGCTCCCATACACATTTTTTTTTAAATATTAATTTTTAACGCACTTCCTAAAACCCGATTTTCCTGAAATTTTGTACACATGTGTATTTCCGGTGACAATACTTTCTTTTAAAATTTGGAAGCGATATCAGCTTACAGATAGAACAAAAAGCTTTCACAATATTCTGTCATTTGGCGTTTTCATTAACATAGTTCAGAGCAGTCAGAGTCAGAGTTCAGAGTTCTCAAGAAAAATGTTCGTGTTTCTTATTTGCTCAGAGTATGAGCGTGTTCTAAGTGCTCAGAAGTGACATCTGATGTTAAATGTCTCTTTCGATGATTTTCTCCTACAATAAAAAAAAATGACCCAGCACTCCCATATCCATTTCTGCGATTAGAGAATTTACATGAAAACTTTTAATTTTTATGGGCTGTTTTTTTTTAAAGTGCATTTTTCTAGGTGGTTTTATGTATGTTAGAGGGTTAATTGGCAGCATATAAAAGGTAATAAAAATATATTTCATTATATAAAAAATTAATCAAACTTCCGTTTTAGCCCATAAAATAGGTTTTTTTGGCTCTAACTCTGTCGAGGGGGGTTGGATTGGACCCAATTTTTATAAAATGAAAGGTATTTTTATTACCTTTTAAATGCTACCAATCCCCCTAACATACCACCTAGAAAAATGCACTTTTAAAAAAAGAGCTGAAAAATTTGGAAGCCCCTCTCTCCTTAAGGGGGAATTTCCGCCAAACAAGATTGCTGTTTTCATGGTCTGCTCAATAAGGGCTTTCAGAAGGGGTGGTCCGAAAGCCGTAACCATTTGTTCCCAAAAACGCACTTTAGCCAAACTCTAGTATTGCTATTGGGTTCGAACTTTGGCGAACTGTGAAATCGGAAGTAAGAAATGTAACAAAATGCCGCTGAAGGCGTAGATAAAGTGTCCACAAAGGTTCTTAAATGTACCATAAATTACATAAGCCTACTGCTGGCTCAGTGGTAAGTGCATGGATTTCTGGGCAGAGGTAGTTCCAGAAAACCCAAAAGTAATTTTCACGGTCCCTCCTCTCGCGAATGGCTGACAACCATCCGAGAGTAATAATTGTCACGAAAAGCTTCTCAAATCTTCGTTCGGATACGGACGGGTTCCTTCCATTTATGTGCAAAAAAAATACATGCACAACACAAATGGTCGCGAGAAGCTAGGCCTTAGACCGCAACGGTCTGCCGTGTCGAATATTATTACTGTCGTGGATACGACCTAAGGTTATATTTGCCTTGGCGAACCTCTTGCTAAGGGTAGCGAACGTGCACTTAGTGTGATGCAGATTTGCCTGTTGCACCCTGATGCTGCTCATCACTTCTCGCTTTGGATGCTTTAACTTGCCGGAGTTATTGGGGTTTTTAAGGTCCTTTCCCTTACGGAAAGCAGTTGGGTTTGGTTGACCCATTGGTCGGTCCTTGCATGATTTGTATGTCCAGTGGCGGCGCTTGTCGGATGGGGGTCCGTAGCTCTAGCTACTGCAGTTCTGCTACCAGATCCGCTCGGGCCAGCATGCCCAGTGGCGCTGCTGTTCGCAAACGCTGGCCGTGGGAACTGCTTTTTTAGTTGGTTAAGGTCTCGCTGTGGTCAGCCGTTGTTACAGCCTGTTTAGCGCGGATTTCACCGGAACCACCAGTACTAGCGTGCTGAAACCTATCGGAGCTCTTAAGTACCAGCTTTACCTGGCCAAAGCAGTAGCTTACAATACCTTTGCAAGTATTGAGCCTTATCATGGAGGCGTCATCTAACGTCAGTACGACCTTCCTTATTCCTCTGTACAATCTATCATGATTTGGCATGCAACTCTTCGTTTTGTACAGAGATAGTTATCAGAATCTTTTCAGATGAGAGCTTTAGACTTTGTGGAAAGACTCTACGGATGATGTGTGGTTTAAGGAAGGATCCATCTTCCACTAGAGTCACCCTTCGTCCACTCTTAGCTCTCATCCTCTCAAAGTTCGAGCGCATCCACCCAGCAGTAGCACTGTCTGTGCAGACAAAGACTAGCTATTCCAATTTGAGATGGGCTTGATAGTGATTTACTTGGCTTATAACATTGGTCATGGCCAACCTACATAGTCGTGTCAGTTTATTTGGGATGCCGAATTCTCTCATGGCTGTACAAAGTTCTACTCTAGCTATGCTATCATAGGCGGCTTTAAAGTCTATTAAAAGATGGTGTAGTGAGTTTTTAAACTCTAGACATTTTTCCATCACCTGGCTAAGGGTGTAAATCTGATCAGTTATTTATTTTTGTTGTTATGAAGCCACACTGGTATGGACTAATGATGACTTTAGCGTATGGGACTATCCTGTCTTGCAGAATATAGGAGAAAATTTTATACGCGATACTCAACAACGTTATACCACGATAATTGCTGCATTTTGTGATATCTCCCTTCTTATGTATGGGGCACAGGATGCCTCTTCGCCAAACTTCTTCCATAGCTTCTTTCTCCCATACTTGCACTATTATTTCATGAATTGCTTGGTGTAATGTGGGGCGTCCTATTTTTATCAGTTCCGCTGGGATCCCATCAGATCCCGGGGCCTTATTATTTTTGAGCCGGTTTATCGATCTGCTTACTTTGTCTATGCTTGGTGGCGGCAGCATAGTGTGATCTTCAGTCATTGGTGGAGCCTCCAATTCCTCAGTTAGCTGGCCATTAAGCAACTCATGAAAGCGCTCTTCCCATCGCTCTAAGATGCCTTTGAGATCGGCGATCAGATTACCCTCTTTGTCCTTGCGGTATGTGCAATGCGGTGTATATTGCGTCATATCGCGGACCAACTGGTGCAGTCCTCGCTCTCTATACTGTTCTAGTTCATGGACGAGATTCTTCTCCCAGGCTGCTTTCTTTCGCCGGTGAACTGTTTTTTTATATCTTCTGAGCTCTTTATATTCATCTTCGCGTGCCCGCGTTCTATGAGATTGTTGCATTGCTCGGTACACAACATTCAGTCGCTTGCTTACATTCGTCATCGAACCAGTCGTTCGACTACTGGACTCTACTCTCTACGACTACTACCTAAGATGGATTCAGCAGTACAAATGACAGTATTCTTAAGGCGTGTCCATTTCTCTTCTGCGCCTGACATCTCAGCCCCAGGACTTACTCTCCCTGCATTTAAGGCGAAGTCTATCGCTTGACCGCAGTTGTTTCTGTTTCCCTTCGTTGCGAAGTGCAGCCGTGTTGACTCGAATCTGATTCGCGGATGCAGTCTTTCGTGATGATGCAGTCCACGCTCGGAGCACCATACCAACAAGATAGTGGTCCGAGTCGACGTTGGCACCTCGGTACGTTCGTACCGTCATCAGGGTCGGGTTGTGGCAGCGGTCTATCAACACGTGGTTTATCTGGTTGCGAGTGACTCCATCAGGAGATACCCAGGTGGCTTTGTGGATATTTTTACGCGCAAACCTTGTACTCGCAACGACCAAATTATTGCTTGCTGCCATCTCTATGACTAGTTGTCCATTGTCATTAGTGTTCTCGTGTAAGCTATGGGTGCCAATGAACTGCCTGAATACTGGCTTCCTACCTGTTTTATCATTCATATCCCCCAGAATGATTTTTACATCATACTGAGGACAGGCATGGAGTTTCCCATCGACTGATTCAAATAATTTTTCATTTACATCATCTGGGGAATCTGTAGGTGCGTGAACGCTTATGAGGCTTATGTTTTTAAATTTGCCCCGCACGCGAAGGGTGCATAGCCGTTCATTTATTGCTTTAAAGCCGATAACGGTGTGTTTCATTATTTTGCTGACTAGAAACCCCACCCCGAGCTCATGATGTCTTGCATGACAGCTGTAATATGTATATGTCATATTCTGATTTTTGTAAAACACTATTCCAAGTCCACCGCATCTCCTGGATTGCTGTTATGTCAGACTTGTATTTAGACAGGGTATCGGCCAGCTGCTGTGCAGCTCGAGCTCTAAACAGTGCGCGTACGTTTCATTAGAAAATTCTTAAATCGTTTAGCCGTTTTCGATGCCGTGGTCGTCGTCGTTCATCAGCGTATCCGAGGTTGATTTTGGGTTCCGTAATAATAGTTTTTTACGGGCGAGGTTATTGGCTTCGCGCCAACCTTACTTTGAAGGGACTAGCCCGATCATTCCGCTTTTCATGCATTGGAGGAAAATTACTGGCGGCCACCACGTGGAGGTTTGATCGCACTTCCACCAGTCAGAGAATTTCATGTATTAAAGAAGATAAAACTAAACAAATTTTTGGTAGTTGAAAAAAGAAACTAGTTTACACATCAATCCTGATGAGGTAGCAAACTTTTGTAATGGCATCTGACAGCATAATCCGTACAATATTTCTGACTTGTGTATCTCTCATCTTTATCATTAAAATTGCTAAGAAGACGAAGTCAGCGTTCTTAATTCTTGAATAAGAAAAAAATGCTAAAGAGCCAGAAAATGACTGAATATGAATCTTTGTTGAAAAATGTTGATTAAAATTTTTGTGTATCCCAAAGAAGATGTTAATTTGTTGTTGCTCCATCTAAGTAAGAAGCAGGAGCACAAATGCGCCCAAGAAGGGAAAGCTTTTTAGGGACCATTTTACACTCAAAGTTTATCAAAGTTGGCAACTCGATTCAGTTCCTAAATAAATTCATAGTATTTTGACAAACGAACAGAACGGCTCTAGGTGAGTGCGTTTTGTGTTTATAATTATACTTTGGCCACCGGGCTTCATCTGTATAATATGAAAGTATAACAATGATGACAGCATCTTTCTTAATTTGGTTTTTGAAAGAAGATTTTTTTCTGCTTATTCGACTATTAGTTTAGATTTAGAATAATGACAATTTTTCTACCCACAAGTTAAATTGATATCGGCAAAAGTGTATTTATCCTCTATGGATAAGAAAACCGATTGAAATATTTTCTAAGTGTATTACAAAGAGGATGCAGTTCCTTGCAACATTCACATAAATCTGAGTTCTGCGCAGAAGTATACCCTGACGAATGAATGAAAACTCATTCTCCTGCAGAGTTGGAAATTCATAAGTCCACCGCTTTGCCTCTTTGCACACAATAACCACGAGGCTTTTTGTCAAATATGAAATATTGTATTTTGCAGTCTAGAAGCTTGCTTGCTTGTAGAATTGAAGGCAACTTTGTTTTGTTGTTTTTGGTTTGTTTACATTTCTGCTAACGAATTAGTATTTGAAAAATGCTCATGTACAAGAGACTCATAAGGATCACTTGTCATAATGTTGTCCTTTTATAATCTATGCATCTGTGCTTATATACCTTGGCAGCTGAATTGTGTGTAAGGCCAGTGATGCGACTTGAAGATGACATCCTTTAGAATTTGTACTGCCGGTTGTTATACTGGTGTTGATTGTGTCGTTACAAAAAAGGTTAATTAACATTACGTTGGTAAGCCGCTAGCCCGTATTTAGAATGAATTTATTCATATTCATTTGAGCTACTCTATGTATGTGTAGGAGTTTTTAGGTTCTTTTCTTATCATTTTCATTCATCTTTATTTTCATGTTCCAAGAATTTTTTTCATGAGGTTTTAAATACTTCTTTGATACTTTTCTCTAAATGTGTATCCGTCTATATATGAATACATCTTAGGGAAAAATGTTGAAAGGATTTTTAAATTACGTTGTTTTTATTGATTTTTAAGTACATTTTTTTATAACATCTAATGGTTATTAGCTCAGTATCTGAACAATTAGAAAATATCTAAAAATTGAAGGTTGCCTTGCAAAAATTATTTCTCTAATTAAACTTTTGTGTCCGGTTGCTTTCCATTTAAGTTTTTTAAGAGCTTACCTACAGCGTTTAAAACATTTTTTTTATGGAGACCTCAGTCTCTGGTTTCGCATTGTGTTCTACAAGTATTATTCTAAGGCATTTTTTTCTAAAAAAAATTAAAAAATGCAGCAAATAATTATTATTGACTTTGCTTACTGGCTAAATTTTGCGGACGGGGCCGGAATCTTCACTAAATGTATACTAAATTTTTTTTTTAATTTTTTTTTTCTTTTTTTATTTAAATTTCTTTTGCACTCAAATTTTTCTGCTAAGTGCTATACTTTTTGAATAAAAATTTGTATGGGAGCCCACCGACACCGCCCCAAATACAGTCTGTAACATTTGGATAGCCTCAGACATAGTTTCTTTAAAATCACTTGTTTTTGGTACGTTCTTGATGTTTACTTACAGTTTTGAATAACGAAAGACAAGGTAAGACTGAGTCGTTGAGATTTAGAGTAGTACTAACGGGTTTCTTAAAGTTAACGGAATTTTTTGAGTTGATTTTGCTTGAAGTCACTCAAATGTGCATTTGTTATTGTAACAGTAGAATAGCATCACTGTATTTGCTATAGTAAAAACAAAAACAGATTGTTTTTTATTAATTCACTTTTTTTTATTTTTTGCAATTAACAAGATAATTATAGTACTTTGTACATCCTCCCTTATTTTTAATTACCTCAAAAATGCGATCTTTTAAGGATTCATACAGAGAATTCAAGTAATTTAATGAAATACTCGAGCAGGCCGCTTTAATTAATTAAAGTCCTCTTCAATTAAGTCATCTTTACTTGCATACTGTATCCCACCTTCATAAACAGTGCCTGCTAGTCAGCCCTATACATTTCAGTGATGTTCAGGTCTGGCGAGTATGATGGCTAGGGAATTTGCTGTATATTTTGGCTTTGCAACCACGTCTTAATAACGCCAGCAGTATGTAATACTCGGCAATGGTCCAAAAATCTTTTGAAACTGAGGTAAAGCTGTTTCCAATATAGTTTTATAGTACGTCGCTGTCATTTTACAGCTTACAAAGACTAAATCAATTGTGCCATAAAACGATATCGCGCTCCATAACATAACGCCTCCCTCGCGGCTATGATGGCGATCCAAAAACAGTTTTTCTTTTCTCCGGTCATTAAAATAAAACTTATAACCGTCTGGTCCGTCTTAGTTGAACTTTTTTTCATCTGAAAATATAACTTTCGCCAATCGTTTGACTGACTGCTGCCATCGGTATTCCATGTCATGTGCTGTCTTGCGAAATAGAGCCGCTGCAGTTTTCGAAGAGTGTTGAGTGGTGGTTTTTTCTTCAGCTTCAGGCGTTTCAAGTATCCGGCACTTTAAATCACTCTGCTAATTGTCATTCGGCTAACTTATAATCCAGCTTCGTGTCTTATGTTGTTCAAAGACTGGGTAGAATTGGAAGCCAGTCGTATAGTCGTATAAGACTTTTTATCACTTCAATACTGCTTTTCGATGTTCACGCTGACAAATTTTTTTTTTTTCAAAAACCTGAATTGGAAGTTAGCTCGAGAGGACTTGGCCAACATACGAAAATCCACAAAGCAGAATTTTGACAAGCCTTTCGGCTCGTAAGTTGTACGTGCCCTTTTCGTTTGTACTGGTACTACAGATACAGACGAATCCGACACGTTTCACTGTTGAGTTGTTGGCCTTCAAGAAAGACGTCAAGTTGTAGAAGAACAGATTCGTACTACAGTCTAGAGAGGTTCCATGAAATTTGAAGTCTGAAAATTTAGTAATTATTTGTAATATTTTCTTGGTCAGGGTTTTTGTAGTTTTTCCTGACCATGAAAAAAAAAAGTTAATTGAGGCTATACTACTGTTACAATAACAAATGCACATTTGAGTGACCTCTAACAAAATGAACTCAGAAAATTCCGTTAAATTTAAGAAACCATTTAGTACTTCTCTTAATCTCAACGACTGAGTCTTACCTTGTCTCTCATTATTCAAAACTGTAAGTAAACATCAAGAACGTACCAAAAACAAGTGATTGTAAAGATTTCAATTCACAAGTTATGCTCATTTGTAAGAAATTATAAGCTTAGATCTTTTTTTGTTGTTAAGTCGTATATATATTTAGTAATGTTTATCATCTAACTGCTAGTAAGCAAAAAGTTTTAAGATACAATTATTTCCCATATGCTTGTATCTAGAAAATCCCAATGAAAAAATTTGAAGCAGCTGTCAGGATCTGTAAAGCGGCATTCGCAACCATCCAATATCTAAACAAAGTTTTGTAACTGGCCTTGTTTTTAAGGTCGATAACAGGATGAGTACACACACAGTGATAGCATTAATTATTCTGTATTTGTATATGAACTTTGTTGTTGTTGTTGTTGCACAGAGCACCGAGTACTTCTTATTTTGGCTTAAAATAACTCAAATTTCGCGGACTTGGTGTTGATGATCGTGTGTGGTGTGATAGAGTAGCAACTCGATCAATGCAGATCTATTGCACTTTCTCCTGACGGTGTATTCCGGCTTATAAAAAGTAGCGCTCTTAAGACACTGTAATTGTCGTCTCTTAATCTTAATCTTAATCTTAATCTTGAGATTCCATTTTAACAAAATATTTTCCTTCAGAATTTGATATTTCAAACCACGGATAGATAGCCGTGCTGTGTACCATCTTTGAATAAAAGCACAGGAAGAGTTGCTGAGCTATCAAATGATTTGACTTTTAAAGTATCAATCGATCGACAATTAAAAAGAAATATATCATCCTGTCTGACAAATAATTTTGCCATTCGCTACTTAATATCTTTGTGAGTAACCCTATCTAACTCAAAATATCGCACTCGAATTCAAAATATAAAAGAGATAATGAGACCAGCGCTTTGAAAATTGAGCAACGTCTTTGGTTACTTTTATCAAATAAGCAAGCACATTAGTGACTCAATTAATATAAATTTGCTTTGTTTAAAAGCTTTTTTTAAAAGACTAAATTCAAAGTATACTCGTACATGTGTAGGTGATTATAATTTTGATTAACCTTCGCTTTACCAAAGATTTTTGACTACGTTGTTTACAAATACCCACCCTGGTGGCCACCATATCGTGTCGCTCGTATGTGTCGTGTATTTGGGACAAAAATAAAGTTCGGGTCATATTGGTGGTCCGAAGAGAAATAAGTAAGTCCTTTTTTTATTAGAGACGTTGTTTATTCAGAAAAAAATGTGAACAAGGTTAATATCATGAGTTCGGCTATAAGAGACCTATTATGCCGATATTCGAACAAAAAGGCTGAAGCGAGGTATGCTCAATGGAATGTCTAAAATCCCCATAAGCAGACGCGGATTAGTAAGCCCATTACGGTAACGAATTCGCAGCTTAGGAATTTCGCTGTTTCCGAACTCTGGAAAAAGATGCCTATCCGCTGTATCGAGCAACCATAGCTCGTAATAGGTTCATAGACATTTTGCAATTCATATGATTTAATTGGGATGCAACCAGATATGTACGCAAGGCAGAATATAAGGCTTTTATTCACCCTAAAATTGAGTATTAATGTCATATCTGGTCTGGTGCGCCTAATACTACCTTGCATCAGCTAGATAGAATACAAAACCGTGCGATAAAACTTATAGGTGACGAAACCATTGCGAAATCAATAGATTCGCATCAACACCGCAGGAACGTGTCCTGCTTGTCACTCTTTTAACGCTTCTTCCACCAGCGGTGCTCAAGAGAAATAACCAGTTGCATGCCACCCCTCCTTGAATTCAACCCCAATACTCGTGGCGCTCATCAGTTTACCCTTAAGCCCATCTTCGGACGTACGTTTAAGTTCAGGGATTCGTTCTTCAGCCGTACAACACGTATGTGGAATGCTCTGACAAGCTCTTTATATAAAAAAAAAACAACGTCAGCGACCAAGTCAACCAAGGCGAGAGGGGTTTGAGGGAGCTAATTGCCTGCTACAGGGGCACAGGCATGGACAACATGGACAAATTTTTCACAACCCAAGGGGTCAAGGAAGGTCAGGTTAGAACTCTCATTTAAGGTTACTCAAATCAGGCAATCGCGCAAATTATACTCCACACAGCGAGTTATACGAATAAACAGGGCCCTTATTTGTATTATTTAATTTAATGTCAATTATCCTCGAAATCTATAAGAGAGATACAATGTAAGAGAAACACGTCTTGGTTGATTGGTAATACAAACAGAATAGAAAGATATATTATGACAGTAAAAAGTAAATTCAATAAATGACATTTCTATATGTAAGGGTTACAATAAGGAACACTAATATTCCTCCTTTACCTGAGAATTATAATTGAATTCCCATTGCCACTCTGAATTATCCCAATTTTATCTTGTCCAATTGTTTCGTGAGAGCATCAGCGATTTGCTGATCAGTGCTGGACACTGGGTGGTCAGTGGGCGGTTGGTCATTCGGTGGATAGTCAGTTGGGTGGGGGTCAGTGGGATAGGGCAGCCGGAAAACGCCGGGTATTTCAAACTAGTCATCAATAAATATTAGAAAATATCGGCTACCACCAAGCGATTGTTAAATGGAAGCCTAATTTGTTTTCCAATATCACAAATTTTGATGTCTTTATTGATGCTTTGTGCAAAGTCGATTCCGATTGTCAGACTTCCTTTGAGTTTATCCAGACTTCTATGGTTGAGATTACCCATTCGTCTGTGCCAAAGTTCTCGACTACCTGTCGCTCCACACACAAATGATTTGCTTGGAAACGTCGAATCTACTTTGAATGAATCATTAGAGTACGAACCAGTGGCTATTATCTCATGTTCTGGGTTTCAAACTTTCAAACCTCTGTTGTTGAAAACAACAGTGTGACCTCGCTTGACGATACGACCAACAGAATGAAAATTCGCTGATAGCTCAGGAGTGTATTTGACATTAGTCATTTCAATTTGTGAAATGTTGCAGACTGGTTTCAATGTGCCTCTTACCTGCATTACGCCATTGTTTGCTGCAACAACTGTGCTAGAGTCTGATTTTATACTATTTAGCATATTTTTATTGAAAACCATATGCGATGTAGCACCGGTGTCAAAGTACCAATCGTTTTTGTCTGTAGCACCGATTGTTGATAACACGGTACTAAATGCGTTCGATTTATTTTCATTGTTTCCAGCACTTTGCGTTATTGATCGACAATTTCTTGCAATGTCACCAAATTTCCTGCAACGCGGTCCTTTTGGGTGTTCATTTACTTTACGTTCAAAATATTTTTTGCGATTGCTGGAGTAAAATGCTGTCGAGTTATCCTCACCAGGTCGCAATTCTTGCAATAACTTTGTTTTAATTGCCCCACCTGTTATTCATCGGGCAGTATTGCTCTGGCAGACCGGCCAACAAAAGCGTTCGTCCATTCGTCATCGATTTCGAAACCTATTCCGTTTAAAGTCTGTGCCGTCGAAACAATTTCGTTAGTCCGTTGTCTTCGTAGGCGTCTGCTAGATTTTTCCACAACTGTTTTGCGGTCTTTGGGTTTTGGATGTGTATATAGCACACCGGATAGATGACCAGCGTAAGCCTGCTTCTGGCTTTTCGATCCTTATCGACATTAATTGAGACTTTTGGAGTTCCATCTGTATTTGTGTGGTGTTTGATCGTCGTAATCCATAAATCGTCCATCTCAAGGAATGCCCGGGCAGCTATTTTCCACGTTGGGTAGTTATCGCGATCAAGTAGGCCGTTCATTCTCTTTTTTAATCTATATATATAAAAATCATTTGCTGTGCGTTAGACTGACTAAAACTCGAGAACGGCTGGACCAAATTGGATACTTCCTTCTGCGAGTTTGTTTGTAATTGCTACGGGAAGGTTTAAAAGGTTTAAAAGCCCCGCTAGGTTGCGCTGGTATCGTTTTTTTCCGAAAATTCTTATTTATGGAACGTTTTGGCTCAAATTCACACCATATAATATTTAAATAAAAAGAAAGTCGTTGACAAAATTTGGACCCGATAGGTGGCGCTGGCGTCAATGGGCGGGGGTCAGCGGGATGGGGCAGCCGGGAAACGCGGGTGTAAGTGTAAAGCGTGACTAATTTTAAAAAAACACAATACAACTTTATACCCCGTAGCTCCATCCCTGTCTTAACAACGCTATTCATCTCACTAACCCCGAAAACCATTGATTCAACACTAATATTAATATCGGGAGAGGGGCCCAAAAAAAAATTCAAGACTCCCTCCAGACCCACCAAATCCCTTAAAGCTTGCGCTAATTAGAAAAAAAAAACTATAAAACACCACACTCCGTCAACACACCTCTCTCATCTCAGCGACTCAGAAAACTGTGGATTCGACACTAACACCAATATTGACCCCGCCTCCAAAAAACCACACAAGACCCACCATATCCCCTAAAGCGTGCGCTAATTAAGAAAACCGCTATACAACACCACACCCCGTCGACCCACCGCTGCCATAGCTTTTAATGGCGTGACGAAGCCGCTGCGGACAGCGCAGAGAATAACCTGTGAAATCTTGATGCCATTTATTTTTTGGCTGCTTCACGAAGAGGACTGTAATATGTCAAAACTCGCTTTTGATTTGGCGTACGGAATAAACAGAAGCTAAAAAGATACAGCGAACGCTGCCACTTTACCTCCAGGATAAATGTCAAAAAAGAGTTGACATTTTCGATAAGAGCTGTACAGAAAAATCATACCATTCACGTTAGCTGCAAAAAGTCACAGCCGCCGGGTATCCGCTGCGAAATCTGCTCTCATGATACAGAACCATTATTTAATTAATGTCTTGCAACGAAAATATTTCTTTTTTTATTTAAAAGTGTTGCTTCGTTGCCTCTTTAAAATAGAAAAACCACTTAATTGGTATGCTGATATTTCATTACCGTTTTAGAACCACTTTGTGCCAATTAGTATATAGCATTTTTTCCTATAGTGAGAAAAATTAATTTTCCACACTGCAGTGAGCCTGCTGGAACATTGCCGCTGGTTATACTTGGTTTGTAATAAGTATACTAGATATTACTCAGAGATCTAGATTTGTACCTAAGATCCCAAACTACACATTTCGTGTGACACGACCAGCAATGGAAACATTTTCCGACCGTGATCATTTACACTCAAATAAATCAAGTAATTTTTAAGACAAGACGAGTTGTTTTTGATATATTAATGTATTTTTGTAATCCTCCTGGAGCTTGGATTTCAAAACTGCATATTATATATTATTAATTTAAAATTAAAATAAAATTAAAAAAAAATCTTTTGCTGTGACTTGATAGAAGTTCTTTCTCTAGATATTCATGTATTTTATTTCCAAAAATTCAGACAAAAGCATTCTTGTTATGCATATGATGTGTATATAAATAAGTAGCATACGATAAGGAAATACAAATGGCTTCATGGAAAGCCGGATTGTAACTGGCATCTATGTCCAGCAATAAATGTATTAAACCAAAATACAGAACCAGAGCGTACAACCGAATACGGACAATATAGAATTTTAATCCGTTGGCCAAAAAATTATTCCCATAAAACGTATACTAATCATAGTTGCAAAAGACACCTACAGGGATATCGTTATTTATTTGTTAACTATTCTGCATGTACTCGTACGAGTATATCTTTGTATCATGTATTAATGTTTTTTTTTTCCACTACCTCATCCTATGATGCGCATCCAGTAGCAAAACATGTATTTTGTGGCTGTTACAGTCGGTCGTTGATCATTTCATAAGAAAAACACAAAAGTAAAATTTCATGATGTTCACAATTCCATATTCCGTGTTTTTTGCATCTTTCGCCGCAGCACTAGGCACTTACAATCCAGCTAAATAAGAGAAATTCCACAGAAATTTTACATTTTTGGTTGTTAGTCTGATTCTACATAGTTATCTTGTCTGTATCAAAAATCTCTGTGGGATATATCGTACAGAAACAAAAAAACCTCACTCGTCTGTTAATACTTTAAGGCCAGTAGCGGCCATCCACTCAACGATACATAAAGTACACATATTACCGTATACAGATAGTTTCTAATAGCATAAGAATTCGTTGTACGTATCCATGTATCAGGTACGTTTGATATCTTTATTTAGACTCATATATCATAAATGAAGCTACTTTGATGGAAAGTAGAATAGGAGATTACAATTACTATCATACAGGGATAATAGCAAATGGTATGCAAAATTTAAAAATTTTGGACACGAAAAAAATATATGTGTGGGAGCCTTTTGACCAAAGTGCCGACCACTTCCTAAATATGGCAGTCCTTGTTTTCTTTAAATACCAAACAGGTGGGCAACATTTCAGTACCATATTTAAAAATTCCGAAAAATTCTTAAAAACAATTCGTATGATAGCCCCTTGAACCAGGAGTCTTACCACTTCCAAAGTATGGTAAAAAAAACCCCATAGTTTGAAGAGGATCGGTGGATAGTTTTGGCATTATAGAGCTAACAGACATGATGATGATGATGATAAATGGGGTGTAGTAGCACTGCGACCCATGTGGATCTATTACCCTTCCCCTTGACTTGTGCTACGGAGATAGTGTATGCCCGACCCTTTAGCAACCCCTACATAGAAACGGCTCTTAAGAACTTAATAATATGGAGCGGGTTCAATGAATTTTTAATTTCTTTAGATGACCTTTCAGTTGGCAATGTCCTGTTAGAAAATCCGTAATGATTCTTATATGTCCCAATATCAGTCAAGAGCACTTTGGGTTATAATTCCCCAGCATTTCCTTTGCTTGCCGTAGACCCGGGAGACTCTCTCATCTTATGGATGTGGCTGCCTTACCTATACTGTGTATCTCTTCCCGCATTATGCAGTACCCTATGCCACAGAACGGTTCTGGCCATACAAGCTGAGTTTCTGCTACTTTATTAGCGTGTGCCTACCTGCTGCTTCATTGCTTTCTATGCCTGTGTGTCCCGGCGCCCAGTTTAAACGTACTTTGTTGACTGCGCCAAACCTGTTTACCTTCGCTTGATATAGAATGCATCCAGGGCTCTTAGCGCAGCTTGACTGTCTATTTCCTGCCCCATGTAGTATCTTTCCAGATTAAAGTAAGCACATCTTTCGACGGCATGTACTTCTACCTGGAATATACTCGGGTACTGCCCCATTGCTACATAGTACTTGGTTCGTTGCCCATAGACTCCAGCACCCGTGTCTTCTGATTTTTTTGATCCATCCGTATACCACTTCATGGCCCCCGGATGTATCTGGTATTAAGTTTCAGATCTGAATTCCTTCTTGGTTCTCATTATTACTTCAAAGTTATTTTTAATTTCAAGCTTTTGCACCATGTTATCACATGGCATGCTATCTACGGGAGTCAGCTTGGCCAGTGAATCCACTTTCCCTGCTGTCCATGAAGCAGCCTACCTTGCTCTACATAACTTGGGGTCCCTGGATTTGCTCCTTACCACTAAGTGTAGTGGGAGTAGCCTAAGAATCGTCGCCATTCCCGCTGTTGGGCAGGTTCTCATGACTTAACTTGATCCTATTTGCCCATGCCAATGCTCCATAGGTAATCATTGGAATAACTCTCATCCATCCATATATTCAGTATATTATTCTGGGACTAACTACCCAGGATTTACCTGATTTTTGTAGTACTGCTTGCTGGTGTTTGTTCCATAGTAGTATGCTATCAAATATCAGTCCAAGGCATATAACCTCTTTGCTGATATGATATGATCTCTTCTATATTGAGGGTAATCGGTACATGCCCCAGCTTCCTTTTATTGGTAAAGGGAAACATTATGGTCTTGTTTGGGTTTACCCTGAGTCCCACCTCTTGGCACCATCTACTCGTGATAGTTAGCCGCTTTGGATAATGTCACATAGCACTTCCTCGAACGTCCCTTTTGCTACGATGACTATATCGTCTATGTAACCTTGGGCATAAGTTCCTGCTTCAGGTAGTCGCTGGAGCAGTTCATATACAAGGACGCTCCTCAAAAGACAGTACCTATCCTTGTGGACATCCTTTTGTAGTGTTGGCCATAATGGTTTTATCACCGACTATGGTCTCCGATGTTCTGGTGCCCAGCATCTTGCATACTCATACACCTACACACAGACTTACACTTTATGTACTACTAGCTGATTACCCGGCGTTGCCCAGGTATTTATTCATCCCAATCTTTTATTAGGCAGGGGTAGAAAAAAGAATGATATCTATCTATAAGGTAAAATTGCAGTTTTTATTACCAAAATTTATTTTATAAAATATATTTTAAATAACAGCTATAGTATTGAAATTATAAAAGCAAAATTAGGTTGTGATCTCAAATCTATACTCCGCAGTACTTAGTAAACTGTCCGACTTATTGATCGTCATCGAAAACGCAAGTTTTACTGGAAATTGCAATCTCTTGAATTTAAAAGGAAGATCCGTCGAAATGAGTGCTGTCCGTGGGATAAAAACTGTTTCACACTATCCCTTTTCTGTCAAGATAGTCGCTTCAATTATATTGCTCGGCATCTCTTTTACGGTCTTGTGCCGTTTCAAAGTTTTGGCGAGTCGAGAAGCCGTTGTAAAATAATTGGAGATCAAACTGTAAGGTGCCAATCCAGACGAATTAAGTGAGTTTATGAACTCAGTTAGATAATTAACCTCCTTATCAGTATCTACAACGGTATCGATCTCAGCGACCCCGAACACTATAGGATCAACACTGATATCGGTCACCTCCGGGGAGACAACTTACCCATAGGAGGTTCCTACCAAGACTATTAATCTCAGTGGTCCCGAGAACTATGGAATGGACACTAATAGCGGTCAGCCCCCTCAGTTTTTGACCCCATCCCCCTATAGCTGTCTTACCATCACCATTCAACTCAGCGACCCCGAAAACCATAAAATCGACACTAATATCGGTTACCCCCCACCTCCGTTATCGACCCCATCCCCCTAGAGCTGTCTTACCATCACCATGCAATTCAACGACCCCGAAAACCATAGAATCGATACTAATATCGGTCACCCCCCCCCTCCCTCAGTTATCGACCCCATCCCCCTAGAGCTGTCTTACCATCACCATTCAACTCAGCGACCCCGAAAACTATAGAATCAACACTAATATCACTCACCCCCCACAGCTCAGTTATCGACCCCATACCCATAGGGCTGTATTACCATCACCATTCAACTCAGCGACCCGAAAACCATAGCATCGACATTAATATCGGTCACCCACCACCCTGCGGCGATACTTAACTCATCCATAGGAGCGTACTAACAACACTATTCATCACGGTGATACCGAAAACTGTAGCAGGGGGTAGCAGGTTTTTTGCCTGTGGTGGGGTGGCAGCAGCCTCCCACAGCCAAAAAACGTGCAACCCCCCACCCTCTATGTTTGATTCCAGATAGTAACTAATATATATACCAAGTTTGGTTGAAATTGGTCAAGGCGTTCCAGAGCTAGTTAGGCACAAATATACAAACAAATAAATTCTTTATTTTATATATATAGATGGGTGTATCCGTTTAAGAAACCTTTTATTTTTTAATAGCATCGTCCTGAAATTTTGAAAACCTATTTTGTACCAAAAGAAAACAAGAATTGCCATATTTTGAAAGGGGTCAGACACTTTGGTCATGGGCTCCCATTTATATATATTTTTAAATTCTCTCTATTAACTTCGGTTGTCCGTAGCACGTCTGTCGATCAGTCGGTCTGTCTGTCGTGGAATCTTGCGATTAATTTTTAACCCACTTCACACAGCCCGATTTTATTGAAATCTTGCACACGTGAGTATTTCAGGAGACAATACTTTCTATTAAAATTTTTGGGGCCCCGGGGTCGTGGGCCTCATACAAATTTATAATAAAAATTAACCCGATTTTCTTAGAGTTTTATACACATGTGTATCTCCGATGGACAAAACTTTTTGGATATTTTTTGAGCGAATGGGCCCTGGGGCCCAAGGGGTGCCCTATACATTTTTTAAAGATTAGCCCGACTTTCTTCAAATTTTAAATATATGTTTATCTCTGATGGCCCGGAGTCGGAGCCATATAATTTTTTTTAAAAACTAGCCCGATTTACTTTAAATTTTAAACATATGTGTACCACCGATGGGCAAAACTTTTTATAAAATTTATAGAGTGATCAGGCCCTAACGATCGAGAGGCTCATTTAAATTAGCCCGATTTTCTTCAAATTTTAAAAACATTTGTATCTCCGATGACAACACTTACTATTAAGAGTTGGAAGTGATCGGCCCAAAGGGGGTGCTCCAATACACATTTTTTTACACATGTGTATCTCCGGTGACAACAGTTTTTGAAAAAATGTTGAAGTGAAGGGGCTCTAACATTCATTTTTTTCCAAATTACACGGTTCAAACTTTGCACACATATGTATCTCCTATTAGAGAATTTACATGAAAAAATTTAATTTTTATGGGTTGTCAGTATATATATACAAGTTTAAAAAAAATATTCATGTATTCTTGTATATTCCAACATAACTCTAGATCGTCTTCATCAATTAACCAAACTTGGTATAAATATTGTTACGAAAAGTAGTTAGTAGCGCATATAATGGAATTAGAATCCTAAGATAAATCGCAATTTAAATACTGCATACTAAAAATAAGCACTTTTGCGTACTTTTAGGCTCTACCAGTATTAGACTATGTATTTGAAATTTGAAATGTAACCGCCAACAAGTTTGAATCATTGTGTACTGGTCAAACAAGTAGTCAAACCGGTTTGTGCGGTTTGTCCGGTTTTTGTAAAAGAACATGATTGAACATGTTGTCTATTTTTAGAAGATGACTCATTACATATAATAAGTATCGTTAGTTGTAAATAAGGGAATAAGGGTACAATTTTCTGGTCTATTCTCGATATTTCTGTCTAGTTTTTAATTGAGTATAAATAGAGGCGTTAAGCCGAAGTAAGATTATTAGTTGTTTGGAATTTAACCAGTGCAGTTGTTAAAGTTCTTGTAAAGTGATAAAGCTATAACCTATATAAAGCTATTATTGTGAAGTACTAGTATCATAAGTGTTATTGTGTACATTTAAAAGTAATCACCAATATAATTTGTGAACTTGTGTTACTATAACTGTTTGTTCATTAAAGTTATTATTTGTAAATTAATTAACTTGTGTTGTGTTTTATTTGCAAAATTCTTTACGAACTCGAAAGCCTAAATTTCGTAACAATTGGGGTCAGAAATGGGATTTTGCAAATCGTGTAAATTGAGAGACAGTAACATTTTGGAACAATAAATTATTTGATGATTTTCCAAACCTTGAGACAGTAAACAAATTAAGTGAAACATTACAAACTGATAAATATTAAACAATAAAATGGAAAGCGCAGTGAACATTAAATCGTATAGTTCCCAGGAGCTTAAAGAAGAGCTTGGACGGCGAGGTCTAAGTACTGCAGGAAATAAGCAAGAGCTATTTATCCGTTTACAACAAGTCGTTAAAGCAGAAAAACAGCAGGCTGGTGAAACGTTTTCAATTGAGACGGAGTTAGTGGAGCGAAAATCACCCACTTCGGAAGAAAAGAGTGGTGTGCCAAACATGGAAGCGATGTTTAATGCTCTAATGCAGCAAATGAAGCAGCAAAGTGAACAAATGATGCAGCAAAGTGAACAATCGCAGCAACGGAGTCAGGAGAACAAAAAGATGAATCTAGAATTGAGCTCCAAGCTAAACGATCAGTTGGACAAGCAGAAGAAAGATTTGAATTTTCAAATAAGCGACAAGTTGGAACAGCAAAGCCAAAAACTGGATCAGCAAAATCAGCAGTTTAATTCCAAACTGACCGTTAAGTTTGAACAGCAAATTCAACAATCTCAGAGGCAAAACCAAGAACTGAAGCAGGAATTTAGTCAGCAAACACAAGGGCTAAAGAAAGAAATTTATCAGCAAAGTCAAGAGCTTAACTCGAAATTTGATAAACAAATTCAGAAGCTGGAAAACCTAAAAGGTGAAATGAGTGGAATACAAATATCGCTTAAAAGTGAGATAAACGAAATTCATGAAGAAGTGAGTGGTCTGGAAGGAAAAATTAAAGAGTTTGAGACCCGGTTGGATAGTCGTACTCAGTTCGTCAGGGAAAGCACTCAACAAAGCAGTCCCAGAGTCATTCCAGAATCCTCTAGTAACCAGAAAGGAATTTTGAAGCCTCCTGCGTTCGATGGTTAGACAGCAGCGCTGAAGAACAACTAAATTCACTAATCCTGTCGTTGAGGGGCAAGGCTGCTGATGTAGTGCAAATTATTCCAAATGCGGAGATGAGTTCCGGAAGAATATTGAAAGAGTTGGAATTGCGTTATGGACAGTCTCACACACAGGAGCTAAGCTAAATACAGCTACAGATGAAGAAACAGCAGCGAGGAGAACGGCTTCAAGAACTAGAGCGGGAAATAACTAACTAGTTTGTCTACTGAATTGGTTAGATTAAGCAAGCTGGAAACAGAGGACATTACGCAAATAAAAGCCCTTATAAAAGAGGAAATCCGAAAAAAAAACTGGAAGCCCTCAGAACGACGGAAAACCAACATCTAAATCTCGTCCAAAATGTTTTAGATGTCAGAAACCTGGACATTTTATCCGCGACTGCAAGGAACCAAGACCAATACAAACTACAGTACAGCCTGTGAATCGTGTCAAGAGGCCTGAACATTAACGGCAGATAGGCGCATCACAGATGAATTAGGTGCAGCAGTCAGCTTACCTCGTAGCTGCAGACCAGGAAAACTAAGTTACACCAGCTTTATGGGGCGTAAGCTGGTGAAGAGGGGAGAGAGCCCCAGGATCACGGTGAACATTGCCAAACTTGGAAAGGACAGTAACAGCTTGGTTGTTAGTGCCGTGTTAGAAGGAAAACCATGTACGTTTACCTTGGATACAGGAGCTTCCAGATCAGTTGTAAATCCCAAAGTGGTGTCCAAAGGTCAAGTGGAAAAAGTATTTCGTTATACTTTGAGGACAGCGACGTGTGAAGTTGCAGCAATTAAAGGAGCGTGCTGCTGTAGTGTCATGTTTGGAGGAATACGGTTTTCTCATCGGTTTATTGTTGCCAGCATTACAGATGAATACATATTGGGCTTAGATTTCATGACAGAGCACGAGATGTCCCTTGATTTAAAGAACCACGTGTTAAAATGGCGTAATGTGGAAGTACCCCTGCAACGACAACCAAAGTGGTGGACTAAGAGTCATTACTGAAGAAAAAGTGGAGATACCACCGATGTGCGAGAAAATCATCTATGGCAAGGTGAACGGTGATCTTGGGGACAGTACAGTAGGAATTGTGGAGCCAAACAATTTCAATAACAACTGATTGATATGCGGAAGAACTCTACTGAAACTCCAGCCTAAGATACCAGTGAGAATAATGAACGTCAGCCCATCACCGAAGGTAATAAGAGAAGGAACAGTCATTGGCAAAACTCAGGGAGTAAGCTGCATCGCAAACTGCCAGCCTGTAAAGAATACGCAACTAGATCTGGAAAGGATGCAGATAATTCATTCGCTATGTAAACATCCTCCAGCAGTGCAGCGACAAGCAGCAGAAAAGGCGCTAGAGCAATTTGCCGACGTTTTTGCTGTCAGCGACAACGACATGGGTAAAACCAATATAGTGCGACATCGAATCGATACAGGAAATGCGACTCTAATTCGACAGGCGCCAAGACGATTACCACTTGCTAAGCAACAAGAAGCAGAGACGCTGGTTAAGAAAATGGAACGGGATGGAATCATAGAGATGTCCAAAAGCCCACGGAGCTCACCTGTGGTACTTGTTCAAAAGAAAGATGGTTCAACGAGATTTTGTGTGGACTATCGGAAACTGAGCGGTGTCACCAAGAAGGATAGTTATCCATTCCCACGAATAGACAACACATTAGACACCTTATCGGGAGCAAGAATCTTCAGTACATTGGATCTGAAAAGCGGATACTGGCAGGTAGCAATTCATGATAACGACAAGGAGAAGACAGCATTTACTGCGGGAAACGGCTTGTATCAATTTTCTGTAATCCGTTTGGTTTATGCAACGCTCCTGCTACGTTCGAGCGGCTGATGGAACATGTTTTGCGAGGCCTTAGCTGGAAGACATGTCTAGTCTATTTGGATGACATGATTGTTTTTGGTCGTACATTTAATGAGCACGTGAATAATCTTCGGCAAGTTCTGGAAACCATTAAAGCTGCAGGATTGAAGTTGAGTCCGCCGAAATGTAGCCTTTTCAAAAATAAAGTGAATTATTTGGGCCACATTGTATCTAGTCAAGGATTACGCACGGATCCCAAGAAGTTGGAAGCTGTTAACGGATGGCCGGTACCAAAGAATTTACATGAGCTGCGAAGTTTTCTGGGGCTATGCTCGTACTATCGACGGTTTGTGCCTAACTTCGCAGATGTTGCACGAAGTCTTCATCGCCTTACTGAGAAGAACCAAAAGTTCCAATGGTCTAGCGAGCACCAAAAATCATTTGACTGGCTGAAGGGAAAGCTGTGTAGTTCTCCAATTTTGGCATATCCACAGGCAGGAGAACTCTTCATCTTGGACACTGACGCGAGCAATGCGGGAATAGGAGCGGTTCTATCGCAGAATCAAGAAGGAAAGGAGCGTGTAATAGTGTACTACAGCCGTTCGCTTTCCAAGCCCGAGAAGAATTACTGCGTGACGCGAGGGAAATTGCTAGCTGTTTTCGATAGCGTCAAGCACTTCCACAAGTACCTATACGGTCAGGAATTCCTTCTTCGAACTGACCATGCAGCACTCAAGTGGCTAATGCAGTTTAGGGAACCAGAGGGTGAAGTGGCCAGATGGATTGAACGACTTCAGGCATACACATTCAGAACAGAGCATCGAAAAGGAATGCTGCACAATAATGCCGACGGGTTATCCAGAAGACCTTGTGCACCCCAATGCAAACACTGTACAAGGCAAGAAAACAAGAAGTGCCCTGAAGTAGTTGCACAAATAAGACTACAATTCGAAGATCGCTAGACAAAGAGCAGCTAAGGGAGGAACAAGCGCGCGATGATTCTATTGCTCCTATATTTCAATGGATAGAGCAAGGTGAAAGACCGGAGTGGCACGAGATTGCAACAGCAAGTCCTGCAGTAAAAAGTTACTGGGCTCAATGGCAGTCATTGAGATTGGAAGATGGACTACTGGTAAGGCAATGGGAATCGGCTGATGGTTAAAACACAAAATCACAGATTGTGCTACCAACGAATCGAGTCAAAGAAGTCCTGCAAGAATTACATAGTGGTACATCAGGAGCGCATTTGGGCGTTAATAAGATGCTAGATAAAGTTAGAAATCTCTTCTATTGGGTCAACGTGTGACAAGTGCGCAGCAAGCAAAGGACCGCAACCAAAAACTAGAGGAAAAATGCAACAGTACAATGTTGGAGCACCATTTGAGCGGGTGGAAATGGACATAGGAAGAAATGTGAAAAAACCATAGTTTTCGTGGTCGATTAGATGAAAAGTGATGGTAAGACACCCATATAGTCTCAATGAGTGGGGTGGGGTGAAATGTAAAAATAATATAAAATGAGCTATGTTAGTGTCAAATCAATATACATATTTCGGACCGGGGAACGTCGGAAACTCATCTAGTGTAAATATAAAATAATTATGAAAATGGAAAAATTTAGAGGGAAATAAATAAAATTTGAATAATATATAATAGGCGGGTGCCGTCGCTCTAGTGGTTCATACGTTGGCCTCCTAAGCGGGATCGAAGTACGAACTCCGGAAAAACACCAAAAATTTGTTTGATCACGTGTCACGTGAATATCTGAAAATCGCCCGTGAGTAAAACTATCACGGAAAGCTTCACAATTCGCCATTAGGATACAGCTTCGAATTGGTACAAGAAGATTGCACGCACAACACGAATTGTTTTAAGGTTGACCTTGGATCACAACGCGAAATATAATACATATAATTATAAATAGATACGTATTACCCTACGAGTGTGGCCCGTTATACAAATTAAAAAGTTTGTACTATTGAATTTGATGTCAATTGTCTTACAACGAAAGTATTTTTAATTTTTGTTTAAAAGTTTGAGAATCATTGAAAGAAAAGTTTGAAAATCATTAAAAGAGGTTTATGTATCTGTTAAATGTTTGTGAATCACTGAATTAGTGTACTGATGACATTTTATCACAGTTTTAGAATCACAATGGTGCACATGTGCGAGAGTGTGTGACGGGGGCAATAAGTGTATAGAAGGATGTCCTGGCTGCGCGATGTCAACCAAGGAGTACATAGTTGCTAGTTTTAAAGTAAATTGCGACACCTTTTGTTAATCTCTAACCGTTAATTTAATTATCAGTTTCAATGGTCGACAAAACTACTTCAACTGAGGAAATATTGATGTAGTTTTTTCCTTAATGGCTGATTTAGCTAATTCTATGCTTTTTATAAGCTGCTTGCCCATCTGATTAAATATAAGAAACTTAAATAATACAGAACGTATTAAAGTTTAAAGTGTAGGAAAAAAGTATTCAAATTTTAAAGTTACCTTTATCCTGAATAAGTATTCTGCGACACAGGTCACGTTCTCATCGCCGAATCGTGTCCGGTCAATTACGAAGTTATTGTGTATATCTCGGGAGTATTGTGTATTCAAAGTGCGTTTCTGATTGAACTCTGGCTTCAAACCCAAATCAAGGCCTTCATTATATCATTACAATTTTCTGTATTCAACGTGCGAATTTGTGTGTAATAAAAAAAACTTATACGTATTAGTTTTATGGTATACGATAAAGTGAGCACTTGTGTAATTATTTATTGCCAAAATCAAGTATATGGCTACCTATATGCATGCAGCGACAACTCAGCAAAAGTTTATCTTAGTAATTTTCTTCTTTAATCCACTCGGGCAAACCAAATGTTATGTTTTTGCAAAGCTTATTTCATGATTATTTAAAGGCATAGTAGGATGGCTGATGATGATTCACTGCTTTACCCCACTGATTAGCAGTAAAACCGGAGTAATCGCAGTTCGCTCTTTTGCTAGAAATTATTCCCAAAAGGACATCGTAAGCATTTTATATAAAACGTTGTTAACAAAAGATTTTCGACTTCTGCTTTGTTCTCAAAAGGAAGCCAGTCCGGCATTTTCAACCATGATAATATGCTAAATAATTTCTTTTGAATGACATATTTTTAGCATTAAAGTGCCAGTTAAAGTGATCAGTTAATTACGCACAACTTACTTTTTAAGGTCCACGGAATTCTGAAACGAAAAATAAATTTAAACCTCCTAGTTTTCTGGGTCATTTGTGTATTTATAAAAATATTAATGCTAATCAACTTTTTACGCTATTGTTTGAATGCTACTTAACCATTTAAATATTAAAAAACAATGGAATAAATCTTTTTTTTTTAAATTTATTCCTTTTTCAGAAGTTAAAAAATTAATGACAATACGCAGGTTGGTTTCTTCTGCAGTTACCATTCTTTCGACAAATTTCTATTTGCAGTTCATTAGTGGCATCAGCAGTTATCATTTATGCCGTCATCCTAAAATACTGCCCGAAGCATTCGTTGACTTTTGCTAGCATCATTCTAATTCCAAAGTCAGCTATCTCAACGCGGAGCACTCCATATGACACTTTTCATATAATCAGTTGTGGAGAGGCAGCATCAAACGAAGCACTTGGCCCTGAGTTTTGTCCTGATGTTCTGTACGTATGTAGCAATAAAATTTTTAGTAATACGAAATATTCTCCAACCGGGATATATACACCGTGCCAGGACATATGTTATCATGTGTCGAATACACGACGATGCAAGATGGCATCATCAAGAGGTCAACACAGCAAAGTCCACCACTGTCATCAAATTGAATATTCAAGTCGTATGCAAAGGTACTTAGCATCCAATTAGGGTGGTCAAGTAAACATTGGCAAATTATATGCCAACGTGGCGTCCTGGTCGTCCTAGACGTATTGTGCATCGTGACTTGTGCCAACACCACACGTCCACACGAAGTTAAATAAGATACACATTGTAGAAAAGCCGTATTAACGTCAGTTTTATGTGCCGGGAATGTGTGTCTAACGATGTCTACCGCGAAACCTTAACCCATTAGAAAAATATGTAGATTCCTAATCACATACACGTTATATAAAAAAAATTGTAATTTTAATTTCTCTAAAGAACGAAAAGTAAATAAAACTAAGTTGGTGATGACCTAATTAAATATTGTTAAACTACATATACAAAATAATCATGTTCGTAACTATAAAACAAATGAATTAAATTTTTATTTAAAAGTGTTTGAAGAGGATGTCGATTTCATATAAAGTTTTGGTATTTAAAAATTTAGCATTAGAACCATTTTTTTCGGAAACCAGCATAATAAAAAGCCCTAATCGCTTTGGTCAATATGAATATTTAATCTTTCGGCTGATAAATTAATATTTTATGTCACTATAGCACCGTTGTTATAATATTTCTTGTGCTCATTAAGAAAGTCGTAAATCTCCGAAACTATAAAATAGAACACTGTCAACTGGGATCGAAATCTGTTTCAAATAAGAACGAAAGTACGTAAGCTGAAATTGTGATTGTTTTAAATAACTATCAAGAACAAATACTACTATAATTCAATTTTACGAATTTCGATACAAACAAGGAATTGAGTTTTAAATAAACCTTTAAGTCTTGAAATAGGAAAAGAAGAAAATTTCCACGAATTTTTAAGACTCACAATATTTTGAGCATTATACGAGGGGCGGTCAATAAGTACCCGTGTTTGAAAATAGGTGGCGTTGCTGAGGGAAGTTGGCAATACCGTGTCATCTGTCAAACGACACCATACTATATTTCAGACTAGTTCATAGGGTAGTTTTTATGTGGCAGCCAGTTGTATTCGTGTTTCTCGATAAAATGGAAAAAGAGCAATATCGGTCCGTAATTAGTTTTTATTTTTGGATGGAAAAACATGCGAAGGAATAAAAGCGAAGTTGGAGGCTGTCTATGGGGACATTTCACAATCTATGACAACCGTGAGATATTGGTTCAACGAATTTAAACGTGATGCATCCGTTTTTGATGAGAAGTGGCCAGGCCGCCCGGCAGACGTTGTGACCGTGGAAATCGTCCGCGGCATGATTCTCGCTGATCTCCAAACTAAAATGCAACAGCGAGCAGAGGCCGTAGGCATGTCGTACGGAACAGCAATTAATATTGTAAATGTGTGAGAAAAGTGTCGATCCGATGGGTGCCGTAATTGCACACTGTGGACAACAAGCGAATACGGCTGTCAAAGTCAAAGCAGTGTTTGGACCTCAGGAGTTTTTTTTTGCACAGAGTAGTCACCGTTTAAGAAACCTGGATACATTATTATGCGCCAGAGAACAAGCGGCAGTCAAAACAATTGATTTTTTCGCCGCAATCTGTTCCAAAAATGGCAAAGACAGTCCCATCAGCCAGAAAGGTCATGGCCAAGATTTTTTGGGATTCGAAAGGATTAATTCTCATGGACTTTTTGCAGAAAGGAAGAATGATCACGGGGCATTACTACACGACCCTATTTGGTTAAGAAAAAATTTTTTTTTCACCACGGTAACGCACCAGCAGAATCATCCCAAATGGTCGCGGCCAAATTGCATGAACTGCGCTACGAATTACTGCCGCATCTACCGTTCTCGCCAGACATGTTTCCCTGTGATTTATTTCTGTTCCCCAACAGGAAAACATGGCTTGGAGGAAAAAATTCAGCTCAAACGAGGAGGTTATCGCCGGGACAGAAGCGTGTTTTGATGAATTTGAGAAATTGTATTTTGTGGAGGGATTAAATAAATGGCAGAAACGTTGAGAAAAGTGTATCAACCTTAGAGGAGATTACGTTGGAAAAAAAACAACCTACAAAAATTAAAATTTTTCATCTAAATTCTCTAATCGCAGAAATTGATATGGGAGCCCATCGATCCTGGGTTATTTTTTTTTATTGTAGGAGAAAATCATCAAAAGAGACATTTGACATAGATGTCAAATTTGAAAATGCTCAGAGCATTTTATTCTGAGTACTTAGAGCACGCTCATACTCTGAGCAAATAAGAAACACGAGCATATCTGATGCCACTATAAGAAATTAAAAAAATGTATAAGGGCCTTGCGGCCGAACCCGGCGCCCGATCACTACCAAATTTTAGAAAAAGTATTGTTTATTGGGTATACACATGTGTGTAACATTTGAAAAAAATCGGGTAATTTTTATTTTAAATTTGTATGGGAGCCCCACGAACCCGGGGCCCGATCACTTCCAAATTTTAAAAGAAAGCATTGTCACTGGAAATACACATGTGTACAAAATTTCAGGAAAATCGGGTTTTAGGAAGTGCGTTAAAAATTGATAGTTAAAAAAAAATTGTATGGGAGCCTCCGACCCGGGGCCCGATCGCTTCAAAAATTTTACAAAAAGTTTTGTCCATCGGAGATACACATGCGTATAAAATTTTTAGAAAATCGGGAACTTTTTTCATAAAATTTGTATGAGTGCCCCCCCCCCCCCCAAAGGGGCCCGATCACTTCCAAATTTTTACAGAAAGTGTTGTCTATCAAAGATACACATGCGTATAAAATTTTAAAAAAAACGGGTAAATTTTGTAAAATATTTGTATGGGAGCCCCCGACCCCGAGGTTCGATGGGCCTCAAATTTTAATAGAAAGTATTGTCACCGATTGTGCAATAAAATCGGGCTATGGGAAGTGGGTTAAAAATTTATCAGAAAATCTGACCAGCCAGCCAGCCACGTGCACGCGAAGTTAATATAGAGAATTTAATAAAAAAATGCGAAAAACTTTTGTCTTCATGCCTAATACGGGAACTTATTGATTACGCCTCGTAAGAGTGCAGGTGTATATTTATATAAAAAAATATTAATTTTTTTAAGTTTTACCTTTTCTTTTAGCACATAACTATTGTTACCGTGCGGCCACTAAACTAGTAAACTAAACTATATACCTACCTCTTAATATTAAAAATGGGTAAATGTTATCATAAAATGACGTATACGAGTATATTTTCTGGAAAATATATGTAAATGTAGGCAGAAATAATCAAAAATCTAAACCTTTGTTCTCTGCATTTCTGCAGATTAACTCCGGAATTAATTTGCCTGGTTATAACTTATTAAACTGATTATATCTTATTAATAATGTCTGTAGTGATGTTCCTTTTCAACTTCAACCTCAACTCCGCCAATGTTCCAATCCGCGAATTTACTTTGATATGGCTCAAATTAAGATACGTACAAAAGATACTGCTTCATATACAGAACCCAAAATCTAGACAGTGATTCAACTCTTAATGAGATTGATCAACCTTACGAGTTGTCACTCGATATGATCATACTGAGATCATTATTGCGAAAGATTTCTATGCACACAATTGGCCGAACAAAGGTGTGTTCAGATATTCGCTGATATAAAAAATTTTTCATCATCATGATATTTGGTTCTGTAACCGGGGTCATCCGATTAACAATCTTACTCAGCTCACAAGAATTCCTGACATTGCCAATCATTCCACAAACACCCTGGACTTGGCCTCTTCGATTATATCTCATTATAGGTTAATCCTACAGACGAAACTGCAAAAACAAATTTAGACGAGCCAGAAATTATTGCAATCCCTATCTTTGGAGAGTCGTCTAAGACCCAAAATTGAGACATAAAATACTAAAACGTTTGATGTGGCTATCAGCATGGGCCACTCGCCAGTGGGCAGGCAATACTGCCAAATTGGGTAAGGTAGGTAGGTAGGTAGAGTGGTGTTTGCGAGGTCCTCAATTAGCGCTAGTGTGTGCCATTTTGATGCCACAAATCTCGGACCTAGCATGGATATTTAAGTGGTATAAATCCAGCCTGTAGCGTTCAGATACGAGATCAGCTCGATGATCCTGTAATCTGAGAGCTCCTTTAGGTCGCTGGTAATTGCCTTTTAAATTACAAAAAATTGTGCAGACAATAAGGAAATTATTATTTGATAATTGCCCGTAGCGGAAAAGATGTCGCTATAAAATAAAATAACAAATGTCTATGTTGCATACATAGCAATTGTACAAAATTTATATGTCTACGCAATAAAATTGTCGGTCGTAGGCGATTTGTTTTTAAAATTCAAAATATTTATTTTAATAATTTAAATCTCAAAAATTGGAAAATCTCTGAATTGGAAGTTTGCTCGAGAGGACTTGGCTAACCTACGAAAGTCCACAAAGCTGAATTTTGATAAGCCTTTCGGCTCGATAATTGTGCGTGCCTTTTTCGTTTGTAAGGCCTCGTACTACAGACGAATCCAGTAGGTTTCACTGTCGAGTTGTTGGCCTACAAAAAAGACGTCAAGTTGCAAAAGAACAGAATTCTACTACAGAGGTTTCAAGAAATGTTTAGGCTCAATTTCGTAATTATATGTAACATTTCGTCAGGTTTTTTTGTAGTTTTCCCTGACCATGATGCATTAATTAAAGCATGGAACTCGCGTCATTTTTAGTTTGGAAATCTTTTTCCGTTTTTCTTTTTCAATGAATCAGAGAGAATTCTGAAAGTAACTTGAAACCGGCTACAAACGTGAACTTCGATTTCTTATTTTTAATTTTAATAAATGGCATAGCCCACCTTATTGCCGTGACGCCAGTCATTCAGAGAGTTCTCCCTTGGCAATAAACTATCATAAAAAAAGTACGATTTTGTACTGATATTATATTTTATATCAAATACTGAATACGAAAACCTGAAAGCACTTTTGCTATAGAGTGATGTTACATCATATACACCAACCATTTATATATCAGCTGAATACAAAAACCTAAATTATGCTAAAAAAAACAACCGGATGAACCGTCGTTTTCTTTGTTAATCATAATATTTATAGATTGTAATATTAGAGTGAATGCGGCTGTTACATTTGTTTTGTTTTTGTGCAAAATACTTTTTAAGTACAAAAAATTATTTATAAAGGTTATAAACGATAAAAAGTCGGCTTACTTTTTAAAGTTTCTATATTAACTTCGGGTCCGCGTCTGTTTGTGGCTTGTGACTTGTGGCTTGTCAACAAATCTTGTAATATATTTGTAACCTACTTCCTAAAGAAGACAGGTGGGAAGAATCCTTGATTTGGTAAATGAATAATATTCACCCCGTTCCGAAAAAAGGTGATAAATCTGCACCTACATACTTTCTCCCTATTGCATTCTTGTCGGTTCTATCAAAATAATAAGCCAACTGGATACGAATGCTCTTTTATCCGATGTGGGGTATGGATTTCATAAAAATCGCTCTTTGGGTGAACTCATGACGTGTTTGCCTCATTGTTGGGAGCGAAGCATCGAAAGTTTAGGTGAATCAAGCGTTCTATACTTGGATATTTTAAAGGCTTTTGAGAGAGTATGACATGATTATCTTACAAATAAGATTCGCTGGCTCAACTTACACACCTCTCTCATTGCATGAATTGAGATTATTTATTCAATCGTAAAATAAAAGTTGTATTGAATGGTATCTCTTTAGGTTTACGTACGATCAGTGCTGGCCACAAGAGTCGTCCTTGTCGTATACGCTCTCCTTGATATATATCAACGACCTGTTGTCTTCTACAACCTGTGATATCCATTAATTTGCTGATGATACAATGCAATCGGCTTCCATTGAGTTTGTAAATAAAAAAATTGAGGTGTGTGCACAACACGACTTTCTTTTACGGACTGGGCCGGAATCTTCAGTAAATGTATATTCAATTTTTTTTTAAATTTGTTTTTTTTTTTTGTTTTTTGTTCAAATTTCTTTTGCACTTAACATATTTCTCTTACGTGCTATACTTTTTGAGTTATTTGCAAAATATCGAAAAACTGTCTAGGTAAAATGTCACTTCCGGCTGTCAGATTTCCGTCAAAATCAGCTGACCCCTCACAATTTATGTAAATAAGCTTAAATATGAATTTTCATCCCGATAAGTTAAGCCATCTGGGCTGTAGAGTGGACACAGACAGACATACAGTCATACAGACATGCAGACATACAAACATTACAGACATACACAGACCTTTTACTATGTAAAAGAAAGTAAAAAAATGGAATTTTCGCCTGATTGGTTCGCGAATTTTAATGAATACGGCTATTCTGTCGAACATCCAAATCATTATTGATTGGGCATATGTAATAGGGTAGAATTTAACCAAAATAAATTCCCGGCTTATCTTTTTTCTGAGAAGGCAGTTCAACATTACATGCCACCAGTATTTAATGGCGCCCCTATTGCAAGATCTGATTCAATTAAGATAATAGGTTTGAAAGTTTCAAGTGAACTTTCTTGAAAGGAACATATTTACGGAATTTCAAAAAGAGCGAGGCACTTTTTGGGCTTTAAATTTACTACAAAATCGCATTTTCATTATCTTAGACCATGCCAATTTGTTTGCTGCGCATTTCGCAGCTAGCTCCACGCTTCCAGATTGTGCATTGCTGCCTCCTGCACCTCAGAGTATTGAACACTGGGACAGATGGGACAGATATTCATTCGTACTCGTGCAGTTGCTAGAGTTTTAAACGATCTCCACACACACAAATCAGCTGGGCCAGATGGTATTTTCCCATTAGTTCTGAAGAGGTGTTCTTCCAAGCTGCCATTACCATTGCGTAAGCTTTTCCATCTATCCTAATCTTCTGGACTCTTCCCGAGAAGTTGGAAAACAGCATTTGTCCAGCCCATACCCGAGCCGTCTTCTCCTTCTTCGTACCGACCCATAGCACTTACATCCATTCTTTCCAAGGTCACGGAAACGCTGAACAATTATCAGAAATCAATCGAGTAGAATTTAACGCTTCCAAAACCCAATGCTGTCCCCTGTCGTCCAAGCGAATCCTAAATCCCATTCCATTATCCATGAATGGCACTTGCATCGAGGAAACTGAAAATCTCGAAATTCTCGGTATGTGCGTTAACGACAAGCTTCGTTGGAATGACCACATATTTACCGTCGCTAAAAATGCTGCGAAATGTTTAGGTTTCCTAGCCCGGTGAAAGAAATATTTCACTCCCTCTGATCTGGCTACCATTTACAAGGCTTTTATTCGCCCAAAACTTGAGTACAATTGCCATATCTGGTCTGGTGCGCCTAAGACTACTTGCATCAGCTAGATAGAATACAAAACCGCGCGATAAAACTTATCGGTGACGAAAATATAGCGAAATAAATAGATTCGCTTGAACACCGCAGGAACGTTTCTTGTTTGTCACTGTTTTATCGCTTCTTCTACCAGCGGTGCTCAAGAGAATTCAACCGCAATACTCGTGGCGCTCTAAATGCTCATAAGTTTACCCTCAAACCCATCTTCGGACGTACAGTAAAATTCAGGGATTCGTTCTTCAGCCGTACAACACGTATGTGGAATGCTCTGCCAAGCTCTGTCTTCCCACATCACTATGATCCACAGGCATTCAAAACACAAGCTCATAGAATTCTCCTCTGTTCTCCTCCTTCTCCTTAACGCCCACGCTGTGCCAAGCATATAGCCGAGCATTATAAGGGTGCGAACCCCTTGAAGCGTGCGCGAATTATGAAAAAAAAATCGTGATAAAATTCAGAATAGAATTGTCTTTATGATAAAAGATGAAACCATTACTTTATCTCTTGATTCCTTTGTAGAGCTCAACATTTCAAATCTTCCTTTTATCCGCGATAGGCATCGATTTGGTCGACTCCGTGTTTTCCGAAAGCTTCAATGTACGGTCCTTCAATATATATTTCAACAAGTTCCTGCAGTTCCTTAATTGTCCAATAAAGGATCCAAGAATTTTTGAAGGCTCACCTACGTCATTTTTTGCATTATTTGTAATATTTTCTTGGTTAAGGTTTTTTGTAGTTTTCGATTTTGAAATTATCTCCTCCCATACAAACATTTTACAAACCTTCAAATATGTATATAAATACATAATAATAAATAAATAAATGACGCCCCATTAGCATGTATAGTGCGTAGTAATCTCGACAGATATGATTAACACTATTAAAAGCTAAATAAATATCTGCTGTATAATGTATAGCTAAAAATAATCCTGTTAATATTTGAATAATTAAACATAATCCTAAGTTTATACACATGTGTATCAATTATGAAAACACTTTTTGTAAACCAGGACCGAAGGACTCCCACATATTTTTTTTAAAAATTAACGCAATTTTATCCAAACTGCACACATTTGTCTGTTTTTTTAAATCTCTATTTTAACTACACGTCAGCATGGTTCTGTCGTTTTGTCTATAGTTCATTCTGTCGGTGGTGGAATCTTGGGATCAGATTTTAACAAAGACACGAGCACGCTCATACTCTGAGCAAATAAGAAAAACGAGCATTTTTCTTGAGAACTCTTTGACTGCTCTGAACTAATTTATGAAAACCCGAAATGACAGAATATTGTGAAAACTTGTTGTTCTATCTGTAAGTTGATATCGACAACAAAAAACGACATCAATTAAAATACAGTAAATAAGTAAGTTGAATTAAGCATAAAACATTTATGCTGGGTTCATTTATGCGTGAGCTAAGATTTCTCTCTCTCTCTCTCCACCAACAAAACCATGCAGCGCAGCCGACTGCACAGCACACACCGCGCACAAGTACGACGGTATCTGATGCCACTATAAGAAATTAAAAAAATGTATAAGGGCCTTGCGGCCGAACCCGGGGCCCAATCACTTCCAAATTTTAAAAGAAAATATTGTCACCGGATATACATATGTGTACAAAATTTCAGGAAAATCGGGCCTTAGGAAGTACGTTAAAAATTGATCATTTAAAAAAAATTGTATGGGAGCCCCCCGACCCCTGGACGTGATC
This sequence comes from Nephrocerus scutellatus, assembly GCA_947095585.1. Taxonomy (NCBI): domain Eukaryota; kingdom Metazoa; phylum Arthropoda; class Insecta; order Diptera; family Pipunculidae; genus Nephrocerus; species Nephrocerus scutellatus. The sequence goes on from OX352762.1 coordinate 84,890,826, forward strand.
GCTTAAAAAATTGTACAAAAAGTTTTGTCTACCGGAGATACACATGCGTATAAAATTTGAAGAAAATCGGGAACTTTTTTCATAAAATTTGTATGGGTGCCCCCCCGACCCAGGGGCCCGATCACTTCCAAATTTTTACAGAAAGTGTTGTCCATCAAAGATACACATGCGTATATATATAATATCGGCGCGACAGTCCATGCGGTCCAAGGCCTGACTTCTCGCAACCATTTGTGTTGAGCATGCATATTTTTGCACACAAATGGAGGGACCTACAATTTAATGCCGGATCCGAACGGCAAATTGAGAAGCTTTCAGTGACAAGTTATTACACTCGAAAGTTTGTCAAACTTTCGCGAGAGGTGGGACAACGTGAAAAATACTTTGGTGTTACTGGGATTCGAACCCCCTGCTCAGCTGTCCATACTCCTATCCACTGAGCCACCGGCGCCCACACACATGCGTATAAAATTTTAAAAAAATCGGGTAAATTTTGTAAAATATTTGTATGGGAGCCCCCCGACCACGAGGTCCGAGGGGCCCCAAATTAATAGAAAGTACTGTCACCGGAAATATACATGTGTGCAAAATTTCAATAAAATCGGGCTATGGGAAGTGGGTTAAAAATTGATCAGAATATCTAACCAGCCAGCCAAGCCACCCAGCCAAGCCACCCAGCCAGCCACGTGCACGCGAAGTTAATATAGAGAATTTAAAAATATGAATTTTTGCAGTGAAACGTCTTCAGGCGAGATGATAAAATTTTAGTTGTTAATTTTGTAGCTTAATTAAGACGCCAAAAGGGTTTTAATTCTTTTACGCGTGATGCGCGCGTTCCCTTTTTTAAACAGTCAGTGTTCAATGAGCTATTCTGTTCATTAGGTAATATTCAAACATTTACACATTCACACCGTTAATTAAATAAGTTTCTTTAAGGATTAAATTTTGTTTGTGGTGTTAAAATCTATTTATAATTTAAGTTTGATAGAATAACGACGAATTTGAAAAGTTATTAGAAATCATATTTTCACAATAATTTTTATAAATTATTTTTATTTATTTTATTAATGTTAAGAATTTTACTAAAATGTGACGTGAGTGCAACGTAATTATTTAAGGCTAAACCAGATTTGTTCAGATTTGTTAACCGCAAAGACTTACACACATAGCAGAGCAATTTACGATCATTTACAAACTTTCTTAATTTCACCTTTCAAGAAAAATTATTTTTTTCGTTATTTTGTCGAAACCGTTTGGGAATATGACTTGGTTGTGGCTTGTGTTAGTAAATTTGTTAAATGGGCCTCCCTAATTTGCATATTAATTTGACAGTAGAAATGTGACAAACCATGGCACTATGTAACCCGTAGGCTTTATGCTTTTTGCTACATAGTCGGACATAAAATACATAGAATATCTTCTCTAGAGGATGTAGAGTCCTTTGTTATTTGAATAGACTGCAAGCTTGATAAATGAACTAATCAATCAAAAATGTCACACAAACAGAGCAAGCATTCGCCAACTGCCCAAAAATAATAATTTCTTGTCTAATGTATATACACACATATATTTATAATTCCATACTTGGACGATAGCACTGGTTCGGCTTCACAAATAGGTCTTCCAATATACAATGCATACATATTTATGTAAAACTACGGATCCGTTATTCATCATAATAGTAGCACAAAACAAATGACACTGCTAGGACTAAGCCTAATATTCCACAGTTGTCACTATTGTATCTTCATCTCCATAGGAGGATAATAGAATCAGCAGATTTTCAATTACGAAGAGGACAAAATAAAGTACACTAATACATAATAATATAGATGATCTGTTTTATACTCAAACTTGCAATGTCAACCATCTACCAAGAAACGACACAACAAACCAGTTTATAACAACATAATAAATTATTCAAAGAGTCCTTGTTATCCTTTATTAATTGCTACCGCATAAATTTGTGATGTACCTTATCGCCAACATTATCGGCGCACTGTGGAACCAAAAAGCAAACAATTTGGTGAGAAATACTTATTAAAATAGCAGAGGCAAATGACTGCCATTCATAATAGAGCGCTCAACAAGAACATATAAACCTAAGATCCCCCATCAGATCGACCAGTTAACTGCTGCAGTTAACAAAAATCGAACATTTTCCTACCTGTGATTTTTTATAATTTTATTAATTCACTAATTACAAATATTGAAATTTCAGAAACCTAATATTATTTATTACTAATAACTTTTTAATTTGATAGAAGGCGTTTTCTTTTTACGTCCTATAAAATGAGCGAAAAATCAATGAATGAGTAGGCAAAAAGTCACCAACCATTGTGATGACTTCCTCACATCGTTATACGATAGGCTGGATTAAATTAACCAGGTTGGAAAGATCAATTAGCGGCATCAGAAGAGGACAATATGAGCATAGGCGAGGAATCGGAAACGGAAGTGTACGAATCTAGCAGCGGCGGAGAGGATATTTTTAGTATCGGAGATATTAGCCACAAGAAACGATCTTCTACTGAAACTGTGCCATCATCCTCTCATGCAGTAGCCACAACTGAAGACATAATAGCGCCAAAAAACTAGTGCGCAGAATACAGCTACACGAAAAGAAAGCACAGAATATTGCGGCTAAGCAGACATCACCAAAAGTCGCTCCAGCACTTAAGAAAACAGAAACTACACGACCACCAAGAAAATCCTTCGCTATGCCGCCAATAGTTTGTTTCAGTCTAAACGTCGCTAAACGTTCGAAGTACACGAAGAGAGCCAACAAGTCAGCCAAGCCAAGTCAGCCGTTACGGCTATTAACAAAGAAGGCCACCTCATCTGACCTACAATCTGAAAAGACTAACTTTAATACCAAACCGTCTTCTAGCCGAAGATCCGACATTAGTCCGTCAATTAAAATAGTGGAGCGCGAATTTGAAGTAGTGCAATCTTTTAAATATCTCGGATAAACTGTAGCAGCATCGATACTGTGGATTTGAAAGAAGCGTTAACGGCAAAAGCAGTCGCTGTAATCGATGTCAGTCCCTTCAAATCTGTAGTAAAGAAAGATAATCATTTTTATCGTAGGATAAAGCAGTAGTTTGCTCAAAAACCACCTTCATGAACCAGTTGGTGCATTGGGTATACATTAAATCAGCAGGCATTACACAATGCAGAAACTGCCAAAAGTTTGACGTGTCACGAGCAGTTGCGGGATGAAATACAGATGTATCAATCAAGTACAAAGACGAGCACAGTCAGTGGCCAAGAAACGCAGAAAACATGAAGACGACAATATTTTCAGTCGAACTGACAGAAAAATAGGATATCCAACTGTAGAGAAAACTTTCCGAAATATGAAGAGAAGATGGCTGAAAAGGTTAACAGGATAAAAGCAGCATAAATTCGTCCAGATGCCTGATTTAAAGGATATAGCGAAGGGAAGAAAGCAGCGACAAGCCACCAACAAACAAAGTTAAAAAGCAGCGATACGATGATACGGAAAGGCTATTTGGAGTAGACCGCTTCACAATTATAACAGCTTTGATGACAGGTCCAAGACAACCTTTTTAGGTCGATTTATTTCTAAATTTAAATTTGTTATTATTTCCTAAAAACAATAAACTTGGCATTCTTCCTTAACAGGAAACATATCTCATGGGGAGAATTTCGTTTAGTCCGGACGGACACAATGTTCACAATGTCATCAAAAACAGCGGAAAAGGTGGAAATCCGTGGTTGGCGTAGCATGGAAGCAACGAAGTGGAGACATTGCTGGTAATATCAGTGTACAACAAATGCAACGAAGAAAAATATTTAACGGAATCTTTAAATTATCTGCGACATCTCCTCTAAGCACTCATGCTGTGTGGTTTGAAGGGTCTTTCACGCTAGACGCACCCAATGGAAAGATAAACTGTGCAAAAATCCAGCAATTGCCATTGCAGATTTGCTGGATTCAAATCATCATCAGCATACGATTGCAGTTGTTTCACAGCCCCGGCTGAGCTTTCTTCTACAACGACACTAATGATCTCATGAACATTGACATTACTAGTCTTCTACGCTTCATACAAAGCTCTAGTTGGTTCTTCAAGTAGGTGGATCGAAATTTTTCCGCCTTAATCCAACATAACCTAACAGCCCCGGAAGACATATGATCGAACACCGTCTACTTTAGATTTCTTACTAGCAGCAACAAACTTCGTCAACATTCTGCCATAATAATGGAATCCTTCCTGTTTTGCGTATGCAAGTGACTCGGACCATTTGGCCATAGAACTACGAGTAAAGCTGGATCAGCGAATTATGCAAGACACCTTTGCAACAGAACTATACATCAACTTTAGGAAAACCAACTGGAATCAGAATACCAGTCTGTACTTTCGCAATTGCGCTGTACTCTTAAGCTGTGCGAAGTAACCAGAAAGATGAACTGGTGATCAAATCAGGTGATCAAACCAGGCGCTGATGCTTTCTTTGGTCGAAAAGACGTATTTCCATTCCAGAGAGTATCACGTTTGGAGACCAAATAACATCCAGTACTGCAGAAAAAGCGGAAAGATATCATCAGGTTCGGAAGCCAAATAGCATACAGCACTGCAGAAAAGGCCAAAGCTTTTGCTTCTCATTTCAAAATAAGCTTTACGGATCTACTACCAACACATCTCTCATACAAGAGGTTGAAAGACTTGTGGAAAAATATTATTATTTTATTATATTGTATATTAATATTATTGTATTATTATTATATATTTTTTTTAACTTATTAATATAGGTATTATTTAATTATCCGACATTAGTGTATAATTGCTTCTACTACTAAAAGAATGTATGTTCTTATTTTACTGTATTGTTTATTTGTTATAAATTAAATGAAAATCCACTTCAAGAAGCTCTGTAGTGCCGTATTGCCGCGCCAACGCACCCGTAGACGAGTAAAGCTGTTGTCAGCTATTTCGTTATGAGTGGAAACTTTAAAAAAAAAAGATCAATGTTCGGAAAGAACTAAACGGTCCGCCATCTAAAGTTTTTTTTTTCAACTAGTGCTTATTTCGTGAATGGTAACACTTAGCTCATGTCTGATTTGACAGATAATTAGTTGTATCCTTCCGCTGAATATGGTTGTGTATACGCTTGAACAACGCTGGGAAATATTGCGACATTACTTTGAAAATCATGGTAATGTTGCAGAATGTGTGCGAAAATTGCGTACGGATTTTGGAAGAAGAGAAGCACCGTCAGCTCCGTATGTTCGTTATCTTGTAAAAAAAAGTGAAAGAAACTGGCATCCTCATCGATAAACCAAAGCGTGAAAAGCCAAAAACAGTGCGTACACCCGAGAATATTGATGCTGTGGCAGAAAGTGTGCATGAAGCGCCATCAACATCAATTCACCGTCGTTCTCAACAATTGAACATTTCGGAGACATCATTGAGAGGAATTTTGCATAAAGACCTTGGTATGACGCCATACAAAGTCCAATTGGTTCAGGAGTTGAAGCCAACTGACCATCCAATGCGTTTTCGCTTCGCTGAGTGGGCCTGCGATCGACTTACAGAAGATGCCGATTTTGCCAAAAAAATCATCTTTTCGGATGAAGCTCATTTTGATCTTGGCGGGTATGTAAACAAGCAAAATTGTCGCATTTGGGGCACAGAAAACCCGCACGCATACATTGAAAAGCTGGTACACCCAAAACGAGTCACTGTTTGGTGCGGATTTTGGTCCAGAGGCATAATTGGGCCATTTTTCTTCGAAAATGAGCAAGGAGTGGCCGTTACAGTCAATGGCGATCGTTATCGGGCCATGTTGAACGAATTTTTGTTCACAAAAATTGAAGAGGAGGATATTGGCAACATTTGGTTTCAACAGGACGGCGCTACGTGCCACACAGCCGAAGCTACACTCGATGTTTTGCGCCCTGTTTTTGAAGATCGCATTATCAGCCGCAGAGCTGATGTCATTTGGCCACCTCGGAGCTGCGATTTGACACCGTTGGACTATTATTTGTGGGGTGCCCTAAAAGATAAGTGTTACGCCGACAAGCCAGAGACAATTGACGCTTTAAAGGACAATATTCGTGAAGCCATTGGTGAAATACAGCTGCACACAATCGATAATGTGCTTAAAAATTGGACCGATCGTGTAGGCTACTGCATGGCCAGCCGAGGCAGCCATTTGAACGAAATTATTTTCCATTGTTAACCGGAAGGATTGTACTTTCAAATAAAAAAAGAAATATTCAGTAGTTTTTTTTATAGCATTTTCAAAAAAAAAAGTTATTTGGCGGACCCTTTATAGTACAGCTTTTGAGGAAAATACTCTACACTGCACCATCTGTATGAATTAACGGCGCTATAGTCTGTCAAGACTTCAAATCCAGGAACTTAACTATAACATACAAGCCCCGTATGTAAGGAAAGACTATTCCGGAGACTCTACGAGTGTTACCGTTATGTCGACGTCGTGAAGAGAATTAAGTTCGGTAGGCTCTGGTGGGCAGGACACCTAGCTCGCATGAGCGAAGAGTATCCTCCTCTGAAAGTCCTTTGCGGTAGGATTTATGGAACACGACGCGGGGCTACGCTGGAAGGATGGTGTAGACCAGGACGCCAAGAGTTTAGGGGTGCCAAACTGGATGACATCGGCTCGAAATCGGGTCCGGTGGAGAAACTTTTTGCGGGAGGCCAGGACCGGACCTCGGTTGTAGAGCCAAATATGACGATGATGATGAAGAAATTCAGTGGACGCGTTCAAACAAGAAGCTGACAGTTGAACACAAGATAGGGAGAGATATAGAAATGTTCCCATTTTTGGGAGAATTTTTGAATGATGTTGATGACAACCATATTTAACATAATAAGGCAACACTTATAAAAGACTTCAATCAAATATTTCTTTGTTTTAGTTTTAGAAAACATAATATCTTGAGCACTTGATCCTTGTATGCACAATAGACTTTAAGGTCGCAATGCACAAGGCTTCTCCTGGCCCACCAACCCGTGAAAACAACTAATTGAGTAGCCTTGCGATATCCAGAAATAAAATGCAATATTTGTATACATTTTTTATATACTTCAACAAAGAATATTCATCTTTTAGTTATGAAGCTATCAAATTGTTGGTATAGTTTTTTCAACTTTTTTTTGTTTTTTATGTGAAAAGACTTTTTGAGTTGCCGAGCTGCGGTTCTTAAAAGGTCGACGAACACTGTGCTTGTTATCATGTAAAATAGGATCAAAATTGAGTAATTTGTAACTATATTCTGTTTATGGAAAGAAGCACGTAAATTTACGCCTTAATTGACATCTTTAGACATATAGGGGGAGATATTTTTCACTTAGCGCATTTTTGACCAAATGAATGGCTAAATGCTTCGTTTTGTCCCATTTAAAAAAAACTATCTACAATATTATGTTATTCCCAAATCTTGGGATATTTCGCTGGATTTTCCAAATTTTTGTTTGGGTTTGATAGGAATGCTTGGATAGGAATTATACAGTAACTTTGAATCAACTCTATTTAAATGTAGGTTTTAGCGCTTCAGTGCTGAAGTTCCTCAAAAGTCAAAACTTTTTCTCAAGGGTGGGTAATTTTAACAAGTGTGTCTGGTTAGCAAGCACCAGCTATCGATGCTGTGCGAAGATTAGTCTCTCCGCGATCACCGATAGAAAATTTTTTTTTTAAAATTTCTTTAAGCTCTAGTTGTTGTTGCGAAACTCTATTCTGTGTTGCAAAGAGAAGAAGACTCGAATGTTATTTTATAGTAACATGGGAAATGTTATCTATAGCATTATGGTAACATTGAAAAATATACTACTTCTCTCGTCTGGCTAACCACAATTGCTATTTAACAGTCGTCCTGCTAACTTTATCTAACACGCCACAAATGTAAATCAAGCGTTATAGTTATTTTATAGTAACATGGGAAATGTTATCTATAGCATTATGGTAACATTGAAAAATATACTACTTCTCTCGTCTGGCTTACCACAATTGCTATTTAACAGTCGTCCTGCTAATTTTTTCTAACACGCCACAAATGTAAACCAGCGTTATAGTTACATGGGAAATGTTATCTATATCATTATGGTAACATTGAAAAATATACTACTTCTCTCGTCTGGCTAACCACAATTGCTATTGAACAGTCGTCCTGCTAATTTTTTCTAACACGCCACAAATGTAAATAAAGCGTTATAGTTATTTTATAGTAACATGGGAAATGTTATCTATAGCATTATGGTAACATTGAAAAATATACTACTTCTCTCGTCTGGCTAACCACAATTGCTATTGAACAGTCGTCCTGCTAATTTTTTCTAACACGCCACAAATGTAAATCAAGCGTTATATTTATTTTATAGTAACATGGGAAATGTTATCTATAGCATTATGGTAACACTGAAAAATATACTACTTCTCTCGTCTGGCTAACCACAATTGCTATTTAACAGCCTTCCTGCTTATTTTTTCTCGCACTCCACAAATGTAAATCAAACGTAACACCAACACAATGTCTCAATTCGCAAATATAAAAAAATTAAGAAAGAGACACAGATAACATACACTAAAAAAAAGGAATACCTTTTAAAAAATATCGACAAAAAATGATGTTGAAGTTCTTAAATATTTGCATTTTTAACAAAAACTGGTCAGAAAGAAAAAGCTGGACCCAGATTGTAGAGTCAATTTTATGATAATAATTTATTATCTTAGAACAAGTACTGAATGTCACTGAATTGGTACTGAATCAGAATAAGTAAATAAAACATTAAAACATACAAACAGCAGGCATTGATCCACAGTGCATGGAATCGAAGTGTTTATAACATGTTCTTCTTCCTCTTCTTCTTCATTACCGTGCTGACATTAATCCAAAGGGGGCGTTCCGTAGGGACATTGCCAAAGTCCTTCGTGGTGTCGTTCATATAAGGATGCCATCAAAAACAAAAGAGAGGAAATTTTAATTTAACCTTCATCCTCTTATTTGTGTGGGTGTTTTAAGTACTGTGACTGCTTAAACGGTGACCGAGGATTATTCTTTCTTACACCATCAACATTTGCCTCGAATACACGCACTTTGCTATGGCAAGCAATTGACATAAACTGTCACGGGTGGTGAATAATTACATTCGAGTAGGTGGAAGAACATTTTTCATTGTCGAGAAAGACTCATTAGGATTCATGACAATGAATGCGAACTATTGTCGACTAAATCCGGAATTTAGAGTAGAAGTCTTGAGGACAAAGTTTGCTAAACAGAAGAAGAAAAAGTTGCCTATTTAGGCAACCTCCTCCTTCACATATCTTCTTTGCTTGTGACGGAATTCTTGTCGTTATACTAGTACTAGTTTAGCGCATAAATAAAATCGTTTTCATTGTCCGACTAGTGCATCAAAGTGAACGCATAATTGTGTCTTAAACAAAAGTACATCCCGATACACAACATCCTGATTTAAAGGTGTACTCCTTGGCCGTTCATCCAACATTCATATACACAAGTTACGCAATCACAGAGACTTTGCGACAGCACCAGTGATATTTAAAAACTGCAAGGCCGGTCCTCCATCTGTGCTTTTCATCAAAAATAAATTTGATGGCGGCAAATGTCACATAACGGATAGCTTTATATTTTAAGATAACTGTAAATTAATTTATTTGGAAGTTTTGTAACTCTTATTGTTTGAAACAAGTCATCTTGCTAAGATTTAATTAATTATAATTAATTCATGATTTAAAAACACGAATTATTAGTGTTTATAGCAATGTTCCCTAATACTGACTTATTAGTTGAGGTTCTGGCAAAGCTATAATAATGATTTATGCCTTGAATGATTTATGTCAAATCAGACAGAATATAAGCCTCAAATATTCTCAAAACATCTTATTTGGTCTCTTAAGGCTATTTTTCAAAAGTCTTTAAGAAATACATTTATATAACAGATTTACTTCCATTTTTTATTTCTTAAAAATTTTTGATTTTTTTAATTGTATTTTACATATAACTTAATGACGTTAAAACAGCAGACATAGTTGCAATGGCAAAATAAAAATCGGTAATGACTGCTATAATAGCAAACTACCCTTATACTTGCTCGCGTACTCGTAAAGGGGACGTAGCCTTGAGAAATAACTTTGTTTTATCAGAGGAAGTCAACGTCTAGGTTAGCTTAGAATTCTTCGCTTTCAAGACCAAAGCGATAGAAGAGGCACACAATTATTTCTTCATAGCAAAGCTGCGTAGCAAAGCAAATGCCAGTAGAAAAGGCACCGTTTCGTAAAAATTGAATGAGTTAGACTTTTTACTCAACACCTCAGAAGTAATATGCATGTTGGTTTTTTAGCGTAAGAAGGCTTTCAGTGCGTTGGCAGAATCTGACTGTTCTTTTGCTTGTGTAGTGTGTAATTTTGGTGAGTTGTTACAGTTGCAGTTATGTCGTCGTTCAGCGTACAGCCAGAATTAAATCGTTGTAAACGTATGTATCCCAATTAGGTCTTCCACGAGGTAGGTTTTTAATCGTTTGAGTTGATGTCAATCATAGAATTTGTTAGCATTTTTAAACAGCTAAATGCCGATGTTGGCGTTCATGTTCCTGAAATTTCATCAGTTCACAAAAACACCCAATTTATCAACATTCAATTTGAAGTTGCCTTAGACAGCATAAATATTTAACCCCGTGCCAGCTCGTTCGACTGTCTGTGCTGCCTACTTTTCCATAACCAAGTAGTTATGAGTATAAGTGGTAGCTTGAATAACTGAATCATCCTGTTTGGATAAAGCCAACGATACACAAGAAATTTTGTTGGCAAACGTTCCCATCTCATGTCAATGTCTGAAGATGTGCTCGTACTTTGTGAAATGCGAATGTTCTGAATTTGTACAGTGGATTTCTATAAAACATGGTAGCCACTTTTTCATTGAACGAGCAGTACGACAAGTAAAATTAATATTTCTCTGATAAGATTGCTCATACGACTCAGCTACCAAGTGGCCAAAACAATCGTCGTGTGTCTTTAATTTATGTTTGAAGGCTGAAACTATTTTAAAAGTGACTGACTTTCCTTTTATGTTCTTGAAAGCCGAAGAACTTTGCTTAGCGCATATGTCCTGTCAGAAAGAATAAATGAGTTTTGAACGAGTGCAACTGCGATTAGATGTAATTTATTTAGATCATTATTTTGGATTTATTATACTTGAATGAACTAAGCCAAGAAATTATGATTCCTGCGCATGATGTCTGACGTCTGTCAGACAGTTAGAGTAGCTGCTGTCAGTTGCATTTTACTATATTGAAGCAATTTGTATTTCTTGGCAGTCACATTTGTACCGGCATAAGACAACTGGTCTTTAAATAACGAACACGAATAGGTTGTTGTTATATGCTATAGCTTATTCCAAATACTTTCAATACAACATTAATGAGTAACAATTGAAGCAAGAAGGATGAGTCCTATGTTAGTTATAGCTATTAACTGAATTGCAATCTAAATTTATAAAATAGAGAATTATTTGTATATGTATTTGTATATTTGTGCCTAACTAGCTCTGGAACGCCTTGACCAATTTTAACCAAACTTGGTATACATATTAGTTACTATATGGAATCAAATATAGGTGGTGGCGGGTAGCACGTTTTTTGGTTGCACATACCGTTTTTGGTATCGCCGAGACGAATAGTGGTGGTAGTACACTCCTATTGGTGAGTTATGTATCCCCGCATTGGGGTGGGCAATCGATATTAGTGTTGAGTTTATAGTTTTCAGGGTCGCTAAGTTGAATGTTGATAGTTAGACAGCTCTAGGGGGATGGGGTCGATAACTGAGGGAGGGGTGACGAATATTAGTGTCGATTCTATGGTTTCCGGGGTCGCTGAGTTGAACGGTGACGGTAAGACAACTCTAGGTGGATGGGGTCGATAACGTCGTGAGGGAGGGGGGGAGTACCTATGTTAGTGTCGATTTTATATTTTTCGCGGTCGCTGATTTGAATCGTGATGCTACGACACCTCTAGGGGGATGGAGTCGATAACTGATGGGGAGGGGGTGGCCAATATTAATGTTGATTCTATGGTTTTCTGGGTCGCTGAGTTGAATGGTGATGGTAAGACAGCTCTAGGGTGTTGGAGTCGGTCACTGAGGGGGGTTCACCGATATATGGGGTCGAGAACTGAGGGGGGGTGACCGATATTAGTGTCGATTCTATAGTTTTTGGGGTCGCTAAGTTGAATGGTGATGGTAAGACAGCTCTGGGGGATGGGGTCGATACCTGAGGGGGGGTTGACCAATATTAATGTCGATTTTATAGTTTTCGGGGTCCCTGAGTTGAATAGTGATGGTAAGACAACTGTAGGGGGATGGGGTCGATACCTGATTTGGAAGATCGATATTAGTGTCCATGCAATAGTTCTCGGGGCCACTGAGAATAACAGTGTTGGTAGGATACTCCTATGGGTGAGTTGTATCTACGGAGGGGGGAGGGTGACCGATATTAGTATCGATCCCATAGTTTTCGGGGTCGCTGAGAGGAATAGTGGTTGTTAGAATTGTACTAGGCGACTATTTGGCGACGAATTTTGGTGTGAGGACATTGTTGCCCCAACTTCAAATTGGAAAAGGTAGATTAGTAGCCGTTTTTTATGGTTATATTAAATTGACATCGATTTTTGAAATCTGCCGCAGAACTAATAAATTCTATTTATCCGGCTGTTTCTCAAAACTATCACATTTTGTACCGGTTACGAGAAGGGGCCATTCTTGCTACTAAAAATGGAGACACCCACGAAGAAAACAATCAAATACTCGCCATGTTAATAGGCATAACCACTAAATATAAGTGTATCGATACCGTTGTAGATACTGATGAGGAAGTTAGTTATCTAACTGAGTTCCTTAACTCACTTAATTCGTCTAGATTGCCACAACATCGTCTTACAGTTTGATCTCCAATTATTTTACTAAGGATTCTCGACCCGTCAAAACTTTGCGGAGCATAGATTTGAGATCGCCTAAGATTGACCTAAGAATTGATTTATTCTTGCTCTTGAAGTTCACTAACAACATTGTATACAACCATGTTTTGTTTTCAATTAATTTTATGTATGTTGATTTAATTTTATTTTATAATTTGAATACTATAGCTACAATTTAAAATATATTTTTTAAAATAAATTTTGTTTATAAAAACTGCAATTTTACCGTATAGTTAGATATCATTCTTTTTTCTACCCCTGCCTAATAGAAGATTGGGATGAATAAATACCTGGGCAACGCCGGGTAATCAGCTAGTATTTAATTAAAACAGCCCAACAGGACTCTAATGTTTTACTCTCAACGGAATTTAATGCAGAATAACACTTCAAATACTCAAACAAGTGAGGCATGAGGGTTTTTGAAAGTTTAGTTTGCTTACTTAAGTAAATATTTTGAAATGCACTGCTAATATTCAAATTGCATTAATTTTAGTATTGTTTCACGAAATTTCTCTTTCATGAAAACAATTTCATATTAGGAAATAAGATTCCCCTCTAGGCCGGAAAAATTGTAATTTAAATGTAATCACGAAGCATCTAACTTAAAAATTTCTAAATCCTGTTGAGAATTTTAATCTTGTCGCTTCATAGTAAAAGTTTACCCGTTACAAAACACAAAAGTCCCCTTTACAAATAAAACATATCTGTTTAACGATATTATAACGTATATATTGTTAGGTAATTTCGGCATTCGAGTTCGTAAAATATTTTGCAAATAAAACACAAGACAAGTTTATAAATTAACAAATAAGAACTTTAATTAGCAAACAGTAAAAATAAACCAAGTTCACAATTTTATACTGGACAACTTTTAAACGCACACAAAAATACTTATAACACTTGTACTTTACAATAATTCTCTTAGGTGGTAGCTTTATTACTTTGCAAGAGCTTTTACAACTTGACTGGTTAAATTTCAAATAACCAATTAATCCTCTGCAGCGAACGCCACCTATTATAGTCATTGAAAAGCTTCCAAAAACTTCCAATCTTATAGACAGAAAATTGTAGCCTTATTCCCTTATTTACAACTAACGATACTTATATGTAATGGGTCATCTTATAAAAATAAACTTTGTGTTCAATCATGCTCCTACACACAAACCGGACAAACCGCACAAGTCAGTTTGACTACATTTTTGACCAGTACATAATGATTTAAACTTACAGGCGGTTACATTTCAACTTCAAATAATCTAATAAATCTTATAGCCTAAAAGTATACTATTCAAAAGGGCTTAATTCTAATTCAGTGCCTATTTCTAGTATGCGATTTTTCTTAGGACTCGAAATCAACTATCTACGCTACTAACTACTTTTCGTAACAATATTATTGCCAACAATAAAATAAACAAAGAAGGGCAACAGAACTTAAGTCACAGCGACAGCACAATCATCACGAAAGTTAGAGTCAATACGAAACACCGACAACTCCTGGCTGTATACCACAACATTTTAAAACTCTTTACCAGAGAGATACATCAACTACAGCTTTTTGCCGGTGCTTTATATTTATATAGGCACCTTTCAATATATTTCTAATGATGTCGACGGTAGTGCACACTGTACAGTGTAGTGTGCCAAGTAGCAGTCAACAGGGGACACGCAGCCTTTAGCACACCTTCATGATAGTCATACTTGTGTGCAACGGCCAGCGTTCGTCGGCTTTAGTGCCAACCACATCATTTGCAAAAAAATCAAGTCTTAAAACATCGTACCTTGTTGTTGTTGTTGTTGTTGTTGTTGTTGGGTAGACCATGCAACTATTGCAGGCAATAGCTATTTAAAATTCGAATAAGACCTTCTACCTTTCAATTCATTTCTTCACCGAAAGTATTGTCCAGGTTTTGTGCATTAAACAAATTATTGCTTTATAAGAAATATATATATATACTCCTTATATATAGAATTACAAAGGGTTGTGCAGATCGTCTTTACTTTTCCTTTAACGGTTAAAGTTGTGAAAAATTTACTCCAAAACCAAAATATGTACGAAAGATAATGGAAAGATTATGTTTTTTTTAAACTGTTTAGGTTTAAATGCTATTTAAGTACATGGTGGGTTAATTAACTATTTAGAAGAAAACAGGTCCTGAGTTTCTTCTTGAGATCTGCATTGCGATTGATCGGGAAACTACTGACTGCTCAAAACTTGGTTTGGGCCAGTAGCGTAACAATCAAGTTCGTGATGTAGTGCTTTCTCTACCTCCTCGTGGTGGTCCCCGGGCAACTATGTGTATAAATCCTTATACATGTAGGCTAAAACTGCAAGTGCGAACGGTCTAGCGTTTCTAGTCTAGGTAAGGTGGGCTAGCACCCTGCGGTACCGAAAAATACCCGCTACTGAAACTGACACAACGCCTCGGATAAGTAATGATCGAATAATGACGACTTTTGGCTATTGTTCCCGGACTAAGATTGGTTTCTGGAATGTGAGGACGCTCCTTGACTCTGGAAGTGAAGGACCTCATAATGCCAGATTTCTTCAACTGGAACGTGAGTTTCTTCGATATAATTTGGACATACTGGGAGTGAGTGAAGTAAGATGGTTCGACGCGGGAGAGTACCAATCCCCAACGTGTAACACTGTGCTACTCTACTCTGGCAAACCCTCCGGCAGTACTCGTGAATCTGGAGTGGGTCTGCTGCTAACGCCAACAGCACGTAGAGGCCTAATTTCCTGGCACCCGCATAGTGATAGGATCATATCGGCCAGATTTCGGACTAGAGTACGGCGCGTCACGATCATACAGTGCTACGCCCCAACGAATCCCTCGACTGAGGATGAAAAGGACAACTTCTACAATCAACTAAACGCAGTATTCAACGCAACGCCGAACGGAGATATCGTCATCGTGATGGGAGATTTGAATGCCAAGGTTGGCAACGACAATGAAGGACTCAAGCATGTGATTGGGAAGCACGGCCTCGGCGAACGAAATGACAATGGTGAAAGATTTGTTGATTTCTGCAACACCAACAACCTTGTTATAGGAGGCACCATGTTTGAGCATAAGACTTGCCACAAGGTCAGCTGGGTGTCAACTGACAGGCAATCATCATCCAACCAAATCGACCATGTGGCGATCAGCAGACGTTTTAGGAGCTGTCTGTTAGACGTCCGAAACAGACGAGGAGCCGACATGGGTATGGTACGTGATCATCACCTTATGGTAGCTACTGTCCAGTTACGTACTGCATCAGTTTATAGAATCCGCAATATCATCCGAATGCCTAGGTATAACATCGACCGGCTAAAGATCCCCTCAGTACGCCAACAATTAAGGGATCATTTATCGCAAGGAGTGGAAGCAATCAGCAGCTCACTGCCGACAACCATCCAGGAACATTGGAAGGCTGTGAAAAATGTTTTCACATCTGGAGCGGAAAGTATTGTTGGTAGAAGCCAGGCAAGGCACAGCACGTGAATTACCGAAGATACCTGGAGGCGGATTGAAGAACGTAAGCTACTTAAAGCTCGTATTGTAGATATCCCAGCAGTAGCGAGGAGCGAGCTAGAGTCCATGTATCGAAATGAAAATGAGAGAAGTGCAGCGTAGTGTAAGACGTGACAAGCGTAACTATATTAACAACCTGGCCTCAGAAGCAGAGGAAGCAGCGAGCCGGTGCGATAGCAGAACCGTTTACAGAATCACCAAAGAGCTGACAGGTGGTCACCGCTCTAGCCAACATCCGGTGAAAGGCCTAGATGGTACCGTACTCGTTTCAGATGAGGATCAGCTCAAGCGATGGAAGGAGCATTTCTCTACGGTCCTTAACCGTGTATTTGCTAACGATATGCACCTAAATCAAGCGGAAATGCCGGAAGTAACAATTTCCCGAATTCGCACCTCAACTCCCAGTAAAGACGAGATCGCTACCGCGATTAACGCACTAAAGAACAACAAGTCGGTAGGACTAGATGGTATACCCGCAGAGCTTCTGCGTGCAGCTCCAACGACATCAGCAGAGCTTTTATATCCTCTTGTAGAGAGAGCTTGGGAGGTAGAAAGTTTCCCCGAAGAGTGGAAGAAGGGAATAATTGTCAAGCTCCCTAAAAAAGGTAGTCTTATGGAGTGCGAAAACTGGAGAGGCATTTGCGTTCTCCCTGCAGTTGCAAAAGTAATAGCCAAAGTAGTACTTGAACGTATTAAGGAACATCTGGAAGATACACTCGATGCCGAACAAGCAGGTTTCCGCACTGGATCCTCCTGTGTAGACCACATAAACACCCTGCGGATCATTATTGAACAGTGCGTTGAATTCCGGTCACCACTGCACCTGCTGTTCATCGATTTTGAGAAGGCGTTTGACAGTGTCAACAGACAGTTTATCTGGCTTGCCTTGCGCAGGAGAGGTATACCCGATAAACTAATAGCTATTATTAAAGCAACCTATGATGGCTCTAAATGTCATGTGCTGCATAGAGGAAAGCTGTCAGAGGAATTCGAGATCCTAAGTGGGGTACGACAAGGTTGCATTCTATCGCCGATACTTTTTTTGTTGGTGATTAGCGATGTACTTCGCGCAGCTTTATCTACTGGAAACGGAGGAATTCGTTGGACTCTTACATCTCAACTCAAACATCTGGATTACGCTGACGACGTTTGTTTACTCTCACATAGAATTATGGAGCTGCACCAAATGACAACAAATGTGGAGAGGGAGGCAAATGTTGCGGGTTTGAAGATTAATACTGCCAAAACCAAAATCATCAACCTCGGCACTAACTCAGTTACTCATGTTAACATTGCTGGACAGCCGGTAGAGAGAGTAGAGAGTTTCCAATATCTTGGGAGTATTGTCTCGACCGAAGGTGGAACCGAACAGGACATTGCCAACCGAATCGGCAAAGCAAAATCGGTGTTTGGAATGATGTCCATGATATGGCGAAGCAATGCGATCAGCTTAAACACCAAGCTGCGACTGTTCCGCTCAAATGTTGAATCTGTGCTGTTGTATGGGTGCAGCACTTGGAAGGTGACCGCTACTATCACAAAAAGATTACAAACATTTGTAAATAGGTGCCTACGGAACATCATAAGGGTTTTCTGGCCTAACCGTATCTCTAACGAACATCTTTACCAGAGAACGGGTCAGGAACCAATAGGCACAACCATCCAACGACGGAAGTGGCAGTGGATTGGTCATACACTCCGAAAAGGCGACAGTTCCATAGCAAACTACGCAATGCAATGGAACCCGTTATCTCAGGATGGTAGAAGAACGGGTCGTCCGAGAAATACATGGCGCAGAACAGTTGAGGAGGAGGCACGGCAATTGGGGAAGAGTTGGAGAGAGCTGAAGCTCATTGCCAGGAACCGCACGCGATGGCGCGTAGGCGTAGTAGAGGCCCTAGGACCCATAAGGGGATACAGGACATAAAGAAGAAGAAGGTCCTGAGTAAAATAATATATCTCTATTATTAGTAGATAATTTTTGCAGGACCTATTGAAAATCAGTTATTGAAAAGAAAGAATAAGATGTATACAGTTGCATACTTAAGAATCATTATCTTCAATTTGAATATAAAACTTAACTGGCCGCTGATGAAGATTAACCGAAAACTACAGAGTACTTATCAATAATAATATTACAATTATTAGAAGCCCCTAATGCAGATCGCATTAAACACCAACCGTCTCCAACCGTTTTCAACCAAGGCCACCAAGGCCGAAGTACTAAAAATACTAATTAACCCGATGGTTGTTGTTTCATTAGTGTGGGCTGCAGATTATAATAAAAATGTTTTTGATCAATATATTTAACTATAGCTTATCAGGGTCGTTTCGCTTACGCACAACCAATGGTTCGGAGCGCTTGGCTTCCTCATCCATGCACTCTCATTCCAGATTCAAGATATACCTAGAGGATTTATGACAACATGAAATAAAGTGTATGAGGTTCATTATCCCAGGGGACATCTTCTAAAATATTACCAGTTCGTGTTCGATTTCAATTTTCGATTTTAAGAAGATATAAAAATTCAGGAAAATTTATGAAAACATAAGATTTGGAAAAAATATTTGTATGGGTTACTTCTGGGATTACAATAGCTTTAGTATGCATCCATTACATTTTTTATTGCTTTTGTTTCGCTTTCAGTGAGTGTAAATGTATTGAAGAGCTCTATTGCCTCTTCCCCAGCACAGCTTAGGAATTGAGCAACCTGTATTACCTAATTTTTCTTGTCGGCCTTAGTGGCCACCGAATAAATTTGGTACAGTTGCTTAAATTTTGCCCAGTTTTCTTTTAGATTACCATTAAGAACTAATGGCTTTGGCTTGAATTCCATTTTATCTAGTATTTTATCTCTGTGCCACTCTTTAATTTACAATTTTACTTTTTATTTTTTCATGAATTATTTCTTTTTAGAAAATTACGGTTTTTCCTTATTTCGGCTGCGCCATGTTTTATGTCTTATGAAAGCCACGTATGAGATAGTACTGTTTATTCATATTATGCTTTCTAAATGCAATGTAGGCACTTTACAATTTCACGTATAAAAAGAGTTGCCAGAGTGACAACTTCAAATATTACAATATTCTATAAAATATTAATTTCATAACTATTATTATTTTAATTCACTTATAATAATATTTTTTATTCTTATAATATTGATATTACTAATTTATATAACATACAACAACCTACAACCGGCAAATGAAAATATCGCTTGTTACAATAAAGTTATGGCAATTAACACTGATAGTAAGTGTTGATCAAAAAAATAATAAAAAAAACCAAGAAGTACCTGCGAAATTATTAAAGATTTCCATTAACGGCAATCAACTCACCACAGTGGTAAAGTGGCCCCTGCGACTGTTTATGACAAAGCACATTCTGCCCGTACAGGTTTAGGACAAAAATGTTATTCAATGGCTTCTATTGTTGCTGCTATATAACTCATCACGTAATCGGAAGATATTATTTCTTGAAAACAACTAATTTCCGATTTCAACAAAGTCAATGGTTTGCTAAAAATTTGGCGCCATATTCATATCCATTTTATTCTAATCCATATTTTTAAAGAAATATTAATTGATCTGCCGGTAATAATCATAAATAAAATAATATTTATAAAAATGTTTTTAAAAAAAGTTTTTTTTTTAACCAAGACACACGTCAAGACCACTACATGACTCTAAAGACCCCTTCGGGTGTAAACTTAACTCCACCCACCACAACACTTTATTTTCTTATCCTATCCAAATATTTCCAATCCCACGCTGTGCCTAGTCATTATAAGGGTGGTGCATGCGCTAATTATAAAAAAAACCACCAACATTTGAATGAAAAGAGCGTGACAAAATGACATATAAACAGACAGACAGACACCGACAAGTTAATATAAAAGCACTAAAATTACAGAGGTCTTTTATAACGTGCGCGCTCATTTACTTATAGTAAATTTTGTATAATCAAGTGGATAATCATTCGTGATGATGATTTGCCAGACTATACTGATCATAAATGTAAAACTATAAAAAGAATGCAGATGCAATATAAATTTGATATTTAGTAGTATTTAGGAGAATTTGAGCATAAAAAAACAAACCCATAAAAATTAAAAACTTTCGTTTAAATTCTCTAATCAGAAATACATAATGTGCAAAGTTTAAATAAAATTGGGTTACTTTTAAAAAAAAAAACTATATGGGAACACCTAGGCCCTCGACCCGAACACTTCAAAAAAAAACATTCCAGCAATTTTAATTTATTTTATAACAGTTCTCGCTGTTCCAGATTTACCACCCATTTTATTTTCCAAAAGACCCCGAAAGGACCCTTAAAAGGCCCTCTAAGAACACCCTCAAGACCACCATTTCTTCATATCCCCTCAAGACTCCACTCAAGACCCTCTCAAAATCCCCTCAAGTACCCCTCAAGACTACTTAAAGACTCCCTCAAGAACCCCTTAAGACTCTACTCACGACCCTCTCAGAAACCCTTCAAGCCCTCCTCAAGACCATCTAAGAACCGCTCAAACCCCCTCAAGACCCTTCTCAACATTCACATAAGAACCACTCAAAACCCTTCTACCACCCCACTCAAGACCCTCTCAAACCCCCTCAAGTCCCATTAAGAGACCCACAAAAGCATCTTAAGACTCTACTCAAGATACTACCAAAATCCCCTCAAGATTCCCGCAAGATCACCTAAAGACCCTCTCATGACCCCACGAAAGATCCTCACAAAACCCCCTCGGGACCCCCTTCAAGACTATCTAAAGACTCCCTCAAGATCACCTCAATACCCCGTTAAGACCTCGTTACTACTCCCATCAATACCCCCTCAATACCATCTCAAACCCCTTAAAGGTTCCCCTAAGACCCCCTCAAACAGCTCCAAGACCACCTAAAAAAAACCCTAAGGTTCCATTCACGGCCCTCTTAAGACCTCCTCAATAACTCCTTAAGACTCCCTCAACACCCTCTGAAGATCCACTCAGAACTCCCTCAAGACCCCTCTCAAAACCCCCTCAAGACTCCCTTAAGACTTCGTTAAAACGCCCTTCAGGACCCCACTCAATTTTTTATAATTAAGCTCTCCTCAAACCCCCACAAAACCCCCTAAAGACCATCTAGACTCCCTCAAACCGCCATCAAGCCCTCAGTACCACCCTCAAGACCACATTCAAGACCCTTCAAGAACCTCCTCAAGACCGTCTCAAGAGCCCCTCAAATCCACCTTCAAGACCGTCTCAAGTAACCCTCTTAATACTACCTTAAAATCATCTAAAGACGCCCTCAAAACTACCCAAAAAGCCAATCAACATACCACTCAAAACCCTCTTTATACCCACTCCCACTCAAGACCCCCTCAAGACCCACCTAAATTTTTTTTCTTTGTTAGAGCCCTGTTAGCTTTAACACTCGATATACATGCAAATAAATACAATGCAATGTAAAAGCATCATACGGTTTTACGAGACGCAGGCTTTAATATTGTTAAAAAAAAACTAACTTATAATGGTTAGAATCTTCCATGTAAATTCTTTAACCTGAGGCTATATCACTTCCATATTTGTATAGAAAGTGTTGTCATCATATAATCATTATATACAAAAGTGTATATGTGGAAAAGTACCGTATGGTACTGAAAGGATATTTCAGAGTCATTATTCTATAAACAATGACAAATGAACCGTATATTAAAGATTATTGTTTGATTTTGTATTAGTATACAGTCAGTACAATGATAAGCATAGTTAATGTAATAAGAAGTGAATGGCGAACCGTCTGTTATATAAAGATAGAAGACGAACAGAATGTTAAAAAAAAGCCGAAAGGGAACAAGCATTCAATAAACTAGCAGAAACTGTTACTCATAACCTTCTCTACAGAAAGCCCAACTGTTTAAGAATACATGCTTAAAAGAGAACAAGAGAGCTAATTCCATAATTCCTGTTTCTCACTACAAAACCTCACGTTTCTCGCTCTATTTTCTTCACTGAGAAATTTTGTGATTTATAAATTATTAAAGAAAAGCTGAAAGAAAGCAAGCAGAGAACCAACACGAACCTTTTTCGTGCAACCGTATCGGTTGCAAGTTGCAACTGCAAGGCTAATAGAACGAGTAAGCAGAGCACCGAAGGGGACTTTCGAGTTTCAATACAATTACTAGTACTACACATATGTAGACATATTAGCTGTAGAGAGAGAGAGAGGGTGATTGAGTTGTTGGGGAAGTGGTATGGCATGGAAATAGAAGTATGTATGCATCAAAATGTTTTCCGCTTTGAAACGCACAGACGCCATTATTTTCGTTTTAACTGGTTCTCTTTTTAAATTCTCTATTTTAACTTCGCGTGCCCGTGTGTTTGTAGGTTTGTGGATTTGTGGCTTTGTTTGTCGTGGAATTTTGCGATCAATTTTTATTATCCGATTTTATTGAAATTTTGCACACATGTTTATTTCCGGTGACAATACTTTCTATTAAAATTTGAGGCCCCTCGGACCTCGGTGTCGGGGGGCTCCCATACAAATAGTTTACAAAATTTACCCAATTTTTTTAAAATTTTATACAAATGTGTATCTCCGATGGAAAACACTTTTTGTAAATTTTTTGGAGAGATCGGGCTAATGGTTTGGGGGGCACCCATACAAATTTTATGAAAAAAGGTCCCGCTTTTCTTCAAATTTTATACGCATCTCCGATGGACAAAACTTTTTGTAAAATTTTTGAAGCGATCGTGCCCCGGGTTGGGGGGCTCCCATACAATTTTTTTTTTTAATTAACAATTTTTAACGAACTTCCTAAAGCCCGATTTTCCTGAAATGTACACATGTGTATTTCCGGTGAGAATACTTTTTTTTTAAATTTGGAAGTGATCGGGTCCCGGGTTCGTGGTTCCCATACAAATTTAAAATAAAAATTACCCGATTTTTTTCAAATTTTACACACATGTGTATACCCAATAAACAATACTTTTTCTAAAATTTGGTAGTGATCGGGCCCCGAGTTCGGCCGCAAGGCCCTTATACATTTTTTTAGAGAGAAATGCAACGAGACATAAATGTTTTATGCTTAATTCAACTTTTACTTATTTACTGACTTGTTTTTTTATTGATGTCGTTTTTTGTTGTCGATACCAACTTACAGATAGAACAACAAGTTTTCATAATATTCTGTCATTTCGCGTTTTCATAAATTAGTTCAGAGCAGTCAAGAATTCGCAAGATAAATGCTCGTGTTTCTTATTTGCTAAGAGTATGAGCGTGCTCTAAGTGCTCAGAATAAAATGATCTGAGCTTTTTCAATTTTAACATCTGATGTCAAATGTCTCTTTCGATAATTTTCTCCTACAATAAAAAAAAATGACCCAGGATCGAGGGGCTCCCATATCAATTTCTGCGATTAGAGAATTTAGATGAAAAATTTTTTATGGGTTGTTTTTATTATTATGTAATATTATGAAAGAGTTATTAACACTTAGTAATGTTAAAGCGATTAAAGAAAAGACAAGACAAAAGAAAAGGAAAAGGAAAAGGAAAACGTCAATTGCAACCTGTCGGAGCATTGATAGAGAACTTCGATCACGACTGCTGCACATGTTTATGGTATCGTACGAGCATCGAAGAAACATGCAGGCCAATTATTCGTGATTAAATTTCTTTTGCATGGTTCTCTCATTTCTGTAATTGATCGAAGAGTTATTTACTCTAGTTCCTGTTCACATGAGTAAGGATAAGATAAGCGAAAAGAAATGAAAATAGTTGCAAGGAAGCTTGCAGGTTGTCATTGTTATCTGCCTCTTTTTTTGTAACTTATAGTAGTATTTTTTTTCTGTTAATCGACCAAACACGAGAGCACTGTATCATTTTATACAATGTTGATAGAACGAGCAGAGCAGAGCACTGATAGAAAATGAACAGAGACTATACTATCACTACGGCTGCGGTAAAAAATTAAGGAGTTACGCAGCTTGTGCTGCACAAAAAAATTGGCAGGCAGTCGGTATGCACGAAATTGCGGCTACATTTTAAACCGACTTACAGTCAGTCTACTTGTAGGGCGACAATTTGACATTTACATTTTGCTATTTGCATCCAATTTAAAGTGGCTGCGTAAACTGCGCAGTCGATTTTTCTTTACTGCATTGGCTGAAAAGTGAATTTTTAACCAACATGCAGCAAAAACTGCGCAGCGGCTGAATTCTCGGCGTACTACTGCATATGTTTGTTTCGTTCTGCTTAAGCTATGAACTTTATTGTATGTTATTGATATCAAATACAAATTATTTTATTTTGGCTAGCACTATGTGCTAGTACAAAAACACAGACACAAATAAGAACAAGCAAATTAATTTAATTTAAATAATTTTTATTAAAGCTAGCACTTATGTGCTAGTAGAGAAAAACAAGTTTAAAAAATAATTAATTAAATATAAGTTAAAACTTAGCTAGCACTATGTGCTAGTAAAAAAGTTAAATGGCACTAAGTGTGCTCAAGTTGGAAGCTACAAAGTGAATGAATATTTTCTAAGACTAAGATCTTTATTTATGCTGCTGCTCTGCTGTTCCGATGATCTGCTGCTCTGCTGATGATGGCAATTCGCTAACTTGTTGTTTGGATTTGTTGTTTGGATTGCCATGACAGAATTTAATGTTCTGTCTGGATGATCGCTATTATTTGTTGTGTCTGGATGATTGCTATTAATTGTTCTGTCTGGACGATCGCTATTAATTGTTGTGTTTGGATGATCGCTAGACATGTCGTCAGCAGAATTGTTATCTTGTATGCCTGCTAATGCTCGGATTGCGTTGTGATGCTTGGATCTCCGTCAGCGAAAATGTTGCGGAGATCGTTGTTGCGTTAATTGTTGTTAACTTACATCATCATCAATCACATCAAATACAACAGAATAAATAATTTGTAAGCGGATTTAATTGTGAGGTGGGTACATATTAAATATATCATATCACTGCACAAACAAAGTAATGCAGTTGCGTCGATAGTAGTAGGAGAAGTAAGAGCTGTTAAAAAAATATGTGCGTGTAATCTTTACGCGCGGTTGGAGTGAAATTCTTTGACGTTGTGGCCAATATTACGATTAAATTAAAAGGCTCGAGTCGCTTGAGAAATTGCTTAGTTCCCGAAATTCCAGACCATAATGATCATATTCCAGAATTTCCATAGGAAGAAGTCTTATAATCGCATCTTAGTCCTACATTCCGAATTTCATGCGAATCGCGTGAGAAATTGCTTTGTTCCAGAAATTCCAGACCAAAATGATCATATTCCAGAAATTCCATAGCAAGAAATCTTATAGTCCTACAGTCCGAATTTCATGCGAATCGCTTGAAAAATTGCTTTGGTCCATAAATTCCAGACACTAATGAACATATTCCAGAATTTCCATAGCAAAAAGTCTTATAGCCGCATCTTACCCCTACAGACCAAATTTAATGCAAATTGCTTGAGAAATTGATTTGTTCCAGAAAGTCCAGCCAATAATGATCATATTCCTTAATTTCCATAGCAAGAAGTGTTATAGTCGCATCTTAGTCCTACATTCCGAATTTCATGCGAATCGCTTGGGAAATGGCTTAGTTCCCAAAGTACTGACATTTAAAAGTATGATATTTAACAGTGATCACAACAGTCGGACATTTAACAGTGTCTCACTTAACAGTGTGACGCTGTTGATCACAACAGTGGGACATTCTGTTGATCACAACAGTGGACATTTAACATTTTACTTTTTGAAAATGTACCCCATTAAACCTTTTTAATATTTTACTTGCTAGGTTTCCCCAAGTATCATAAAATCTATTGAGTTTTCTGCAAACTTGTTGTGGATTTTTATTTTTACTATTGTTACGTTCATAAGAAAAAAGTAATAAAACGTTATGTTTATAACACATTTTCTGAATAAAATTGACCTCAAAGACAAAAATTGGAATGTGCAAGAAAACTCGAACAGGCATTGAACTTGGACTCAAATAAGATATCAACTTTATTTAAACGCAGTTAAAAAGGCTAGTATTTCTTCTTAAAATAAAGGCATAAACGAAGTTTATACCATTAGTATTAATAAACCAAGTTCCGTTAACATGGCTCAAAGTAAGCTTTTCTTGAATCCCCGATAAATGATATCAAAATTAGAGATAGACCCTTACTGTATAACGATTTTTTTCTTACAATATACCCAAGAATCATTTCTCAAATTATTGTGCACAAATGCACCCTGAATAGCATCCCCTCGGCCCTGGGACCACTTCCAGATTTTAACAAATAAATTAAATAATCGGATTAAACACGTGTGTATAAAATTCAAATAAAATCGGGTAAATTTTTTAAAAAATTGTTTGAGAGCCCCCCGATCTCGGGTTCGATCAATTCGAAATTTTTACAAATAATGTTGTTCATCAGAGATACCCATGTATAAAAAATTTGAAGAACATCGGGCCCCCCTACCTGGAGCAAAATTGATGATTGTTCTAGTTACTTTTTATCAAAAGCCTACTTAAAGAAAAAGTTTCTTGATAGTATTTTTTTACTCTTTACTCTTGTCTTTGACAGTTTTTGTTCCTGAGTTGCTGACAGATAGTAAAGATTGTCTTTGACAGTTTACTCTTTATTTACTCAGAATCATTTTAAGTAAAATCTTATTGCAGCTTCATAGTTATGAAAAAAATGTAAAAGCATTTTAATATAAAAGTTTTAAAAAAAACGACCGAAAATCCATTTTGCAGTAAAAATTAACATCATTTTCTTCGCTGTATTGGCGCCGAACGAAAAGGTTTGCGTCTGGACTTGGAGTCAACTATAAGTACAGATTGTCGTTTGAGGAAATTTCTAGAAGGCACTTCACTTTCGTCGTCCGTTGCCGCAGCTGAAAAAAATTAGAAATCATAAATTGACATCGACAGGTAATTATTTAATTCTCAACCCGCACCTGGCAGTGGCCCCTGTTCTGGCGAAGATGAAGATGTTCCCATCATTCGCGCAGCTCGACCGGATATGAGATTGTAATAACACATCGGCAATGGTTGCGGTTTTTCTCCATTAGTGGCAATGGGTGAAGTTGGCTTTTCAAATGGCTCGAAAAGTTCATCTTCTTTCTTTAGAAAGAATTAAGGATAATGATTAGTGCAAATAACTTGTTTATAAATTAATCTATACGTACCATCTGAATTTCTAATTTTTGGTTGTTTAAAACGGGTGATTGCTTTCCTTCCTGACCCGCTAACTGTAATCCGCGTTGAAGTTTTATTGTGAGTACCTGTCATGATAAATTTGAGAACATTCATTTTAAGTCGTTAATATCGTACATTAATTAGATCGTCGTGAGTTGCATCATTGACTAGGAAATCAGGTAACTGATCAACGTGAATTATTTTTTGCTTTTCGGGTATAACAATGTCATTCTCATCGACTTCCTGCAATTTATAGATCATCTCGCGTAGGCGTTCTTCGATAAATTTGAGAACGCATTCGGTTTGCTCGGCAGCCTCCAAATCACGATGTTCGTCTGCACGGAGGCTGGCAATTTCTGATTTAATCAGTTCAATGGCTTCTTGATTTCTGTAGAGAAAATTAACGAAATTTAAAATGAATAATTCTCTTGTTAAAACGTACACGTCGCTCTCTTTAACATCGGAGAACTTGGACGCATCCAACTCCCTTGAGAGTTTCTCACGCTGAATCTCGAGATCATTCTTTTCAGCTTCGGCAGCGTTTCGAAGATAGTTTAAACGAAGTGTTGACTCTTTTTGCGAGAGAAATCGTTCAAGTACCTCCGAAGGGGTGGTGGCTCCCGTTACTTCCATTAGGTTTTTGAACGTTGACTCCATTTCGGAGATAATACCCTGCAAGTGTGAGTTAGGGTCATCATCTTTGTCCGTCTTCGCGGTATGCTGATCCCCGGAACTAGATCCGATGCTGTCCTGATGCGTGAATGTCTTTCCATCGAAAAAAAGTTTCCGCCCAATGCGCTCTAATTCTAATTTACGCAATTCCACTTGTTTACGAAATTCCATCGCTTGACGTTCACGGGTCTTTAAAGATATATTTGCCTGTTGTTCCTGGCGCTGAAGAATCACTTTGGCTGCATCCCGCATTTCAACTGCTTCGTTGTGCACTTGCTAAACAAGTAAGTAAGTAAGTAACAAAATATCTCTGCTTGTTTCGCCTACCTGTAAGCGGTTTATTTCTGCCTGCTGTTCGTTAAGCGACACCTCAAGCTCCTTTAACGACCTTTCAAACCGCTCAGCGTCGGCCATGAGAGATGCTTCAATTGACCGATACTTCTTGCGAATGTGCTCTGCCTCCATCCACTGGACATTTGTCCGGTGAATGTCATTTTCCAACCGGCAGACCAACTAAAATTAATTCCGTTACTATCTAAACTTTTCAAACTGTATACAATTTCAATAATAACCTTCCTATTTGCATCCTCCTCGAGAGTTTCTGCAGGGTTTCCTCCGACTTCTTGGTCCTTATGCTCCTTCGTAGCTAGCAACTCATTGTATCGCTCAAAAAGGCGATTGAATACTTTTCGCTTACACTGGTATTTGTGGTGCAATAAATCCAATTGTTTACGGGTTTCTGTTACTTTAAGGTCACTTAAGAAGATCGCTTCATCAACTGTCTTTGCTCCAGGTGGGTACTGGCCTTTTCCCAAAGCTTCTCCTTCTGTAAAAAGAGCTAGATCAGCATTCGATTCCTTGTCTAAAATTGCACGTTTTGGTGGATTTTTGACCAAAGTATATTTTGAAGTTAACTCTTTAATTTCTTTCTTCAGCGTTGAAATTGTTTCCAAATTTATGCGGTTCTGTTTCTGCCACTCTGCTGTATTGGCCGCTTTCTGTCCCTCTGTGACAGATGTAAAAAAATTGCTAATGAAAACTTACGGCACAATGTAAGCAAAAACTTTTCCAACATTAAGTTTAACGTGAAAATTATACCTGATAAAAGGATTCTTTTCTTGATTTCTGCAATATTTCGATTGATTTCACCAAGTTTATTAGTCTCCATTTTGACTTCCAACTATTGGCACTAGTTGAGTTATAATAGGAAGACGAAATAAGAGTCAAACCTAAATAATTGTTTTATCGATACAGCAGAAAAAGAAAGCTGTACGTCTCTTATGGTAACACAAAATTATTAGTGTAATAAACAAATTTATCCACTGGGGTCTTCCCTACACTGAATTAAACAGTATTGAAGCAAACATTTTTTTAACAATCCTCCAATGATTACCTAGTTATCTTGTGCGAGAGACCTAGCAAAACAATTCTTGGTTTACAGATATGTATCATTAATGTTTCACTCATGTTTTAAAGAAATTTACATTTTGTAGAATTTTGTGGGTAAGAGTTTTTGTTTCTGTGTTGCACATTTTTACTAATGTCGAATATCCGTTAGTTCTACTAAAAAATTAAAAATTAAAATTTTTCATATAAATTCTCTAAAAGGAGATACATATGTGTGCAAAGTTTGAACCGGGTTAATTTGGAATTAATAATATAAGTTTAATAATTATTAATTTACTTCAAAATGTTTACAAAAACTGTTGTCACCGGAGATACACGTGTGTAAAAAATTTGTATGGGATCCCCTGACCTTGGGGCCCGATCACTTCCCAATTTCAATATGAAGTGTTGACATCGGAATTCACATGTGTTGAAAATTTGAAGAAAATCGGGCTAGTTTTTAAAAAATTTATATGGGCTTCAGGGCCCTCAGGGCCCGGTCACACCAAAAATTTTACATAAAGTTTTGTCCATTGGAGATACACATGTGTATAAAATTTGAAGAAATCGGGGTAATTTTTAAAAAATTTGTATGGCCCCCTTCGGGCCTCAGGGCCCGTTCACTCCGAAAATTTTACAGAAAGTTTTGTCCATCGGAGATACAAATGTGTTTAAAATTTAAAAATATCAAGCTTATTTTTTAAAAAAAATTTATAGACACACCTCGCGCCTCATTGCTCGTTCACACCAAATTTTACAAACAGTTTTGTACACCAGATATACAGATGTGTTTAAAATTTGAAGAACATCGGGCTAATGTTTGAAAAATTTATATGGGTATCCCCTGGGCCCGTTCACTTTAAAAATTGTACAAAATGTTTTGGCCATCGGAGATACACAGGTGTGTAAAATTTGAATGAAATCTGGTTAATTTTTTTAAAAAAATTATATGGGGCTTCACGACCCGGGGGCCCTGTGTCCAAAATGTTTACAAAAAGTGTTGTTCATCGGAGATACACATGTACATAAAATTTGAAGAAAATCAGGTTAAATTTTTTAAAAAATTTGTATTGGGCTCCACGATCCGTGGCCCGGGGTCTCCAGAATTTTTACAAAAAGTGTTTTCCATCGGAGATACACATGTACATGAAATTTAAAGAAAATCGGTTTTTTTTTAATTTGTCTCGGGCCTCTTAACCTCCGGGCCCACGGGCTCCAAAATGTTGACAAAAAGTGTAGTCCGTCGGAGATACACATGTACATACAATTTGAAGAAAATCGGGTTATTTTTTTTAAATAATTTGTATGAGGCCTCCAGACTTGGGGTCTGTCATCGGAGGTATGCGTGTGTGGAAAGTTTCAATTAAATCGAACTTTGGGAAGTGGATTAAAAATTGATCGCAAGATTCCACGACAAACAAACAAACAAATAAACAAACAAACAAACAAACAAACAAACAAACAAACAAACAAACAAACAAACAAACAAACAAACAAACAAACAAACAAACAAACAAACAAACAAACAAACAAACAAACAAACAAACAAACAAACAAACAAACAAACAAACAAACAAACAAACAAACAAACAAACAAACAAACAAACAAACAAACAAACAAACAAACAAACAAACAAACAAACAAACAAACAAACAAACAAACAAACAAACAAACAAACAAACAAACAAACAAACAAACAAACAAACAAACAAACAAACAAACAAACAAACAAACAAACAAACAAACAAACAAACAAACAAACAAACAAACAAACAAACAATCAAACAAACAAACAAACGGGCACGCAAAGTTAATATAGAGAACTAGCTGTTCCCGGGCGCTTTGCTACCCGCACACATGAACCCCCGATTTCATAAAATTCAGTTTAATAATGTGGCTGATATTAACATTTTACATTCCCTGTGTGTAAAATAAAATAACTACTTATCAAATCCTGACTCATGTGTATAATATAAAAACAGTTATTTTGTGTAATAACGGTTTTTTACGATTAGTTATAAATTTTATTTTTAATTTGGCGTCCTACGATGTATTTTTGCGCGTGTTGTAATGAAATTAAATAAATGTCAAAAATAGCGGTTTTACCACCTACTATCTTGAAAACAGCGCCACCTAACGGGTCCAAATTTCACAAAAACACAAATAGCAACGAAACAAACGTATAGTTAAAATTTTAAGTTCCTAAAATGCTTCATTACTAAGAAACAGAAAAACCGTTATATCTTGGAAACAGCGCCATCTATCAGGTCTAAATTTCACAAAAACCCAAATAGCAATGAAACAAACATATGGTTAAAATCTTCCTAAGATGCTTCTTTGCTGAGAAACAAAAGAACCGTTATATAGTGCCACTTAGAGAGTTCAAACCAAAACAAAAACCCAAACCGCTAAAATCCTAATCTATGGTGAAAATTTCAGTTTCCTGCGATGTCTGGTTCCTGAGAAAGGCAATCTCAAACAATACAGACACCATTTTTATATATTAGATTTGAAAAAACAACCCATAGAAATTAAAATTTTTATGTAAATTCTCTAATCGGAGATGCATACAAACGTTTGCAAAGTTTGAATAAAATCGGGCTTTAGGAAGTGGGTTAAAAATTTATCACCAGATTGCATTAGCTAGTCAGACACCGACAGATGGACACATGCCGACGCAAAGTTAATATAGAGAATTAAGTTAAGTTCACTCACTTTAGAATTTATCTGAAGCACGTGTGTACTAAGCTAATAAATTACAATTTTTTGTAAAATGACCGTCGGTTTTAAACTATTTGAAAAGCCACGTACAGCATGTTTATTTAAAAAAAAATAAAGTGCAGTCTTTGTAAATTTGTAAACAAGGTAATTTAGATTTTTGTTTTATAAACTAGGAATTTCTTCCGAAAATAGAAAAATAGTGCCCCGGATAATATCGGGATTATCAGCTAGTTGCATTGTATTGTGATATGATATTTCAAAGTTTAAGAATCACTTAAACGTGCATGCGTGCGTGCCTGCGTACGTAAGCGAGTGACTTGGGCAATTAGTATACATGCTGATATGCGCCTTTTAAAGACACCAATTACAATCGTAAAATATTGTGTTTAGGTAGGATCCTTCGCCTGCAGACAAGTAGTAATGAAGAGAAGCATCAAGCCTTCCTTACCCGGAGTAGATATATATCTGAACATTTAGCGAGTGTTCTTCGCGTGCCTGCCTACCCTTACATAAACTGCAACAATACAGCCAACGGCCCGAATAGTTTTTAAGTTTTCCCAAATGCACACAAATACCCGTCAGAAAAACAAAAACGATGATGACCAGTGCTTAACCGTCCCTCAACTATACCTCTATTATTTAGAGCGAGCAAACAAAGAAATTAATTTGCATTTGACAACGAACAAAGACGAATTTCAACAATGGATGACGAAATTAAGTGGATGGATGCACGAATATTTGCGCAGCTAATTAAAAGGGAAATTCCTTTAGCAAATTTGGACATGCGATTTAAGGTAGTTGGCTAACCAACGACTCTAGAGTGGATAACACCCACTTATTATTTCATTTCCCTCAAGAAAAATGTAATAAATTTCCGGTAGCGAACAAGGTGTCTCGAGAGAATGGCTTTCACTTTAACTTGAGCAGGACAAGTCCTAAACGTATGTAAAAAATTACCATGCCAGATCACAGAATTTCCATAGGAACAAATCTTATAGTCACATATTAGTCCTACGTTCCGAGTTTCATACGAATCCCTTGAGAAATGGCTTGGTTCCACAACATGCAATTTCCTTTCACAATTCGTGTGGGCTATTAACTGCGAATCAACATTTCAATGAGTGTCGAAAGTAGTAGACGTAAGAAATATACCCACCTGACATTCAGACTCGTAGTTGTAACTACTTTATTTAATCCTCTTACGGCAATGAAGAGATAAGGAAAAGCTATTGCTTTGGCCACGAGCTAGACAGTTTTCTAGTTTTGAATATTTGAATAAAGTGTGTAAATTGTTAGAAAACTGATAAAATCCTTGTAGAAAATACTTTTATTTATTGCGTCCGTGCTCTTGCGGTTACTATCGTCTACTATCGTTACGCATCTTATAAAAATAACAACAAATATTAAGCGACGGCCTCACTCTTCGATGAGTATAAGCATTTACTTATGTGCAAAAATATAACACGCACAACACGGATTGTCGAAAGACACATCTGACAAAAAAAATCGAAAATCTGTTATATTCTTTACTCATCTAAAGATCAGCAGGCAATCACGTAAAGATTGTTAGCAGCCGGAAATCGGCAAAGCGATATTATAAAACAAAATATGTATATTATATAGCTATCACACGATAGCAAACAAGTAATGCAAGGAAAAGTCGAAAAAATCAGCTTTAGAAGTTAAGCCTGATGAAGCTGAATGTATTACTTAAGGTTCAGACAGGTAAATCCTGTGCAAATCTCTCAATAATTTGTATCGGTTTTTTGGAATTCTGCAAGATTCAGTCGGTTGGTTGGTTTGGATGCTTCGTTTGCTATTATAAAATCGACTGCATTATGAAGCTGATCACCCAAACTTGCTAGCCTCATAGAGTTCCATCATACCAAAGAAAATTTCCAAATAATATTGTCATCAATGTATTTTTAGTCTTTTATTAATATCTTCGAATTAAAGTTTATATATAGTATAGGTATATACACACCAGTACATATAAGCATGTGGAATGCGCTTCGCTGTCTGCTGGCTCCGGTTGGTTGGCGGATTTGCATCTTCCTCCGCCAACTGATGAATGAACAAAATGAACCAGAACATGGGTACGATATTTTATTCTCATCCTTTTTAGCATAATATGTCCCTGTTATGTGCATTATTCTTATATAGGTACACTTTGACAAGGAGGCAAACACAAACAATGACGGTTAAATTAGATGTGCTAAAGTGGTGGAAAGGAAAATTATATCGTAGCTTGATGAAACTTTTCAGAGATTAAATTATTAATCGACTGATCCGAATAAACTGAAATAATATAGCAAAAAGACGCTTGTATTAATTGAAGGTACAATGGTATGATTGTCGTTTTTCACATCCACTTGAAGTTTTGCACACCAGACACTGTAACGATGCGTAAACAGTGCAAAGCATCAATCTGAATAAAATTATTATGACTAATGAGTACCTGGGCGTCGTGATTCTAGTGGTTACTGCGTTGGACTTCATAGAAAGGCGGTTCCAGATTCGAATCCCAGAAACATCAGAAGTATTTTTCACGATCCCACCTCTCGTGATTGTCTGAGAGTTATAACTTGACACGGAAAACTGTTCAATTGCCTTTCGGATACGGCATTAAATTGTAGCTCCCTTCCATTTGTGTGCAAAAATATAACACGCACAACACGAATGGTAGCGAGAAGCTAGGCCTTGCACCGCAACGGGCTATCACGCAAAATATTATTATTAATGATCACCTACCAAAAAAAATATAAAACCGAAAAGACTCACACAGAGACTTCATTTATCCACCAGTTCTATAACCGGTGAGCCACGGGGCACACATAGAGATCGACCACTTTTTGCTAATTTGAAAATAGCGACGTTCTTATTCTGATTCTGCTTTTCGTTGATTTTGTGCATTATATATACATATTTATAGATACCTGTTTTGAAAATAAATAAAAATAAAAAAAAAGACTGAGATGTATTCGAACCTGTGCCTTTAAGTAATTGCACAAAACAAGAAAAATAAAAAAAAAACCTGAAAAGATTCGAACAAGAAACCTCTACACCAACCGGTGAGCCACGGAACTCTGCATTATGGTTTTCTGTATTACTAGCTGAAAAACCTGGCCTTGCCCGGCTGCCGCACCCCGATGACTACCACGTGACTAACTATCGACTCACTGACCCAACACCCACTGATCACTACCCACTATAAAACCCCACCACTTAATCCCCTTACCAACCTACAACTGACCCCTATTAAGCCTATAACCTCTGGGGGAACCCCCTGTACAATGATGAAAACCATATCAAAATCCGTGCAGATAGTTTTCAAGATTAGCTAAAATAACAGACGTTGTCCGGCTGCCCAATATCCCACTGCCACAACCAAACTGACCTCAACCCAACTGATCATGCTCATATTGACACCACCCCACTGACGCACACCACGGACTCCTTCCACCAACCAAGACACCCGCTGACCATAAAACTGTAGCTCATAACCTCTGTGACAGTGGTGAAAACCTGTTCAAAATGGGTCTAGACATTTTTAAGATTACCAGTAAATAGTAACTAAAGCTAAAGAAGAGCTCGTAATAGAAGCCTAACTGAATAATGTTTCTGTTCAGCTTGCAGAAGGACTTATACTGGATGAGTTAATGACTCGCTTTCCGTGTTAATCCAAACTTCTTTTTATTTGTTATTTATATCTCGAACTCTTTGGGATTTCCACAAAATAGCAGAATATAAGTGGCTCAAATTCTTCGTTGTGAACAAATCTTGTTATTTATTATTGGTTATGTTTTACACCAGCAGTCACGATGTGTGTGTAGAAATGTCGAGCAAATCTACAAAAAAATCTGGATTTTTAAAAAAACGTTCTAGAGAGCAAGACCATGCAATGAAATTACTGTTTTTGCTCTTAGAGCAATATTTTTGGCTAATTATCTGTTATTGAATCTGATGAAAAATCGATAAAACGGTGATGCCAACAGAAAGCCGTCGATATAAAGAAAAAGTCTTTTTTTTCCTATTTTTTCAAAATTTACGTTCATTTTAATTTCGGCGATTGCAGCTTAATACGACCAGATACGACATACAATGACTACGGCTCCCTAAAGTGCTTTCAGATTTGTTCGTTTACAAAACGGTATGGATTGTTGCTCTCATATAATACAAAACATAATGCAAACGAATGTTACATATGTCCTTAAATATAGTTGCGTTTTACATATTGTTTAAGAACATTTGTATGTAGAGTAGGAATTCAAGTTAATGTATGCTTACAATGAATGGAGTGCTCACTTTCAAAACTTCACAATGTGTTGTCTTGTTGTGGCAATATTATCCATAAATCTTTGGAAAAAATATTTGCGCTGATCATTATCTAAAGGCAATCTATTTGTGGACTGTACATAGATGATTTGTTTTTGCTAATTATGAACTAATTTTACATTAGATTCGATTTTTCAAATTGCGAGAAATAATAAAACTAGAAAACACGTGCCTTCTTTGTTCATCT
The DNA here is from genome assembly GCA_947095585.1 of Nephrocerus scutellatus. Lineage (NCBI taxonomy): Eukaryota > Metazoa > Arthropoda > Insecta > Diptera > Pipunculidae > Nephrocerus > Nephrocerus scutellatus. The sequence goes on from OX352762.1 coordinate 84,927,810, forward strand.
CATCACATCTAATGAAGAAGGAGATGAACGCAATTAACTTGAATCATGAAGCGCAGGACAGCACGTAAATCTACTAGTAAGCTTTCTCGATCGAAACAATATAAGAACAACAACAACAATAATAAATTCTACCATATCGAAATAAACACACACACCCTATTTATCATGGTCGTGCCATTTGAAGTAATGTGACTATAGGAGTCTCATGTCGCCATAAAAAGTGCAATTGCGTTCGATCAAAGTATATAATATCGACAATTTAAGCAAATATATGGCAACTCTAATAATTGCCTCATTAATTTCATAAACATCCAAACTTCTACTCGACAGATCTAATCCTGAATAGATACACTGCGGTTCACTAGATTAGAAGCACATCATTTGGAAAGATAAAATTGATATTTCTCCAGGAAAGAAAAAACAAATGATGGTGAAAGTTAGAGTAGCTTGTGGTTAATACAAAATCAAGTTTTAAATAACATTCAGAATAATATAACGGTACATTTATTTTATTTTTTTGTGTTTTTTTTTAATAAAAATAAATTTTATTATATTTTGAATTCATACTTCATTCCAGGCAAGTTTAACGGCATCGATCAGCGCTTCCTTTTCATCGTATATGGTGGCACCGATTAAAGTTCAACATTTTCACTGGTAACAAACAATTGAACAATATCCATGAAAGATATCGTGGATTTTCGGAAAAGCTGCCTTATAACTATATCCAATCATTTTTGAGCTTTGTACCATTAAGTCGATGGTGCCATAATAAGATATTACAGCCCAAACCATTACGCCCCTTCTCTGCTATGATAGCGGATTAACAAGAGCTCCTCTTTTCGTATATCGTTGAGGTAAAAGTTATAGCCATCCGATCCATCTAAATTTAAATTTTATCGCAAGAAAAGACTACTTTTTTCCAGTTATTCGAACTTGCTCCTTGTTGCACATCTCAGTTTAGTTCATCATTGTAAACGTTGAATATTTCGCGAAGCATTAAGTGATGGTTTTTCTTCAGCTTTAGTCGCTTGAGGTGCCTGGCACTAAGAATCACACGACCAACGATACATTTACTTGCAGTTACTCCAGCTTCTTTTCTGATTTTAGCTGTAGAAACAGCTGAATTGGAGGCTAGTCTGAGATTTTTTCGTTTTTATGTTGCTTAAGGGCCTTGAAAACGTTCCCTCTATAATTTTTCCCGTACATTTTCGAATCCTTTTAATAATTGCCACCAGCATGATCACTTCGATAGATCGCAAACATTTATTTGTGCCTTCTCTGACGATGTCAAAAAAAATTTACCCATTCTTTAAAGAAAATAAGGCAAAATCTTTCTTTGAAAATTCTCTACATTAACCTCGCGTGCCCGTGGCTGGCTGGCTGGTTGGTAGAATCTTGTGATTAAAATTTAACCTACTTCCTAACTGCACACATGTGTATCTCCTATGTCAACACTTTCTATTAAAATTTGGAGCCCCACGGACCTCGTGGTCGGGGGGTGGGGGCTCCCATACAAATATTTTACAAAATTTACCAGATTTTGTTCAAATTTTTTACGCATGTGTATCTCCGATGGAAAATAATAATAATATTCGGCGCGACAGACCGTTGCGGTCCAAGGCCTAGCTTCTCGCGACCATTTGTGTTGTGCATGTATATTTTTGGACACAAAATGGAAGGGACCTACAATTTAAGGCCGGATCCGAACGGCGAATTGAGAAGCTTTCCGTGACAAGTTGTTACTCTCGGAACGTTAGTCACCCAGTCGCGAGAGGTGGGACACCGTGAAAAATACTTTTAGTGTTACTAGGATTCGAACCACGAACTCAGTAGCCATGCGCTTTTCCACAGAGCGACGGTGCCCACGAAGATGAACAATACTTTCTTCAAAAATTTGCAAGTGATCGGGCCCCGAGGCCGTGGGACTCCCATACAAATTTCATAAGAAAAAGTACCAAATTTTCTTAAAATTTTATACACATGTGTACCTCCGATTGACAACACATTTTGTTAAAATTTGGTAGTGATCGGGCCCCGGGGTCGGGAACAACACTTTTTGTAAAAACTTGGAAGTGAACTATGCACACATGTGTATCTCCGATTAAAGAATTTACAAGAACAATTTTAATTTTTATGGTTGTTTTTTTTATGGGTTATTTTTTCATGTTCAAGCAGGAATCCGAAAACTGTCTCAGACAATTTAAGCAATCATCTTAAAAATGTAAAAAAATTGGTTATCAATATGGATCAACAATTAATATTTTGATTAAAAATTTCATAGTCCCAGTCGTAAACTAAACGAAAGGCGTGATTTCATTAAAATATTATAAGTCAATTGGCTCGGTTGGTGCCATTACACGGATCAAAAACATTAGTACTCGTATATGCTATTTTGAGGAACATAATATACACAAAAGATGAAAGCAATTTTCCAACACGAGAATACTCAAACTTTATAATGAGCTGACATCTGACAAGAAAGAAAATTAAACAAACCCTTTCTTTGTTGTTAGTTTAAATATTCATTTGAAAGAACGTTGCACCTTACTTCACAAAGAGCGGATGGGGTCTTCCTCTGTAGACCAACAATTTTAGTGTTGAAAGTACAAAAATTTGTGAAGTACGTAGCTTTCGAAAGTTAAAGTCCACTTTCTGTGAGATCTATAAGTAAAGAAGGAGATGCAGGTGTAAGCATGGAAAATAATTAACACTGCAGATACCAACCTACAATGATGTGTGAATGGTAAGTCGTTTTCTTGGGTTAGCGATTTTCATTTAACAAGTTGGTTCGTAAAAATTAATGAATTCATGCAGCAATCGGCATTATGACGGTGAATGTTGAAGTAAAGCACCTTAAATCGGAAATGAGTTTAAAATTCTAGAAATTTTATGGCAAATATCCGTAAGGGTATTCCTCCTGTATAGTGGTTCATCAACCGATATATGTTCATTGAGTGTATTGGGCATAATATGTTTTAAAGTATGGTGCGACAGTAGTTGCAGGTAGTGGTGTCGTTAATTATTTATTTTAATTAAAAATCTAAAATGTTTTATGGAGCGACTATTCATACTGGTGTAATAGTGACAAATCCACATTAAACTGGTTGGAAAGTTAAGAAATAAAAAAGAATTTCTTACTTGCTCTTTTATGATTTTCTAACTTCACTACAGGGGGAAGCAACGCACGATCTGGAGCCAGCGTAAAGCCAGCTGCAAATTGAGCACCGTTTGTGGAAGAAGCGATAAAACAGTGACAAGCAGGAAACGTCCTGCGCTGTTCAAGCGAATCTATTGATTGTAACCGAAGTTTTATTGCACGGTTTTGTATTCTATCTATACAGACCAGATATGACAATTATACCCAGGTTTAGGGAGAATAAAAACCTTGTAGGTAGAAGCCATTTGTGTCATAAAATATACATGCATAACACAAATGGTCGCGAGGAGCTAGGCCTTGGACCGCAACGGTCTGTCGCGCCGAATATTATTATTATTGTTAGATAGAAGCCAGATCAGAGGGAGTGAAATATTTCTTGTATCGTGTGAGAAAACCTAAACATTTTGACGCATTTTTGGCGACTGTAAATATGTGGTCATTTCAACGAAGCTTGTCGCTAACGCACATACCGAGAATTACGAGTTTTTCAGTTTCCTCGATGATAATAATAGCATTGGATTTAAGATTCGCTTAGATGGCAGGAAACAGCATTGGGGCTTGGAAGCGTTAAATTCTACTCGATTGTTTTCTCCCTAGTTTCTTATGTTGTCCAGATCAGAATTTAATGTTCTAACATACGCAGTTGTTCGAGTTTGCCATGAGAAGGGGAAGGACGTACCACAGACTTATAATTAAGAAGCTGAAAGTGCTATCGTTGGCGAAAGAGTGAATTGAATTAGTAACAGATCATTAATAAAATTACAGTGAGCGACTAATTTTCGTGACAATCAGAAGTGCTCTTCACCGCTGTGCGTTACTCGCGACTACTCGGTTCTCGGCCAAACTACCGTTTGATTTGTATCATCTGTGCCATCTTGTATCTACTGTGTCTTTCTTCATACTTATTTTGCAGTGCGCGTTTTTTTACATATTTTTTAAAACTTTAATTTAACTGACCTATTTTTGTCTGTATTTTCGACTTTTCTAAGGGCCTTTTTAACCACCTTCCACACGACATAGAGGCCTGAAATTTTATGAGTGTCTAAGTCCAAAATAGCATTTTTATATTCCGCCTATGACGCGTATCGCGTTTCGCGTGTAGCGCGTGTGATGGATTGAAATCACGCTATTTTCTCGTTTTTTGAAACCTTTTTAACCATCTTTCGCACGATCTAATAACAATAATAATAATAATATTCGGCGCGACAGACTATTGCGGTTCAAGGCCTAGCTTCTCGCGACTATTTGTGTTGCGCATGTATATTTTTGGGCACATAAGGCCGGATCCGAACGAAGAAGCTTTCCGTGACAAGTTATTACTCTGGGAACGTTTGTCAACCATTCGCGAGAGGTGGGACACCGTGAAAAATACTTTTGGTGTTAGTTGGATTCGAACCACGAATCTCCTGCTCAGTGGCCACGCGCATTTCCACTGAGCCACGGCGCCCACGACCTACAGGGATGAAATTTTGTGAGCGGCTCAATGTCAGCGGTTAAATTCGATACTCCGCGTTTGACGCGTGCGGCGCGTGTGAAGCGTGAAAAAATAAAATACTTTGAAACAGCCCCGACTTTAAAAACAGATATTTTGGCTATTATTACCAAATAATAAAGTACTGTGCGACGTGTTTCGATGTATACATAAGATTTTGTACCCGAAAAACGAAGTTTTTTCACACTTACTTGTTCACAAGTGAGATAAAAAAAGGGCATAGATTGCATTAGCACTGAAGTATAATCAATCTCCCAACTTCGTGATGGCAGTATAGTAATTCTGACGAGAAACCAAAAGATGGCCGACAATTTGTGCCCCATTACTTGCAAACTTTACACAAACCCAAATTCCTTGCAAAGGTATTATATATGCACCATTCCTTAAAACCACACCTGGAACTGAAATTGTCGTTAACATGAAGAGCCAAGGAGTAACGGAAGTTTACAAACGTACGCGCATAGTTGATGGCAAACCATCCTTTCGGTCTTATTCTTCTAAATTTTGATCGTTACCGCCTTCTAGAGACCGTTGAGAAGCTGAGATAGACTGGTATACAGTAAAATTCAAGGAATATATCCCGAATTTTCAAAAGCTCCGGGCATTCAATAAATCGTTGCAAAAATAATTCAGCTTGCAGCGGATATAATTTCCCACCCCACATCTCTGAAAAATGCATACGCATAATGTGTGCCAATTGCCTTGGAGAACACGACGCCTCTTCAGAATAATGTCCGGAATTTATTCAATCAAAAGAACCGCTTTTTCCGAAAATTTCTCATGCCCAAAAAGTAGTAACGAAACGATAGTTTATAACAGAGAGTTTGAATAAAATCGGTTAAATTTTTTTAAATTTTTGTTTTGGAGGACTTTAGGAAGTGGGTGAAATTGATCACAAGATTCTACCACCCAGCCAGCCAGCAAAGGGAACGCAAATGTGATATAGATTTTAATGTATATTAGTATTCTATACTAATATACATTACTCGCTCTTAGTACTTTCCAAAATTGATTACGCTCTCCCCTTCTGTGGGTGGTGTGCAAAAAGCAACATCAGACTGCTTAACGCCTCCTACCATGCAGCTGCACGTAGAAGTATCAACACTTTCCAAACTTCACCCATCAAAGCAGCAGAATCAGGCTTTGAGCCATTTCTGAACATGTAAAAAGCTCAAACTCTCGCCTAGTCCCAAAGCTCTTAAATTGCAATAACAAAATTATTTTTAAAGGCATCTCAAATGCCGTCAAAGGAAAAAGAGCCTGTAAGCTAAAATCGACAATCCAGCACTGCTAAAAAAATGATCAACCTTGGCCTCTCAAACATGCATAGTTCGCAAGCAAGATAGAAAAATTTTTCATGCAACATATCAGTAATTCAACATATCTTTCTCATTTCTCTGAACTACCCGAAAAGTTTGCTAGTCAAGATTGGTCCTTGCTGCTTACATTTGCTACAGTCAGTCACGATTGATCCTTAATAATACCGGACATCTCGCACCGTATTGTTCAGTTTTCACCGCTGAAGCTCTGTGATAAAGTTGGCCACCGACTTTGTTAATACAAACAAAGTGAAATTTCTGATATGCACCGATATTAAATCTACTATCGAAGTCATCTGAAAAGTTCATCTAGACAGTGAACTTTTTAAAGCAATCAGAAACGCATGCATTAAATACCCCATTAAGTTTAAAGTCATGTGGGTTCCAGGCCATGCCGGTATAAGACGCAATGAGCCGACAGAGCAGCAGCAGATGTAGAGATCACCTTCTTTTGCCTTCTACTCCTCCGAAAATAAGGAGCAACACTTTGAACATTCGAGAAAATCTGGATTGAAAAGTTTTCAACATTGGTACAGCTTGTAGGGAGATGAAATTTTTTGAGTGTCCAAAATAGCATTTTTATTTCCGCTTGTGACATGTGTCGCGTTTCGTATGTGGCGTTACGATGATTGGAAATTCCGCCATTTCTAGTTTTTAATTAAATTTTGATATCCCGCACGTGAAGCGTGTCAAGAGTCGCGTATGGTGCGTGTGATGCGTGAAAAAGGAAAATACTTTGAAATAGGCCCGACCTCAAAAACAGATATTTTGGTGATGATTACAAAATAATAAGGGACTGTGTAGTGTATGTCGATGTATACATAAAAGTTGGTACCCGAAAAACGAAGTTTTTTTAACATTTACTTGTTTCTTTTGTCCTATATTAATACTTAACTACTTTCTAAATATCGAGACAAAAGCCGTTGAAGATACTACTTACACTACCTTATAAGGTGTAGTAATTTTATTATTAAATCTAATCCTAATAATTAAATCAATAAATAAAATAAGAAAGAGTGTTGGGGACAAAACAGAGACCCGGGGAATACTGGCATTTAAGCGACGGATTTGAGACTTGAAACCGACCAAAACTAACTTGGACATTGGGCATTGCAATCGTTTATGGCTCGTTTCGGTTTTCAATAGTAGGATTTTTCTTTGTAAACCCGAAAGCAAACCTCTCTAATTCTAGAAGCCTGTTTACAGATAGAGTCCACGTATTATCTAGGTTTGACAGACTAATTCCTGAAAGGTATGAAAGTCTCTCATACCAATAAGAATGATGTTAGTGATCGCATCAGCGGGGCATCCACGTTGCTATCACGAAACAATAGCGACCATTAAAATACACCCAAAGAGGCCGTCCGAATTGGCTTTCTCGTATTGCCATACGGGCGCTTCGCTACCGGTACAGACAGGGTTTCGTGCCGCTTCGCTAACCTCACAGGCAGTGAGCACATTCGCACTCAACTATGCCACTATGCACTGCTCTTTATGCTCTTATTCCAAACTTTAGATTTAGAAGATTCTTAGCAACACAAAAAAATGTATATGTAGTGCATTGACCAAGGGATCCCGATAAAAAAAAATTTATAAAAATAAAATTTGAAAAAAAAAATAAAAATATTAAAAAAAAATTTAAAATATATAAAGGGGAAACCTATAACATATGTGTCCAACCCCTTCCAAGATATAGCGGTTCTTGTTATCTTTAAATACCAAACAGGGGTCGAATTACGACATCAGTTAACGAGTGAATGAAATCCATATTGTAACGAAATTTATGCTTTTGAGTTTGTAAAGGATTTTGCAAATAAAGCACAACACAAGTTTATTAATTCACAAATAATAACTGAAATTAACAAACAGTAAAAATTACTTACACAAGCTTACAATACTTCTCTTAGGTGGCAGCTTTATCACTTTGCAAGAACATTTACACCGTGACTGGTTAAATTCCAAATAACTAATGAATCCTCTGCAGTGAACGCCACCTTTTATAATCATTCAAAAGTTTCCAGAAACTTCCAATCTTATAGACAGAAATATCGCGAAAAGACCAGAAGTCTTATTCCTTTATTTACAACTAAAGATACTTATATGTAATGGGTCATCTTCTTAAAATAAAGTACATGCTCAATCATGTTCCTACACACAAACCGGGCGAACCGCACAAACAGGTTTGACTACATTTTTGACCAGTGCATAATGATCCAAACTTGCAGGCGGTTACATTTTTCAAATTTCAAATAATCTAATCGTCTTACAGCCTAAAAGTATGCTATTTTTATTTCCAATTTTAGTGCTTATTTTTGGACGAGCATGTACATGGCGATTTGTCTATGATTCGAATCCCATTATCTGCGCTACTAATTTCAAAATATGCCTATTAAGTGCTCTTGGTATAAAACCCCTACGAACAATTTTAACGCTATTGGATGAGGTATTTCGCAGTCCATAGGGAACATACATAAAAAGTTTCACTTATATATATAAAGAAATTTACGCACATTAGTTGTTAAAGTAACAGACTTTAAAATGCTATCATGACCCCAATAAGATATTTAAATTGCATGACAAATAAAAGATACCATCTTTTTAATATTGGATATTAATATTTTTTTAAATGGGGGACTACAAATTGTGTTTAAAAAAAATTATGTTTTCCAGTATTAGTAAACGAATAAGCATCGATCCTTCAGTCGATGAGAATACATTATCGAAGGTAATTTTCTGTTTTATTATATTACAGTTAAAAGGATAAACAACAATACAAAAGTTATTAAAAAAGGCAAGGATAGCAATAATTGCGCAGAAAACGTACTGGTAAATTAAGATTCTATGTGAGATTATTAGGGATAGAGGCACCAGTGTGCAAGCTAAAGGAAAATCACGTATGCTCCTTAAAGTACGTTAAAAAATTCTTGAAAATAAGACATGTTAACATTGTGGTATAAAAGATATAAAGAAATGCTGTCGTATATATCGTCTTGATGGCAGGTATTAAAAAAAAATTTAAATCTAGTCTTAAAATAAATCTACCGTATAAAGTTTAGTATATGCTTTGGCCATAGCGTGTTAATAATAAAGTTTTAATTATATATTATACTTCTATACTTGCATATTGTATATATGTACTTACATCCTGTCCAAATTTTTGCTAAATTAATGGATGCATTTTTTTTATTGCTTAAGAAATTCTGAGTTTTTTATAACGCTTTATATATGTCCTCCTTCCGTGGACGATGCTGTTAAGTGTTAGATGGAACGAATATATATGTCAGCATATTATGTGTTAAAAAAATTACCCCTCCTGCACAAGGTGCAGTAAAAACTCAGTTGTTAAGTGAATTAAAACAGAAAAGCCAATCTAAGAAACTCATCATCGCTATAATAAAATAGGTAACCGAGCAAGCTGTATTTCATATTATTCAATATATACATACTCGTACAGGTACATATGAGTATAAAAATCGTGAACACAACTTACACCATCACTTTTCAAACCATAACTTCTTTCGTGCGTGCCGAGGGATAGACTAGTTTGATGCATTTTTTTCTTCCAGCTTGTAGCAGCGGATATGACTCTGTACAACACAAAGTTATTTTGTACTCGTTGAATTGAGCGAGGAGGAATCCTTCATATTATGTAGTGCACCCATAAAACAATCGAAGTTCAGAAATTGTTTTCCAACTAAGTTCATTGATTTCCCATTAAAGACTTTTCAAGTTTTCCAGTAGATTTTGTGGTCGGTATCTACAGACGTTTAAATGTAGTACCCATAACATTTGTGTAGACTTAAACTACACATGAAGGGTATACTAATAATTTTTACATTATCGTCCAACCCAGAGACACATTACGATTAGCCTCAAGCAGTGCTCCTAAAATGAATTTTCTGTTTTGTTATTATGTAAAATATGATCCTTGTCCAAAACATAAAAGTTACTTTTTCCAATGCCAATAAAGGTTCCAGCTTTACTATTTTTAAAGTTTGTGAAATGTGGTTGCATTTCTACTGTTGTTTTATCAACGATATGATAGATTATCAAGCAGAGTTGTGCCTAGGCCAACTTTTACTTTTTCTGAATACCTTGAAGTTTTATTGGCAGTGTAGCTATGTAGATTCAGGTAAACTATACGGAAAACGTTTGGGGAAAAATATTTCTGATTCTCTGCTTCTTAGCAAGAACAATAAGAATTACAGAAATTGTTCTGATATCATGAAAACGTAAAGCAATTTTGAAAGGTTTTCTCTTCTTGGGCAACTTTAACAACATGGCAATCAATCAAACACCTGAACATTCGAATGAAATTGCATAATGGCATATAGATTTACCGATCAGAGCGTAAAATAGGAAATTATGAATATGCATGTGAAATCTATGGAAACAGGCTGAAGAAGTAGCAATTCAAACTTTGCCACAATGAGAAAACAAATGTAAAATTGACCCTACAAACTGCAAAACGAGAAAAAAAAAATTCCTACAGTGTCTGAGAGGTGATTAGTAATGCACCAATAAATGCTGAGGGAGCTTATAATCAAGTTAAGTAGATGCAATAAACCACCACAATCGATTAACCGCTAATTAAAACATCAGTTCGGCTGTCCATTTTATTCGTATTTATTGGTGTCTACTGAGACGATCTGAACCGTGAACATTTCAAATCAAAAACGAAATAAAACGGTGAAAAATCACAGCTTCCTTTCTGATGGATACTTTCAGGACTGAATGATTTATGCAGACTGCCATTTATGTAGTTACCTTATACATCAGATGCCAGAAATTCAGACTAATTTTGAACGATTTTTTCCGTGAAAAGTTTCCTGTATCCGACCTGATGGTCCCCAGCTCCCGGGTTAATCAGTGGCTTTCAATTTATTCGTTGTCTATGAAACATTATTTACATCGTACTACCTTGGATGCCCACCCAGTATTCAGTCTCTGTTGGTTAAATCGTGGCGGCTGTGTTGCAAATCTAAAGTTGGGGCTTAATATCTAGCTTTACACACAATCGGCGCAATTGAAAATTTGTTATATGTATATACTTTTATATGGCAGCGAGCTGCCAATCCAATAGAGCTTAATTTAATCGATAGATACAATTATATGCTTCTTCGTTTTTCGATGATAAGGTTCACTCATTGCTTCCACGCTGATTGTTGATTGCATCGTATGGATATTTTACCATGAGGAAAGTAAAAAAATGTAATTTACCACAAAAAAATCGGGTCTACTAATTAAATTTCTACATCTATTATCATATGTATCATACGCTTTGCAACTTTACCTACTACTTTAAGCTTTTAATGTAAACTCTATTTAACTTTTAAATGTTTTAAATCGTAGCACTTATCTTTGGAAGGAAGAAAAACTTTTTAAATTGAAATATTGTGAACCTCCTGCTTCATTTTTATAACAAGTGAAAATCTTGTTACTTTCAAGCAAGAAGTCGCCCCACACTCAGTGTCACAGAAAAACTTCTGCAAACTTGCGATTTCCATAGAAAAGATGTTTTCAAAATATTTTAATTTATTCACAGGAGTTGTGTGTAAGTAAATAATGTCTCATCGCTTCATCTTTCGAGTCTTTCAACTGCAGAGGACACGTAGTTACTATATGCTGCTACATTCGAACCTGCACAAATTAGATGTTGCAAGTTACAACAATCTCAAGTCAAGTCTCTCGTAGCATCAGATGCTTATAAGTCGACATTAATAATTTTACCGAATAGCAAACTGTGAAATGAATAACTAAAATGTTGCAACATATCAGTAGATATGAAGGTAAATTGAAATGTTTCTTCTGCTCTAATTTTCTTATAAACGATTCTATTTTTTTCTTTTTTTTAATGAAACGATACGATTTTTTTTTAAAATTTATCCGATTTTGTTTAAACTTTTTACACATGTGTATCTCTGATGATAACACTTTCCGTAAAAATTTGGAAAAATCTCGGTCCCTATGGTCGACGGGTTCCCATACAATTTTTTTCCAAATTAATCCGATGTTATTCAAACTTTGCACGCATGTGTATCTCCGATGACAACACTATCTATATATTTAAATTTTAAAATGATCGGGCCTCAGGGCTCCCATAAAATTTTTTAAAAAATTAACCCGATTTTATTTAAATTTTGCACATATGTGTATCTCCGATGATCTCTATTAAAATTTGGAAGTGATTGGACCCCAGGGCCGAGAGGTTTTCAAACTTTGCAACTATGTGTATCTCCGATGACAACACTTTCTGTAAAAATTTAGTAGTGATCGGTCGAGAGGCTATTATATCCATTTCTCCAAAACTAACCCGATTTTATTCAAACTTTGCATCTCCGATGACAATACTTTTTATTAAAATTTGGAAGTGATCGGTCCACAATGCCTAGGGGTTCACCTTTTTTTTTTTTAAATCAACCCGATTTAATTAAAACTTTGCATCATGTGTATCTCAGATTAGAAAATTTACATAAATTTTTTTTATAGATACGAGTATATCAACCTCTTAGGGATCGTGGTAAAATGTGGGTTACTGTTTCCGCGTAGGCGACAATAAGTGACGGCGTCATCTATTGTGTGGAACTGAACTAAATTAAAGTTGTAATGCAGAATTACGTATTTGTGGGGTCATTGCTTGTTACGCTTGATTTACATTTGTGGCGTGCAAGAAAAAATGAGCAGGACGGCTGTTAAATAGTAATTGTGGTAAGCCAGACGAGAGAAGTAGTATATTTTTCAATGTTACCATAAAGCTATATCTATAGCATTTCCCATGTTACTGTAAAATAACTATAACATTCGTTTGTTTTCAATCTCTTTTGGCTAACCACAACTTCTATTTAACTATAGTCGGCCCGCTTACTTTGTCTCGCACGCCTCAAATGTAAATTTTGCATTACATGAAAATTTCCAACACGCCACTCGTGGCACGCGGCGTTGGCTTGGAATTCAGAAGCTTCACAAGTCTGATTGTGTCGAATCTGTCAATTAAAATTTCGCACGAGCAGTCTTGATGACCATAACATTGTATAGTGATGATATGATGATTGACTCGTATTAATGAAAGTTTTAAAAACACGTGTTGAGCAATGCCCTTTTCTTTATCTGTAATTACAAAAGTTTTTAACAGCAAGTGTGTGATCGCTATGTAGATACTACACAAAATTTAATTTTGTATTCGTTAGATTTATTTTTATCCCATTTCATATATGTACAAGTGCAAGGAACAACAACATTACAATATTTCTCGATATGTTCGTCAACAACAAGTTTCGTAGGAACGACCACATAATATTCGTTAACGCTAAAAATGCTGCGAAATGTTTAGGTTTCTTAAAATATAGATGGAAGAAATATTTTACTTCCTCATATATGGCTACTATTTATTCGTCCTTAACTTGATTGTTTTTTGTCAGGTGATCCCAATACCACTTTGCATCTACAGTATTCAGAACCGAACAGAACAGAATAAAACTTATTGCCTACTTGTTAAGATGTTATCGCCCGTGCAACCTCGGCTCGTTCAGTAGAAATATCAGGTTTATCCCTTTATCCGGTTCATTCTACAACCAACCCACATTACTCGTAGCAGAGCTCAATACCACTAGTAAACCACTATATAACACACGAATGATTTCCTTAATTCAGTGTTTCCGCAACTCCATTCACTCCAAAGGCGATTAAGATGCATCTTCTATGTTTTTTTTTAAATCCCTTCACTCTCTTGAACGTGGGCACATTAACAAAAAATAAAAAAATCACCTTACTTATTTTAATTTTTTAAAGTAAATCTTATTAACTTTATTAACTCAACTAATAACATAATCCTATTATTCGTAATCTAAATTGTTACTTTCGTTTACGTAGTAAAAGGAAGTTGAGTACCTACAGGGGAGTACCTATTAACCGGGGCTAATTAACCGGTATGCCCCATCAATGGGAAAGCTTAAAACAAATTTGCTTTCCTGTTGAAATTCGGAAAAAACGTTATTATCCGAAAAAGACTCTATTATCCATTATGCAAATGAAGCTGAAAAGAGAAAAAAAAAACAGTCCTCTTCGCACTTAGATTGTTTTTTTTTTGTATATTATTGTTTCCAGTTATTTCTCTAGAAAAAAATTCAACATTAAATCTTTTAAATCTTTTTAAACTTTGGACTTTGCTGTTGTGGGCTAATGACAAATTTATACGTGTTTCATCATACACGGTGCGCATCGTTAAAATTAACTTGAAGCGGCTGTTGCTTTTTATAATGTAATGGCCTCTTCATCAAAAAGGCAAAGAAAAGTGTTGTCAATTAAAGAAAAATTTGATTTAATTAACGATTAAAAAAACATTTCTGTGAAAAGCTAAAAAATATGTAGTCAGAATTGAAGGCGAATTGATTAATCTTCTGCTCACAAGAAGGATTATTAATTCAAAGCTGGGCGTATCGTCTGCCAGAAGATCTGTCTGCAGAGGAACCCCACAAGGTCTAGTCCTGTCCCCTCTATGGAACTTACCGGTGAATGAGCTGCTGGTATGCCTAAGAGATTGCTGTGGTTTAGGGATAAATCCTCACAAAACCCGAGCTTGTCCTATTCACCAGGAAATATAAAGCCCCACTTATTAACCCTCCTTCTATAAAAGGTATAAGCTTAACCATCTCTGATAGAGCCAAGTATTTGGGTCTTATTTTGGGAAGAAAGCTTAGCTGGAAAACTAACATACAAGAAAGAGTTCGTAAAGCCACAGGGTACTCTTCTCATGCAAAAAAGCCATTAGTAGCAGATGGGGTCTTCAACCCCATATAACCCATTGGCTATGTACAGCCATATGTATATATAGCCGAACTGGCAGCTACTTGCCTGCTGTAAATGTCGAGTGGTGTAAGGTCGAACAGAATGTGTATGTCTTACTACTACTTTTCTATACAATGTGACTGTGTGTGTGGTAATAAGAAAATAAATCTTGACAAATTAAGCAAAGTCCAAAGATCAGCTAGTATTCTATGTATGAGCGGAGCACTTCGTGCACCCCCTCTGTGACGAAGACACTTACTGGAAGACAAACACATTCATTTTTACACAAACATTCATTTTTACCTGCTTAAAGATAAGGACAGGATCTCAAAGTTTGTTGCTGAAAGTGATTCCATCAAAGGTTTGCATTAACGTAAAACACAAAAATGCTGAGGACAGTGCTCCGTCTGAATATGTACGTCAACAAAGATTCAGAGACTTGTAGTAACTTAAACAGTGAGGGAAATAAGTAAATAAACAACGACCACACAAAAGAAGGAAGGAGGCATTATTGAAAAGATATACAAGATTCTCCAAGGCAGTCCGTCTTCCCTCTTCCTTCTGATTGCGCACGCGCTAGAAGACAGTTCACTCTTGAGTTAGGCTCTTGCGTAAATTTTGTTAGATTCCTAATCATTCCAATATGTAAACGTTTTGTATCGCCTTATTATTTATTCAAATCGAGGTTGAATAAAATATTTTGTAACGTACCCAACCGAGTTCACTCTTGAGTTAGGCTCTTGCGTAAATTTTGTTAGATTCGTAATCATTCCAATATGTAAACGTTTTGTATCGCCTTATTATTTATTCAAATCGAGGTTGAATAAAATATTTTGTAACGTACCTGTTTTAATTAATATAAAATCGACATCGATAGAATTCCACTTTGTGGCGAAATTATTGTGGAAAAGGCAAAGTATTTTCACGTTAAGTTGGGTCAAGATTCTGGATGTGTGTATTCACCTGGGTGGCTAAGAAATTTAATTTTAAAAACCGTCACGGAATTCACAGTCTTAAAAGTTCAGGTGAAAAACAATCGTCTGATTTTGAATCGCTTTTTATTAAAGAACTAGCTGAGTTATTTAAAAGTGAAAACTCAACAAATGAGCAAATACATAATGGCGACAATGGGGACAAGCCTGTTTTGGAAGTGTTTACCACGAAATACTGGCGTGTAGAGAAGAAAATTCAATAGAGGTCTCCAAAAAAAAAATTTTTTTTATATAGAGACTTATTGCCAAGGGAGGACTCCCTGAATGACTTGCGTCACGGCAATAAGTTGGGCTAAGCCCTTTATTCAAATTCAAAATAAAATAAAAATCGAAGGAATGTGATTTACAATATATCACATTCCTCACGTTTGTAGCCGGTTTCAATTTATTTTCTCAGAATTCTCTCTGATTCATTGAAAAAGCAATACGAAAAACGAACACGAATTTAGAACGACGCAGTCCAAATAATTTTATCAATGACATGGTCAGGGAAAACTACAAAAAAACCTTGACCAAGAAAATATTACAAATTATAAAAATAATGTAAAAAATACTGATAAACTTTTTTTTTTTCTTAAAATAAATATGAATACTTTATCCATCATCCTTCAAGAAGTTGTTGTTCTAATGAACGAAGCACTGTTTGCCCCAATGCTGCAGGGACTCACAAATGCAAGTTGATGGTAATTGGTAAAAGTCTCCGCACAAGAGCATTGAAAAACATCAGAGAGCTTCCGAGAGTAATAACTTGTCACTGAAAGCTTCTTAATTCGCCGTTCGGATCCGGCTTTAATTTGTAGGTCCCCTTCCACCCATTTGTGTGAAAAAATATTATGCATGCTCAAATCAAAATGGTTGCGAGAAGTTTCAGGCCTTTGGACACCCGCGCCTGATGGTCTGTCGCGCGGATATTATTATTATTACCAGATGTATAGGGTTTTTCAATAAGAGCACTTCAACTTTTTTTTTGAATAAAACACAAACTGTTCGACTTTTGAACTAACTTTTTTTTTATTAACGAATTTGAACATATACATATGATACATTTAAGTATGAAACTCGATTTCTTTTGCATGACCACCGCGTGCACGTTTTACGAAGTGAGCCTCATCGCTGAAGATGATTTTTCGGTGAAAATCTGCATCATTTT
This sequence comes from Nephrocerus scutellatus, assembly GCA_947095585.1. Classification (NCBI taxonomy): domain Eukaryota; kingdom Metazoa; phylum Arthropoda; class Insecta; order Diptera; family Pipunculidae; genus Nephrocerus; species Nephrocerus scutellatus. The sequence continues at coordinate 84,944,704 of OX352762.1, forward strand.
CGATTGGCTCTTGAGCCCAATTCATGAATCGGCGTCGCTTCAAATGGTCAAACGGCTTTAGTTGTTGTGTCAGATTGATCTTATACAGATGTAGGCCAAGATCTTTACTATACGGTCGATTGTCGAACGGGCTGGCTTGTAGTAGTAGTGGCAACAGAACGATTATTTTGATAAAAAATTTACACAATTTGCATTCGCTGTTCACATTTGTAGCGTTCCATGATAAAATGTATACTAATGAAGTTTCCAAATGACAAAAGAACAATAAAAAATATGGCGTCGTTCGCCGTCCCTATCGGAGAAAAGTTGAAGCACACCTGTTGAAACACCCGATAGAAGATTTCAAAGGCCAATATATTATTGTGAAATATTATCTACCACCAAACTGCACATCTTTGATCAAGCCAATGGACAGGGTGTCATACGGAGATTGAAAGCTCAGAAAACCGACAAGAGTTTTGCAAATCACTTAACATCAACATCTTTTTGTAAATTTCTTGAAGTGATCGGTCCCTGAGATCCGAGATGTCTGGCTGGTTGGTTGGCTGGCTGGCTGGCACACCAAATCTTGTGATGAGTTTTGACGTGACAACGTCTCACTACAAGGTTTAATGGGGTACATTTTCAAAAAGTCAAATGTTCAATGTCCACTGTTAAATGTCCACTGTTGTGATCAACAGCGTCACACTGTTAAATGTCTACTTTTAAATGTCCACTGTTGTGATCAACAGCGTCACACGGTTAAATGTCCACTTTTAAATGTCAGTACTTTGGGAACTAAGCCATTTCCCAAGCGATTCGCATGAAACTCGGAATGTAGGACTAATATGTGACTATAAGGCTTGTTCCTATGGAAATTCTGGGATCTGGCCAATAGGGTCTGGGATTTTTGGAACCATGCCATTTCTCAAGGGATTCGTATGAAACTCGGAATGTAGGACTAATATGTGACTATAAGACTTGTTCCTATGGAAATTCTGGGATCTGGCCAATAGGGTCTGGGCTTTTTGGAACCAAGCCATTTCTCAAGCGACTATAAGACTTCTTCCTATGGGAATTCTGGAATATGATCATTATGGTCTGGAATTTCGGGAACTAAGCAATTTCTCAAGCGACTCGTGCCTTTTAATTTAATCGTAATATTGGCCAGAACGTCAAAGAATTTCACTCCAACCGCGCGCAAAGATTACACGCACATATTTTTTTAACAGCTCTTACTTCTCCTACTACTATCGACTCAACTGCATTACTATGTTTGTGCAGTGATATTTAATATCTATGTACCCACCTCACAATAAATTGTATGTTCATAACAATTAAATCAGCTTATAAACTATTTATTCGTTGTATGTGATGTGATTGATGATCATGTATGTGGTTTCAATAACATACAATCAAGCAGAGCAGAACGAAACAAACATATGCAGTAGTAGGCTGCGGTCAAGAATTCAGCCGCTGCGCAGTTTATGCTGCATTTTGGTCAAAAATTCACTTTTCAGCCAATGCATTAAAGAAAAATCGACTGCACAGTTAAGCAGCTACTTAAAATTTGATGCAAATAGCAAGATGTAAATGTCAAATTGTCGCCCTACAAGCAGACTGTAAGTCGGTTTAAAATAGCCGCAATTTCGTGCATACCGACTGCCTGCCATTTTTTTGTGCAGCACAAGCTGCGTAACTCCTTAATTCTTTACCGCAGCCGTAGTGATAGTATAGTATCTGTTCATTTTCTATCGGTCCTCTGCTCTGCTCGATACAGTGCTCTCGTGACGTGCAGAAAAACAAAACTACCATATGTTACAAAAAAGAGGCAGATAACAATGAAAACCTGCAAGCTTCCTTGCAACTATTTCCTTTTCTTTTCGCTTATCTTATCCTTAGCATGGTTGCCGTTTTGGTAGATTCCTACCAAAATTGGTAGGTTTTTTCAGCTATGGTAGGTTGGTAGGCATTAATTCGATTTGGTAGGTTTTTTACAACTCTAAAGCCTATGAAACAAACATTTTTTAACAATTGACATAACAAATCGAAATTATTTCCAATCAACTCATAAACATCAAACAAAAGTACACATGTAAATAGAGACTAATTGAATTAACTTACTTAAAGGCATTGGGCGCGTTTTGTGAAGTTGTTAGCCCTGTTCGCAACATGTCGTAGCCGAAAGTAATTTCTTTGATTGCTTTGTGTGGTGTAATTTTTTACGTTGTGCTGATGTGTTCGTTTTAATATTTTTGGTTGTGTTATTTTCTCAGCTTATTACCACAATTCATTTTTATAAATTGTTTATAAATTCTCTCAATTAGCAGATTGAATCTAAAAGTTTGCTACTGCTGTGAGTTTAAGGAATGTAGGGAAGAAAAAAAATCAAATTCAAATTGAAGCGTTTATAAACGAGGAAAAGCGGTAGTTTCAGTATCAAGTCTGCCTAGCTGAGCTTAGTCTTCTTTACAATTAACCACAACTTAACAATTTTACTTCTGAATTTTTTGCCGAATTTGCTCAAATAATGTTGTCCAGATTCAAAAATAGCAAAGTCCATAAAGTGTTGCCGAACAAAGGCGACTGAACTTGCCGAAGTTTTGGGAAACAAAGCCAAGGTAAATATTGTTTCAAACTGCAAAATTCTCCTTAATAATGGACGAGACGACAGATTTGTCAACAAAAAAGTCATTGTTATTGGTAGTAAGGTATGTAGGCAAGATCACAAAATGCATCCATGATCGTTTTTTGGGTCTGATTGAATTATTCAAAGCTAAATTGACGTTGACTTTTTTACATGACGTGTACATGTCATTCTTTACATTTGTGTTCATCTTACGCTTGCAAACAATTTCCGGTAGAAATCGAAATATATACAAGTTTTTCACGTATAGTTTCAAGCGAATTAATGAGTTTAAGCAGTTGCAAGATTACTGCAGCGTGAAGCCTTATAAGATACTTGGGATTTCTCTAACTGGCTGGCTCTGGAAAACGTTATAAACCGAATTATCGATCAATGGGACGCCCTCAAATTGTATTTCATTTCTCGTTATTAAGAAATAAATGGACTTCATACAAAGCAATTGGCCAAATTAATGGATAGTCCCGAAACAAAAGTTTATTTTTTGTTCCTATCATATAGTTTAAAAATTATAAGTGATATAAACAAGGAGTTTCAATCTAAAAAAGTTCCCCTGCCATATTTATAGGAACACTTTTTTTTCCATTGAGTTTGACAATCAAAAAGAATGCAATTCTCGCTTGAATGGTTCGCGTGAATTAATGAATTTGACTATTCTGTCTAATATTCAAATCATTCTTGATTGGGGCATTTCTAACAGAGTAGAATTTAACCCTAATAAATTCCAGTCTTGCCTTTTTTCTCAGAAGACAACTCAACATTATGTTCCTCCTGTTTTTAATGGTACCTCTATTGCGAGATCTGATTCACTTAAGTTGTTAGGTTTAAAAGTATCAAGTGATCTTTCCTGGAAAGAACATATTTATGAAATTTCAAAAAGAACTAGCCAATGATTAGGCTTCATAAGACGTTGTAACTTCTACTTTACTCCCTCTGAAGTGTTAAGATTATATAAATCTTATGTTAGACCAATTTTAGAATTTAATTCATATGTGTGGGGTGGTGCTCCAAGATCGCATTTGGTTCATCTTGATGGTGTTCAGAATAGAGTTATCCGTTTGATAAACGATGTAACCATTACTTCGTCTCTTGATACTTTGGAGCACAGACGAAATGTAGGAGCTTTATCTGTTTTCTATAAATTTTACAACGGTAAATGTTCTTTAGAAACCCGTTCTCTAGTTCCTGGGCCTTTTCTCAGTAACGTAAACACTCGTTTAAGGTGCAATCAACATAGATTTGCCTTAAAACTTTTTTCATGTAGAACCCAACACTTTAAATCCTCCTTTTTTCCGAGAGTCTCTTCGATGTGGAATCAATTGGTCGAACACGTGTTTCCAGAATCTTATAATCTGCAGGCGTTCAAATTAGCCGTTAACAACTTCTTGAAGGATGATGGTTAAAGTATTCATAAGTTGTTTCTTAATATATAAAAAAAAAAAAAAAAAAAAAAAAAAAAAATTGTTTATCAGTATTTTTTAAATTATTTTTATAATTTGTAATATTTTCTTGGTCAAGGTTTTTTGTAGTTTTCCCTGACCATGATTCATTGATAAAAGTATTTGGACTCGCGTCGTTCTAAATTCGTGTTCGTTTTTCGTATTGCTTTTCCAATGAATCAGGGAGAATTCTGAGAAAATAAATTGAAACCGGCTACAAACGTGAGGAATGTGATATATTGTAAATCACATTCTTTCGATTTTTATTTTATTTTGAATTTAATAAAGGGCTTAGCCCAACTTATTGCCGTGACGTAAGTCATTCAGGGAGTCATCCCTTGGCAATAAGTCTCTCTATATATAAAAAAAAAAAAAAAAAAAAAAAATTAAATTAGTATTGAGTAGTTTTATTAATAACGTCTATTTAAGAATCACTTCTCTTCAAGAAATTAATTATAAAGACACTAATAATTATTTGCCAGCTGAGGAAGTTTTTGTTGGAGGCAAAGCTTTTCGTACATTACAAAAAGTGAAATAACAAATTCAAACAAAATTACAATAAAAACAAATATTCTAAACTTTTATATCGAACTCTTTGATCAATTCATGCTAAAATTTGATTTTAACAACATTAACTTGAAAAGCTTATGCATTATAACTCCTCAAAAAGCCATGAACCAGGACTATGAAGTATCCTTTTAACCTTTTGTATCAGTTTTTTATTATTTGGAATGTAACCCTGAAAATATCGGGATACAATGGAAGCTCCTAAGATTTTTCGAAAACCAACCTGAACGCTACTATGGACATAAATCATTTTTGGGAAGAAGTTGGTGACATTCAAAATGGGATGAATGAACTTTGCTTTAAGGTTTTAACCAATTTCGTATTCAACTTATTGACCCTATCTCAAAGTTCAGCAGCAGCGGAAAGGAAATTTTTCGATTTGTCCCTTATAAAAACCAAACGGAGGAATAAGCTGGGATTCGATATTATCAATAGTATTATTATGTTAGCAAAAGAATTGGCTTCCGACCGCTAAAATGAACCTTATTATATCTGGTCAGCCAAAAATAGCTTTTTAACTTTTTGTGTTAGTAACTAGTTTTTCGTTTACTCTGTTTACAGTTTATTTTTATTTTAATTTAATCTAATTAGCTTTATTATAGACGTTTTTAGTTTAAAAATTATAACGTAATTTTATCCAACTTTTGGTCTTTCGGACCATTATCAAGCAAAAAATAAGTTATAAATAACTTTGAGATTATAAGATTAAGTTAAATTTAATTTCTGAATATTCAGAAAAGTTATTTATAACTTATCTTTTGCCTTGATAATGGTCCACAAGACCGAAATGTTGATAAATTTACATTATAAATTTTAAACTAAAAAAGTCTAATACAAAGCTAATTAGATTAAATTTTAATTTAAATAAAGACTTAAAAATTAATAATAATTAATAATATAAGTTTATTTTTATTTATATAACGTGTTTCATAAATTCTAAATTACCCACTTGTGAATTTTGTTAATTTTTTATTATATGTAACGTTACGTGAAATGAAGTTTTAAGTGAATATTATTTTGTAAGTAAACTAAATATAAAAGAAAACAAATATACATCATATTGCTTTTTTCTTCAAAAACAACGCGCTTAAATACAACTTTTATTATTTATTATTGCTTTAAGCTTTACGTTATTTAAAAACATAAATTTTGCTTTAGTAGGTTTTATTGGGAAGTTTGGTAGGATTTTTTTTTTCGGGAACGGCAACCGTGATCCTTAGTCATGTTTACAGTAACTAGAGTAAATAACTCTTCGATCAATTACAGAAGAGAGAGAACCATGCAAAAGAAATTTAATGATGAATAATTGGCCTGCATCTATCAAGCGAAATTCTTCTCTCTTCAATTTCATTTCTCTTAAAATTTATTTTAAAATTACTCAATTTTATATAACGGGTGTTTTTTTAAGAGGTTGCCGATTTTTTTTTTGAATAAAACACATATAAAATTATGAAATGACCAAAATTTTTTTTTATTTGGTAGATAATTTTTTGGCATTTAACATTTAAACACAATTTCTGGCATATGGCTACCACGACTATTTTTCACAAATGTCATTCTGGAGGTCCAATTTTCCAGCACTTTTTCAAGCATTTGAGGGCGTATGTCAGCAATGACACGTTGAATATTGGTTTCCAAAGCGTCAATCGATTGAGGTTTATCCACATAAACCAATGACTTCACGTATCCCCACAAAAAGTAATCGAGTGGCGTCAAATCGCACGAACGCGGAGGCCAATTCACCGGACCATTTCTCGAAATAATGTTGTCGTTGAAAGTTTCTTTCAATAAGTCGATTGTTTCACGTGCTGTATGGCAAGTGGCACCATCTTGTTGAAACCACATTTCATCCATATCCATATCTTCAAGATTTGACAACAAAAACTCATTTAACATGGTTCTGTATCGATTTCCATTCACGGTAACGCGTCGTCCTTCCTCATTTTTAAAGAAATATGGACCGATGATCCCACCAGCCCATAGACCGCACCAAACAGTACATTTATCAGGATGCATTGGTAATTCTTGAACGGCGTGTGGATTATCTTTGCTCCAAATGCGACAATTTTGTTTGTTGACGTATCCATTTAACAAAAAATGCGCCTCATCACTGAAGAGAATTTTACGGTAAAAAAATGGATCTTCGTTCAATTGATTTAACGACCAATCACTGAATTCACGGCGCAAACGATGGTCGTGTGGCTTTAATTCTTGCACCAATTGAATTTTGTATGGCACCAAACCCAAATCTTTACGTAAAATTTTCCATAAAGTCGATGGACAAAGTCCAATTTGCTGAGCACGACGACGAATCGATAAATTGTCGTTTTCTTCGACACTGGCCTCAACGACAGCAATATTTTCTTCTGTACGAACTCTTCTCATTCTTGTCGGTGGCTTGGCATCCAAAAGAGTGAATGTAGACCGAAATTTGGTAATTACGTTCTTTATGGTGGTCTCTGACGGACGATTATGTGCACCATAAAATTCACGAAGTGCTCTATAAACATTTTTAATTGAACACTGATTTTGAAAATAAATTTCCACGATTTGAAAACGTTGTTCTAGAGTTAACCTATTCATAATGATTTGCCAAACAATACTGAGTAGAAATGCCACTTTGAGCTGTCAAAACAACTGTCATAAAATAAAACGACATCTATCGAAAAAACAAACCTCCTAAAAAAACACCCTTTATATTGAATAACTCTTTGATATAACACAAAAGGAGAGAACCATGCAAAAGAAATTTACTCACGAATAATTGGCCTGCATGTTTCAAAGCGACATTCTTAGCATACAATTTCGATGCATTGGTTAGTGCTGTTCACTTCTCTTCTCTTCAAATTTAATTTAAAACAACTCAAATTTATTTATGAGTTGAAACCAAAAGCTGATTACTCTGTTTGGGCAGTGATATGCAATATGCAGCCACTTCACAGTTAGTGTTTTCTTTTCTTTCGTCCCGGAGAGACGTTGTCACGCTCAAAACCCACGGCCGAGTCTTCGACACAGCCTACCCTGCTCTTTTTAAACCACTTCCTAAACCCCGATTTTATTCAAACTTTGCACACATGTTTATTTCCGATGACAACAATTTCTATTAATTATATTTGGTGGTGAACGGGCCGCGGGGTCGGGGGGCTCCCATACACATTGTTTTGCCATATAGCGGCATCAGATCATGTCATACTTTAATTACTGTGTTCAGTGTGCGGTGTGAGCAGCGCTGCTAGGCTTTACGATTGGGGTTGTTTTGTAGTTGGGTTGCAGTGCTTCGCATGTGCTTTTATTTTTCAGCATTTATAATGCAGTATACTTTTGGTTATTGGAGAATTTACATGAAAAGATTTAAGTTTTATGAGGTGTTTTATTTTAAAGTCTACATTCTATTCTATCCACTTACATTCAATTTAATCAGCTGAAGATGACGCTGACGAAGTAGCGGAAATTATAGAAGTTTCGGGAGATTTTAATGAAGATGCAATCATAAATTGGATGGATTCTGACGAGAACATTCCACCATTTGCTACTCTATTTGAAGACGATATTATGGATACGATGAGCCATCCTCAAGAATCTGAGATGGATAAATCAAATTCCGATGAATTTGAAGAAGCGGATAGGAAAATAACATTAGATGAGATTATTAACTCAAGCAGTAACCTTTTTTTAACCAATTTTTGTATCTCCCGAGTCAGAAAAAGCAAAAAAAAATCTCTGTCTGACTGACTGTGTCCACTCTACAGCCCAGACGGCTAAATTAATGGTGATGAAAATTTATATTTAAGCTTTTTATCAAGAAGGAGAAGCTGACAAACTGTGGATCGAAAACATAAAACCACTTATAGAATCTACTGATTCTAGTTTGAAGAGGAGTTTAACCAGTACAGCAGGTCTTCTAACGCGATTGCTCCATACAAACTGATGCTGGAAGAAATCGAAATTGTTTTTTTATTTCTCTCCACCGCTCCCAATTTTGAGCCGATGTCATGCAGTTTTGTATCCCTAAGCTCTGGGCGCCGTAGCTCAGTGGATAAGAGCATGGACTTCTGAGCAGGAGGTTCGTGGTTCGAATCCCAGTAACACCAAAAGTATTTTTCACGGTGTCCCACCTCTCGCGAAAGTCTAACAAACGTCCGAGAGTAATAACTTGCCACGGAAATTCAATTCGCCGTTCAGATCCGGCATAAAACTGTAAGTCCCCTCCATTTGTGTGCAAAAATATACATGCTCAACACAAATGGTTGCGAGAAGCCACGCCTTGGACCGCAATGGTCTGTCGCGCCAAATATATAATATATTAAGCTTAGGGCGTCCTGGTCTATGCCATGCTTCCAGCGTAGGCTTGGTCGGCCTCGTTGTCGAGTTCTTTTTACCTTTACTTTTGTAAAAACAAGCATGGAATGAAATATTTATCATTAAACTTGTTGTCTTTGGAACGCATCCCTGAATTTGCATACATTCTCAAGTCTCCCTGCGTAAATCTGACAAGTAGCCCAACGTGTCTATCTGCAGAAATGTCTCGGTTGTATGAATCCACTCTCCAATGTGTTTTTAAAATACCAATCATTAGGATAATATGCTCAAAGCGAAATGGTTGCTAGTAAGATTAAGAATAACATTGTCAGTTCTTGACACTCCGAAAGCATTCAGAAGTTTTTTGTTCAATACACGCTCCAAGACATTTCCTTTCAAAGGCACTAATTTTTTCATATACTCGTATAATGGGCTGATGTTCCACCATATTAGACACGCGTACGCAAACATTTTTTATATAAATGGATGGTAGCAAACAATCTTCCCGTCACTTCTCAGGTATCTTGATAGAAAAAGCTTTTTGAGCAACATAAATGCCGCCCTTGTTTTTTCAGACAAACGTCAAAGTAAAGCAATTTGTCCAAATTAACAACCAAATAGCGCATGAAATTCGAAGTTTGCACCGATTATCCGAAGATTCTTCCAGACCCAAGGGTGCAACCTGTTCCTAAATATGACGGGCACCCATACTCAAGAGTCGGACCCTTTCAAAATGTAACTGTTCTTTTTTTGTATAACAAACAAGTGTGAAAAATTTCAGAAGGAGTTTGAGATAATTGAAAACTTGTTGTTCAGGTTTGTTGAGCTGAAATGACTTCCAAGAATGAAACAATCGAGCAACGAGCTCGGCATTGAACGCTAGAGAACTATTTACTACTTATTATCAAACGTCTACGCATAGCGTTGTTCGATCAAACCGATTTTCATCATCTCATCGCGCGATCGATTTCTGTTCCAAACAGGCCACGTAGTAAGATTACTGATGTTTGATATATTTCGCGATCATCGCTCATCGCCAGAACGCAAGATCGCTGTCCAATTAGGATTTTTTCCCTACGGAGCTCGTTTATTCATATAATGACTTCTGCCTTACTTGTATATTAAGAAGAGAAGATTAGTGCACGCTTAAAGGGTTTGCACTCTAATAATGCATAAGCGCAGCGGGGACTTGAAAATATTGGGATATAAATTGGAAAGAAAATGTTGTTTTGGCTGGAGTTTTTATTTTACAGCCGAGCCACTTACAAACTAGAATATTGTGCTAATAAGCCCAAATTGTTGGCTCTACATCTTGATAACTGCAAATATCTCCACTTAACCGAACATGGGAAGTGAATGCATATGCACGCGGCAACTGTATATCACACTTACTGTTAATCCCGGTGTTACCGGTTACCCGGTTAACCTGGGATATCAACCCCGTAAAAAGTTAAAATAACAGGCGTTGCCCGGCTGCCCCTCCCTTCTGAACAAACCAAATGACCACCCCACTGACCTACAAAAAAAGGTCTTTTTTTATTCCCCAGGAATTGAAGCCGGTGTCATCCGAGTGGGTGCCAACTGTCTAATCATCGCACCGGACTACTGCACCACCACACCGCACCACTCTACAAGCGACACCGAATTTATGCCGAATGGACGAATTCTGATTGTACGACGAGATTCTCCACTCACTCCACGCATCAGGCATCTGCCATAGTATAAAAAGAAAATCTCTTTTTATTATCGAAATTGTGTAAAAAGTCGCTCCGAAGATCGAGCGCATACTTTGCGATTACTACAGAATTTTGAATTCCTAATTGTTTCGGAAAGTGCCGAGACGTTTATCTGAAAATAGAAAATTGTACCCCATAGAAGTGGTGGCTCTCATGTGCAGCAGACAGTCTACGATGGATTTTTACGTGATTCGGTATAGAAAAACAAGAGATTCAACCGCGATCAGTAGCAGGAAAAATCTCATTTTAAAAATAGATAATTTCTTTTATTTGAAGTGAACATCGCATAACGGCTTGTCGATCTTCTGCCGATACGTAGAAGAATCATAAAACATTTTTGAAAACCAAATAAAGATTTATAGTTTTTTGTGTGAATTTGTGCAGTTTATAGTTGAAAGTATGTAGTTCGTTATAAAAGTTCAAAATCATTTATATAAGAGCAAGCGCCACACGCACCCCTCGTTTTTAAAAATAGACCAACAGACTGTTCGTATTTCCTACACTGTCCTTCTCTCACTCACTATGGATACAATGCATGTGAGAAAATATTTGAAAACATTTGTTAATAAAGTTGCAATTGCAAGAAAAACCTTAAAACCACACAACCAAGCCGGACCGCAAAACTTCCACGGACATAACCTCAATTAGAAAGTTCCCTTCATGTCAAAACGGTTCGTAGTTGTTCACCACAGCCAATAGCTTCCCTATAGACAAATGTATGCAGGTCGCGCTCCCATTTAAAATTGCCAAAAACAACAGAAGACAGAAATCAAAACAAAACACAAAACGACGCGAATTACAAATATTTTTTTTAAAATATTTTCAGCCGAAATATTTGTTTACTTTTTTTTTATACGCCGCGTTGTTAGTGGCAGTGGTCGCTCTGGCTGTACCTGTTATAAGGCAGCTGCATTCCTTTTGGTTGCTACTTGTGAACACAAAACATGTCACGTTAATAAGCACTTGCAATGATGAAGAATTAATTATTATGAAATTGTTTATTTAAGTACTGCGTCGAAAGAATTTTTATTGGCAAACAATTGAAAATTCAAAATCTTGAGTTTTTTGTTTGTCATGCCCTATGTCCGATGTCGTTATCAGGACTTTGTCTACCTCTCCAAGCTGACAATTTTTGGTTCAAGTTAGGAAGATGTTACGTGGATACGCCATTAAGCATTTACGCCACATGACAAAACTATCCATGTGCTTCTACCTATTTTATTTCGTTTTTTTATCGACTAAAGGGGCCAGCCCATAGAATCTGTTGCGTCAGTTGCGTCGACGTAGTCGTTGACGTTGCCGTATGTGACGCAAAGAGATGACCCAATGAACACGTTGTCGTCGTACAGGCAAACAACAACAAATGCCAAAATAAACTTCAAACTGGTGTGCGAGAAAGCTGCCAAAGCAATTGCCGGAGAGAACAGTTAAAAATTGGTCAACTTTTTGCGTCGTTTATGTCACATGCTTTGCCTATGGGACACTTCCCATAAGAATGCGCGTATTTCATCGATCTGTCTGTTCCTTACTTCGCACCAAAGGACGCAACGGATTCTATGGGCTGGGCTCTTAATCCCCGTCGTCTTAAGGGGCCAGCCCATAGAATCCGTTGCGTCCGTTGGTGCGATGTATGCAACTGACAGATCAACGAAATATACGTATTCTTATGGGAAGTGGAAAAGCCATAGGAAAAGCATGCGACGGAAGCGACGCAAAAGTTGACCACTTTCAACTTTTCTCTCCGGCAAATGATTTGACAGTTCTCTCGTAGGTATCGTGAAGTTTATTTTGGCATTTGTTTTTGTTTGCCTGTATGACGACAACGTATTCATGGGGTCACCTCTTTGCGTTACATACGGCAACGTCATCAAATATGTCGACGCTAATGACGCAACGGATTCTATGGGCTGGGCCCTTAAGAGTGCAGGAGGAAATAGTGCTTTTTGAGACTACCTAACTGATATTTAATTTTTTCTCATTTAATTTCATGTAGGATTGAATTGCAGAAAAGCACTGCAAATTATTTGTTTAATACGTCCTGTCCATACGGTGAGTGTCTTTAATTTGCACGATATTCGTATCGCGGTAGAGTTCGTATATCTCATTGTGTTAGAGTTTATCCTCGAGATACATAATAACGTCAAAGTCTCAGCCACTCTATCATGGTCATGGTCATGGACATTCAATATTGTTATATTCCGTAGATATACCATCGGACAATAGTTTAGCTTTTAAAATACTACACGCATTCTTTTTCCACGATTTGAATTGCAATTGTTCATGTGTGAACCTGAGCAATATCTTGATGAAAATAACCATCTTCTTGCCAAGTGAGTGCATTTTTTTGGGTTCATCATTAAATCGTTGCAGTAGATTTGCTCATTTACCCTCGTTATACGTTTTAATCATATTGAGGTTTGAACTTAAATTTAATGAACGCTTAAATTCTATAGATATGCATCGAGCTTAATCAAAAGTGCTCTTACGTCGCTTTATATTTATATGACTTTTAAATATGTACTGACATTGACGTAATTAAAATTAAAACCTACATATTCCGAACATCCATCATAATCCAGTGCATGGACATAAATTCCGGTTTTTTATTAACTATGAGTAAGCGAGAGTAGGATTAAGAGGCCAACATTTAATACAACAAAATTTATTTAATTACAGTAGTTTGTGCTATTTAAGAAAAAAACGAACTTATTAGTTGTGCCACAAATAAATTCATTTATTGAAAAAAAAAAAAGAATTTTAAACACCCGACCGTGACAGGACTCGAACCTGCAATCTTCGGATCCGAAGTCCGACGCCTTATCCATTAGGCCACACGGTCGTATGACAGGTTTGAAGCAAAATGTGTTCATTGAAGAAACCTCGAGGGAGCATACACAAAATACGAGAATTCGAATTGGAAAAGGTTTGTTTCATTTAGTAATGGCAAAAAAAATTTTTTTTAATCGATTAATTGATCATATGATTAATCGAAAAGAGCGATTATTGGTTGCAATTAATTGCATCAAAATTAACCGATAAATCGGGGTTTTCAGCTAAAATTTAAAATTATTTAAAATTTATATTATCATGAAAAAGAAAATAAATACAAACATAATATTAATCAATAATAAAATAATAATAATAATTTTTAATAATATTACGACTAAGCCTTGTACCCATTGCATAATAAAGTATTTTGATTAGTCGGCGTAATCAAGTGATTATCCCCAGTTTATCGTAACTCCTCCTCAGATTTTTCGCCACAGTAAGTCTACTGACTTGTTCTTCTTTGCAGTCTTCTTGTTGGTGTGGTAGTCAGCATACAGCGTATGTCCAGATTTTCATGCTGGCTCAGACGTTGTAGGTGTTTTGTTGCATGATGCTTCATCCGCGACCAGCTCGATCTTTAGATCTCGATAAAGGTTGTCGTTTCGTATGTACCACGGTGCATTAACAATGCGACGCAGGATTTTATTTTGAACTGTTTGTATGATTTTGATATTTGTGCTCTTGGCACAACCCCAGAGTTGGCTACCATATGTCCATACAGGTTTCAGGATTTGTTTGTATAACAGCAGTTTGTTATGGATCGCCAGTTCAGATTATCTCCCTAAGAGCCAATGCATTTTTCTAAATTTTATGTTAAGTTCTTCTCTCTTCTTTTTTATGTGTTCCTTCCATCTAAGCTTAGCATCTAAGGTCATGCCAAGATATTTAGCAGTGTTCGCATGCGGTACTACTATCGAGTTTATCATTATTGGTATATGATTAAATTTTAGATTTGATATCTCTAGTATATAGGAGATAAAGGATTGGCCCAAGAACACTCCCTTGTGGTACTCCTGCTGTTGTTCTTTTTAGTTTGGAGTATTCATTCTCATACTTTACTCGGAAGTGCCTCTCTGATATGCATGATTTTAGAATTTGAAAAAATTGCTCCGGAAGATCTCGATGAAGTTTGTATTCTAACTCCTGGTGCCATACTTTGTCAAATGCTTGCGCTACATCAAGGAATATAGTTGAGCATATTTGTTTGCTTTCTAGTGATTTCTCGATTACACCAGTAAGTCGATGTACTTGTTCTATCGTTGAGTGTTTTTCCCTAAATCCAAACTGATGTGAGGGGATAAGATTTCTTTCTTCGATAATTGGTTTTATTTTTTTTAAGAAGAACCTGTTCAAATAGTTTCGATAATGTTGGTAGCAGAGAAATTGGCATATATGAAGCTTTATCATTCGGAGGTTTGTTCGGTTTAAGTATTATAATTACTTCTGCAACTTTCCTTAGTCTTGGTACATATCTTAGCCGAAATGCTGCATTAATTATATAGACTAGTTTCCTCAACGCTTTCCCCAGTAACAATTGTATTATCTGACCCGTTCATATCCTGGAGCTTTATACGCATTCAGATTATTCTTGTTTTCCCATTTTAGTTCTTTCAATGTTATGGTGTAATTTTTATTTCATCCTGTTTATTTATCGGGGTAATATTTTTCTCTTCCATTTGTTTTGGGTAAGGTTGGAATGTTTCTTCAAGGTGATTTGCAAACAAATCTGCTTTTTGTTTAGCATTTCGAGCCCAATTTTCTTTATTTTTAATTGGAGGAACCTGAAGTTTGGGTCTTTTAAGATTTGAAGTTGCTTTCCATAATGAATAAGCAGTATCTTTTTGCCCAGTTAGAGTGCTGAGGTATTTATTAACTGACTGATTTTGAATGTCTTTTATTAGGTATTTTAATTTGTTACACAAATGTTTAAATACCCTCTTATTTTCCGGGTTTCTATGTTTTTGCCAATTCTTCCGTACTTTTATTTTATTTTTAAGAAGTTCTCTAACTTCTGGATAGCTAACCTTGCGCTTCATTTACTGTATTATTAGGAGGGCTTTCCCACGCAGCACTTTGGATATTATGGATGAGCTCATCTAGTTCGTCTTCTAATTGGACTTCTCTTTGTATTGGGTTCTGCAGACTAATTCTTTCTGTTAACTGTGTTTGGAAGAGATCCCAATTGGTTTTTGAGCTCGTTAATTTCGGATTGCTCTCTTTTATAATAATTGTTTGGCTAAGTATTATAATAGCTGGTGACTGATCTGATGATAGACTATCACTGTTCTCTATGTATATGGATATAATTATCTGAAATCCCTCTTGTAATAAAGAAGTCTATAAGATCTGGAGTCTTACTGATATCCGAGGGTCGAGGAAGGGTGTACCGCCTGAGTGAAACTAGCATTTTAGTTGTTTGCCTGCTGCGAACAGTTCTTTTCCTTTAGCAGTCGTTAACCGTGATCCCCAATAGGTATTTTTTGCATTATAGTCACCTCCAATTAAAAAGACACTTCCTATAGTTTTGAGAAGATTAGTATAATCTACTTGTTTGACATTGTATCTTGGAGTGCAGTATATTGCTGAGATACTACAAATTTTAATATTTTTTAATTGTATTTTGATTGTTGTGAAATTTTATATTGTGAAATTTGGACCTGATAGATGGCGCTGTTTCCAAGATATAACGGTTTTTCTGTTTCTTAGTAACGAAGCATCTTAGGAACTTAAAATTTTAACTATACGTTTGTTTCGTTGCTATTTGGGTTTTTGTTAAATTTGGACCCGTTAGGTGGCGCTGTTTTCAAGATAGTAGGTGATAAAACCGCTATTTTTGACATTTACATTACAACACGCGCAAGAATACATCGTAGGACGCCACATTAAAAATAAAATTTATAATTAATCGTAAAAAAACGTTATTACACAAAATAACTGTTTTAATATTATACACATGAGTCACGAAAACTGCATTTGTTTGATTAGTAGTTATTTTATTTTACACACAGGGAATGTAAAATGTTAATATCAGCCACATTTTTAAACTGAATTTTATGAACTTTTTAAGATACATATATCATTGGCAGGTATGGAAAAGTTATAGGTATAGATGGAAGGGGAGAAAGATAAAATTTTAACATGAGATTTACAAACGTATTTCTAAAAAAAAATGTCAACGTAAATTATTGGCTGGTGAGGGAAAGTTATAGGCTATAGTACTCCCGTCACTCCGGGGGTTCATGTGTGCGGGTAGCAAAGCGCCCGGGAACAGCTAGTAATTTATATTTTGATAGACTCGATCAAGGTTTTCTTCTACTTTTTTATTGAAACTAGTTTGTGATTTCATTTCTTCTAGTGTGTTCTGCAGACTCATTTCCTGCGAAATAAGTCTTTTGTTGAGCTTCTCTAGATTTCTCATTATGTCCTGTAAAACGAGATCCACTTTTGACTGTTTCTGCTCTGTTTGCTGAACTTTTTGCATAAGTGACATTTTCAGTTACTTCCTCTCTTTGTATGTTAAGATTAGGAGTTATCGATTTCGGCTCCGTGGTTTTTTTTTAAAAAAATTGTACATTTCTTGATGTATCTGGTTTGCGTGTAAAAATATATATATAGGTAAATGGTTTCTTACTCTATGGTTTGGCTGAAGGCCGTCTACCAGATTGACAGATTGACATATATTAACAGTTTTTTCTTGAACAAATAACTTTAAAAGTTTTCCTTAATAATACGTTTTCTATAATCAAGGGCAATCCGTGCATATTTATATAATAAAAATGCATATTGTGTCTTCCTCATCCAGGGTAGTTGATCCCAATATCCCTAGTCGAATTTATTTTAGAAGTGGACAAATGGCAAGGAAATGGAATACACCTTATCTTGTGTTCAGGTTGCACATGTTGCAGAGAATTGGTAACTCTGGGCGGTGTTAAGTCTTATTTAAGTCTACCAGCTCTCCTCTCATTTTAAATATTGTGCTTATTTTTTCCGTTGAGTTGCAGTTTAGAAAATAAGTACTTTCTCGAAAGTGATATCTTATTTTACTATAGTACATCCTGTACTGGGATGATTGGGCTTCATTAGCCCTCGTAAAGATTATTATTTGTTTTTTCTAGTAGAGTGTTAAGTTTGCTTCTAATCAACGCAGGCTGCATATCCCGTTTTCACAAGATTTTCAATACAATTGATTTTCTGAGTGATATTTTTTTTAGTCACTCGCTTCTTGGCTTGAAGCCGGTCATTAAGGTTTTTGTAAACCTCAAAACCTCGCCAATAAGCAGGATGCCCCGCTTTTCCCCCTAAGCACACAGAACAGCTGATCCTTGCCGGCATCTTTTTGCACTTTACAATCTCCCGGACTGTGCAACGTTAACGCACCTGAAACCCATATTGCAGTTGGACGAAGTGGGTACGAATCTCTGAAATCTGTGAAATTGCAAAACATCACTTCGTCTTTTTTCGACATACCTAATGTTTTTTAAATTCTCAACCCTGCTATCTGCAAATATCTGCACCACTAACAGTGGCGATGGCAAGACAATATTTTCACGCTTTGAGCGCGGGGTACCTGAACACTTTTAAGAATTATATATATTACGGATTACTTTGTTCTTCTAGTATTTTTTCCGGGATGTGGACAACACTCACTCCTTTTATAATAAAATTGTTATTTTTTTTCCTTTTCTGTGTACGTATAAAATTCTGTGCGTGACATATTTAATATGTAGTTAATTTGTATTTTTTAATTCTCTATATTAACTTCGCATGCCCGTGTGTTTGTTTGTGTCGTGGAATCTTCCCAAAGCCCGATTTTATTGAAACTTTTCACACATGTTTATTTACGGTGACAACACTTTCGATTACAATTTGATAGTGATCGGGCCCTGGGATCGGGCGGCTCCCTTACAAATTTTAACAATTATGCCATATAACGGCAGAGATCACCCCATACTATAATGATTGTGTGCCTGTGTGCAGCACTGCTTTACGATTGGGGCTGTTTTTATTTTTTTTAACCTCAGAGCACGCAGTGCTTCGCATGTGTTTTTATTTTCATTTATAGTGGATTACTTTTAGGTTTAGAGAATTTACATGAAAAATTTTAATTTTATTTTTGAATACAAAACAAGCATGTAAAATTTCAGGACGCTACTATTTGAAAATTATGGATGATTTTTATAAAAAAATAAAATCTTCCTTCCAAAATATGACGAAAACCGTTACGCAAAGTTTGAATCCGACTAGGTGAACGGAGTGAAATCTTATAAAAAGCTTACATTTCATTTCATTTTTTTCATTTCATTCATTTTTTTATAAAATATATTTATATATATTTTAACACATTTTATTTACGTTTGAGTTAATTTTCGAATTTTCAAATAGTAACAAACAAAAAGTGTTAGTGGACTTGTTTTCTTCGTTTGACGCCAAAAACTAATTAGAATTTTCAATTATAGTGCAACATGTAGAGGAGAGTTGCTATTTCAACGTTTCCATGACCTAGTAAACCTAGGGTAAACTCGGTTTTATAATAATTAACGCAAATTAGAGTTAAGTTTCGTTAAACCCGAATAACCTTCTCGAAACTAGTGCGGTTGACATTTCATTTTGATGTTACAAACTGCAATGCATCTATCAAATTAACTCTACCAGTTCACGGAAACGCTACTAGTTAGCGCTGCGATATCATAGAAATATTATACCTATAATGCAATGTTTTACGTAAAGTAATTTGTACTGAACGACCCCACAATTTTATTTTGATATAACTATATGAACTACATGAAGCTATCCTTTAAATTCTAACATTCAAACTTAACTCAAACTAAATAAAGAAATCTGGAATAAGTGGAAATGTCGCTTAGTGTCGACTACATTCTATGCATTGTAAAAGTTGGCGAAACATTCTGTGTGATTTCTGTGTTTTACAGCGCTTTTGATTTGCTGGGTACAGTGATGGTTTGTCCCATTTCTACAGCGTTCTCTGGTTTTCGTCGAGAACGCTGTCGAAATGGGACACCAAACAAAACAAAGCGCTATTAGTCATAAGAAACATTTTAATTTTAAAATTCTCTTTATCTTTATTAACTTCTCGTGCCCGTGGTTCTAACAGGTTTTTCAATAAGAGCACTTCAACTTTTTTTTTTAATAAAACACAAACTGTTCGACTTTTGAACTAACTTTTTTTTATTAACGAATTTGAACATATTCATATGATACATTTAAGTATGAAACTCGATTTCTCTTGCATGACCACCGCGTGCACGTTTTACGAAGTCCAATCTTTGAACCCAATTTTCGACCACTCTTTCGCATAAATCGTCCGAAATTCCAGCAATTTCACGTTCAATATTGGCTCTGAGCTCTTGCAACGTCGCCGGCTTATTGGCATAGACCAATGACTTCACATAACCCCAAAGAAAATAATCTAGAGGTTTCAAATCGCACGAGCGCGGCGGCCACTGGACGGGCCCATTTCGCGAAATAACACGCTCATTGAACTTAGTCTTCAATAAGGCGATTGTATCGTGTGCTGTGTGGCATGTGGCCCCGTCCTGCTGAAACCACATGTCGTCCAAGTCCATTCCATTCAATTGCGGCCAAAAAAAATCGTTTATCATATCGCGGTACCGATTTCCATTAACAGTAACGTGGCGATCGTTATCGTCGATGAAAAAATATGGCCCAATGACGCCGCCGGCATGTAATCCGCACCAAACAGTGACTTTTTCGGGATGCAACGGTGCCTCATGAATCACGTGTAGGTTGCTTTCTGCCCAGTAACGCATATTTTGCTTGTTGACAAATCCTTCTAGCCAAAAGTGAGACTCATCGCTGAAGATGATTTTTCGGTGAAAATCTGCTCTTAAAGTAGCGGCAACAGAACGATTATTTTGATAAAAAATTTGCACGATTTGTAATCGCTGTTCACACGTATAGCGTTCCATTATGAAATGTATACTAATGAAGTTTCCAAATGACTAAAGAACAATAAAAAATATGGCGTCGTTCGCCGTCCCTATCGGAGAAAAGTTGAAGCGCACCTGTTGAAACACCCGATATTTGTCTGTATGTTTGCTTGTCGTGGAATGTTGCGATCAATTTATAACCCATTTCCCAAATCTCGATTTTATTGAAACTTTGCACACATGTGCATTTCCGGTGACAACACTTTCTATTCAAAATTGGAGCCCCTCAGGGCCGAGTTGTGCCAATATAATTTTTTTAAATTAACCTGATTTTCTTCAAATTTTGTACTCATGTGTATCTCCGATAACAACACTTTTTATAAAATTTTGGAAGCGATCGAGCCCAAGACTGGATAGCCCGAATAATTTTTTTAAAAATTAACCCAATTTCCTTCAAATTTACACACATATGTATCTCCAATGACAACACTTTTTATAAAAATTTAAAAGTGATAGGCCCCAATACCTATAACAAATTTTTTAAAATTAACCCGATTTTCTTCAACTTTAGCACACATGTGTATCGGTGATTAGTGAATTTACATGAAAAATTTCAAATTTTTTATTGGTGTTTTTATGGGTTGGTTTTTTATTTTTACAAAAGTATTTATTGAACATACATAAATACATACATTTTTCATAAGACGCAAGGATAAGAGTTTTCTGTTTCCAATATAGAAATATTACATATATGTACGTTTTAAATTACTTGTATGTGCTAAGTTTACAATAAGCTAAGTTTGGGGGAAATCCCGTTCTTTTACACTGAGTGCTGCTCTGGATTTGATTGTCAGATGTAGATTTGATATCTCAGCATCATTATCATCCAATTAGGCTCTGCAACCGGTGTCCGGTCCTGGCCTCCCGCAAAAAATCTCTCCACCGGTCCTGATTTCGATCCGATGTCATCAAGTTTTGCATCCCTAAACTCTTGTCGTCCTGGTCTACGCCATCCTTACAGCGTAGGCTTGGCTCCCGTCGTGTTCCATAAATCCTACCGCAAAGGCTTATGTTTTTAAATCTGCCCCGCACGAGAAGGGTGCATAGCCGTTCATTTAACCCCAACCCGAACACATGATGTCTTGCATGATAGCTGTAATATATGTCATACTCTGATTTTTGTAGGACACCATTCCCCGCCCACCGCAGCTCCTGAATTGCTGTTGTGTCAGCATTATATATGGACAGCGCATCTGTAATCAGATACTGGAATCGCAGTTTCATTGCGGAATGCTGCAGGACACGAGTTCAGCCAACCAACCACGCTACCACGTGGCACTGCTCAGTGTGCCAAAGTCGCATACACGGCAATGCATCTACCGACAAATGCAATGGCTGTGATAACTGGTGCTATCTTAGGGTCTGCTCTGGACTTTATAACTGTTGTCAATGGACCGCCAACTTCTTAGCCCCATGGTGCTCAAATCAAACACTACAGACAGCCCCACAACCTCCCACTCCATCCACAGTCTCTCCCACAACCAGTCACTCCACGAGCATCAATGGACTCACACCCAACAGCAAACTATCAGCAAACCACACATGAACACCTTTCGCTTTGATGCATCTGAACTGCAACGGCCTACGAGGGAAAGTAATAGAAATCACCAACTATATGGAGCACCATGGGATCTTAATTGCCGCCATACAAAAAACAAAGCTCACCCTCTCCTGCTTGCTATCCAGAAGCACCAATTACAACATCATACGCAAGGACAGTAACAGTGGCGGTGGAGGTCTTGCATTCATCGTGCACAACTCGGTCAACTACAGACTCACTCCGACACCGGCACCCACCACACCCGACACACATCTCGAAACAAAAATTATTGCAATCAAGTCCAACGGCACTCTAATCGAAATCACAAATGTCTATATTCCTCCAATTGCCTGCTGCTCAACGGGCTACCTTCCTTCTATGGAACATCAACTAACAAATGGTAACCGCCTGATTGTTGGGAATTTTAACCCCCACTATTATTGCTGGCACTGTAATCTAGAGAACGATTGTCGCGGCACGCATAATGCTGAACAAATCGACGAGTAAAACTTTGGCACCATCATTGAAAATTCTCCCACCAGATCTGTGCCATTTGCTACAGCTACCCAGACAGTGGCTCCCTATTAGCCTGTACATCCTGGATAACAGATATAGCGTTAAACTCCGACCATACCCCGATCATCATCACCGTGGATAAAGACGATGATTTCGTGTTTGCGGATAAGCGCACATTTGTCAATTACGCCAAGGCGGACTGGCCAAGTTTCAGCAGGTAGACAATTGGGACAGTTACCACCCGCTACCAACCCAATCTCAGGTGAAAGGATTGTCCGCCGGATCGTCGTCATAGCAGCGGCCAGTTTCATTCCAGTCGAATCAGCCATAGGCAGTGCAAAAACCTCCAAAGCTATTGGACCAGATGGAACCGCAACGATTATGCTCAAACATCTAGGCTCAACTCACACAAATTTTCAACCTTTCTCTTCAAACATTGGATATACCTGACCCATGGAAGGTGGGTACAATTATTCCCCTACTCAAGCCCGGTAATCAGGCAGACCAAGGATCGTATTTTCAAATTTCTCTCCTGTCACCAACAGCGAAAATACTCGAAGCTATACTACTTCCTCAGCTGCAAACTTCAGTTAACCGAACACCAACACGACTTCCGCAAGCAGCGCAGCACAACCACAGCCCTTTCGGAGATCTCAACACTCATATCGCAAGGCCTTAACCAACAGCGTCAATGCGACCGCTTTGTCCTTCGACAAGGCATTCAACACCGTGGACCTAGGCATCTTACTACAACACATCCTAGAGTCACAGCTCTCCAACACCTCGAAACGAATGGCAGGAAATCTTACGTCAAATTCCGGAACAACAAATCGCCATACAGGAAAGTTAAGCAAGGTGTACCCAAAGGAGGGGTCCTCTCACTGACCCTCTTCAACCACTACATGGCGAAACTCCCCGCACCGCCTCCCGGAGTCAAATAGATATCTTACGCTGACGACTGCCCCATTCTTGCCTCGGGCAAGGATATCTATCCCCATCATCTGCAGAAGCATCAACGCCTTCCTCGATGTACTAGAAGACTTCTTTACCAGTTGAAATCTAATCCTGTCTCCAGATAAATTGTCCGCTACACTTTTCACCACTTGAACTAAAGAAGTCAACCTACAGCTCGACATATTGATTATTGAAACACGGCAGCACAATCCCTACAATGAAACATCCAAAGATCCTGGGAATCACAATCGACAATCTGTTGGCATTTTCGACTCATTCAAAAAACATCAATAAACGAGTCATGTCCAGAAATAAAGTCCTAAAATCCTTAGCGGGCAGTACATATGGTAAGGACGAAAAAAACGCTACGTACCACATATCAAGCGATTGGCAAATCGGTCCTAAACTATGCTGCACCCATCTGGACCCCTCGCCTCTGCCACTCACAATGGCAGCAGCTTCAAATCTGTCAGGGTGCTGCTTTAGGCATCATCACTGGTTGCCACCGCATGTCACATGAGGACCATCTCCACCAAGAAACCCGTGACCTGCTCATCCTCAACACACCACCCAGGCATATTCGATCTAATATTCGTATGTTCCGCGAAGAGATATACCAATTCATCGCACATACACCTCTAGATCCAGGAAAATATAAAGCAGCCCTAAACGCGATTCATCAAGCTTCAGTTAGAACCGCACTAGATGGTCTAGCACAACTGAGATCAGGATGGAGCTCTCATCTTAATAGCTACGTACACCGTCTACGTGACAGCATCATCGATCAATGCCCGGACTGTGGTGCGTCACCACATAATACCGCTCATCTATTCAGCTGCCCGTCGCATCCAACGTTACTCACACCGCTATCTCTATGGACACAGCCTGTCTAAGCAGCCGCATTTCTGGGCCTGGACTGTTCCGACAGCTAAACAAAATTTACAACCCAACCTTTGGACTAACACGAATTAATAGTTGCTACAACAACCCCCTGCAATTCTGAAGCATTCTGTGCTATTCGCCCTATTGTGCTGATGACCGAATAACTAGAATTTTCGGCAAAAATTATGAAATGTTGAAGAAAAAAAAAATTGCATGCAATTATGGTGTCACTCTATTTAGGAAAATTATGTCTAGTTGTCGGTTCGTACCATTATCGAAATTTACAAGATGATCCTTCGTGTACGTGATATAATCGATCCTGTAAAATTTGTCTGCCTTCTAAGCGCAGTAAACGGTGTTAAGATTCTTCGCTGGATTGTTTGTTATTTCACTAGCAATAGAGAAATTTCTTTATTTTAGACGCTAAGGCTAGACCCGTATTTGAAAATGTATTACATTACTTATATGTATATTGTAAATACTGACTTTAGCTTTTATTATTTAATTTTCGACGTCGAATATAACAATTTGGCTCAATGCCATTAGGGCAAACTGTATTTGTAGCGCATGGTTAACTATTGAATGTAATGGCTGCGGAAAGACGCTTAGCATAAACATAAATATTTTATTCTGTGTTTTCGAGTATTAAATTGTGTTGTAAACAGAACACTAGCACTCATGCATATTTGTTCTTAATGCAAATATGTTGTACATTTTATTTACGGCGCACCGGCTTTTATTAAAATTTTAATTTCATACATCTGTATGAATCTTTGTGCATTTTTTTGTATTTTGTATTTTGTTAATAGTTTACAGTTTAGCATGAAACTTCATTCTATAGAAAATGGATCCGCTTATTTTAACGTATTTTACAGAAAGACCCACAATATTTTATTGATTTATTTATTAATTTTATTTAATAAGTTTTTAATCATTGGCATACGAGGGTGGGTCAATAAGTCCCTAAAAATTAACACAAATTGTGTCGTCACCTTAAATTTATCATTTTTTTTGTTGTCAAGAATCATCTTTCAAAGAAAGCACCCAAATTCAATTTCGGTGCGGTCGTTCAAGCACAAGTGATGCCGAACGTTCTTGTCGTCCAGTTGAGGTTACCACACCAGAAATGGTCGACAAAATCCATGGTTTGATAAGGGACGATCGAAGAGTGAAAGTGCGCGATCTTGAAGAGGCCACAGGCTTATCATATGGCTCAGTGATTTCGATTTTACATAAATATTTGGACATGAAAAAGCTTTCCACAAGATGGGTGCTGATTTTGCTCACAATCGACAACAACGCATTCGTTTAACAACTTCAAATGTGTGTTTGGCGATGTTCCAGAAAAATTCGACTGAGTTTTTGCGCCGTTTCGTAACCCAGATTCACCACAACACACCAGAAACTAAGGGACAGTCAAAACAATGGACTTCTGGTTAATCGAGGCAGAAGAAGGCCAAGGTGGGTTTGTCAGCCAACAAGGTCATGGGGACAGTTTTTTGTGATGCGCGCGGTGTTATTCACATCGAATACCTTGGAAAGGGTAAAATGATCACCGGCGCATACTACGCAGAGCTGCTGGATCGATTCCAAGCCGATTTGAAGCAAAAACGACCGCATTTGGCGAAAAAAAGTTATTTTTCACCAGGACAACGCACCGGCGCACAAGTCCGCAGTCGCAATGGCAAAATTGCATGAGTTAGGCTTCGAACACTTCCCTCATCCAGATTTAGCCCCCTTCGACTATTTCTTGTTTCCAAATATGAAGAAATGGCTTGGAGGTAAGAGATTTGGGTCGAATGAAGAGGTCATCGCTGAAACAAACGCTTATTTTAAGGGGCTCGTGAAATCGTATTATTTGGAGGGCATCAAAAATTGGAGAAACGTTGTATGAAGTGTATCGAGCTAAAAGGAGACTATGTTGAAAAATAAAATGTTTTTATGCCGAAAAGAGTGTTCCTTATTTCATTTTTCAGGGACTTATTGACCCATCCTCGTACATCACAGATGAGCAATATTCCTAAAACTTAGGTAAATCATGCACAAAAAACAACCCGTAAAAACTTAAATTTTTCTTATGAATTCTCTAATCGGAGTTACACATGTGTGCAAAGTTTGAATAAAATCGGCTCTGGGGCCCGATAACATAAAAATTTGAACAAGAAGTGTTTTCCATCGGAGATACACACATGTGTATAAAATTTCAAGATAATCGGGTACATTTTTAAATAAATTTGTATGGGAGCCCCCGACCCCGGTACTACCCGGATCACTACCAAAAACATTACCACACTTAATAGAAAGTATTAGCACCGGAGATAAACATGGCTTCAAAATTTGTAGAAAATCGGGCTTTAGGAAGTGGGTTTAACATTGATCACAAGATTCCACACAAAGTTCATATAGAGAATTTACAAAGTAACTGGTAAATGTAGAAAAACTTAGTTTTTCCTTTTCGGGTACAACCTTTGAAGGTGTGAAGGTTGGTTAAAAAAGGACATACGAGTGCGCTCAGAAGTTTTTGATGATACTGAGCTGGAGATAAAAGTTCAGCTCTTTAGCACGTGTCAGAAATGTCATCAAAGATGCTGAAACAAACAGACGTGTTCATGTCAAGTTAAATAAAAGTTTTTAAAAAGATAACAGTACCAAGATGTGACCCATCAGATACTCCAGAAATGCGTTTTGGTTTGTCTGGAATAATTATCTTCGATAAGAACTTTCTGTGTACGACTAAACAGGCAAGGCCATAGTAAAAAAAACCACCACAACGGTAGACTTTAAGCTTAAAAATCTGGATAGAAAACTTGACACGGCTTAAATTTTTTATTTGTTCCGTATAAACAGCAGCATTTTAAAAATTCAAAGAAGTTGGTTCAGATGGTGTACCCAAAGTTGCTGAGTGTAAAGTAGACTTATCTCATGCTCTTAAACCCAGTTTGACAATAATTGCACTACATTATCAAGCATTATTGTTTAGTTTAGATGGTTTGTGCAATATTTCTCGTAGATCTTTATTTTAATAAATTATTGGTGTGTTTAACGTTTCTCCGATAGTAAACATATATCAATGTTATTTAACACAAGGAAAGCTTGAGGGTAATTTCTACGATTTAGCAGGCCATTAACATTGCATAAAATTACTTGAACATTTTTGTTGGACTTATTGGGACAAAAAACCAACATGGAACCCCCAAATATTATATATTCCAAACAAAGCTAATAAAGCTTACTGTACCCGTCAACGCATGTTTGGCAAAACGTGGATAATAAACCCGCAAATGGCTATACCAAAGCATAATTAGACCCAGGATCACATACAGTGCCCAAAAACAGAGCAATCAACGACATGCTCAAAACTGAACAAAATACAAAGACTAATCTGCCTAAGTGCAACGGGTGCTGTTAAGAGCTACCCAACGGCAGTTTTGGAAAAACTTCTAGGACTTCCACCCCTGCACATACACATCAAAGCAAATTAAAGCAAACAAACCAGGACACTCTAGCATCATAACCAAAATAGAATTGGGGTATGTAACTGTCCAACCATCAGACCTAATGATAAAAACAACTAATTTCAAAAGGAATTTTTTAATTAAAATACCCGATCGGAATCAAGTTGAAAATATCATAAGCACCCTTCAAAACCATGCATCCATCTGGTATACAGATGGATCAAAAACAAACACAGGAACCGGAGTAGGAGTATTCGAACCCAGAATCACACTACGAATACCCCTAGGTAGATCTCCAACAGTATTCCAGGCAGAAACTATAGCAATAGAAGCCTGTGTCCTGGAATGTACTAAAAGAAGGTACAGAAGAACCGAGATCTATGTGATATCAGACAGTCAGGCAGCGCAAAAAGACTAGGATTATTCCGCGTCATTTGCAATTGGCAATCCGCAATGATTAGGAATTAAACAAACTTTTGTCTGGAGTAACCATTGCTCAAGGTGGTGTTTTACCGAATATCCAGGCAGTACTTTTGTCTAAGACCGAAAAGAAAGCTTAAATTTCTGTGCGTAAAAGCGATAAAAAATAGGTCTAAAGGAAAAAGTCTGTTATTCTAAAGCAACGTGGAGCTGCTTCTGCCACTTAAAAGAACTGGCCAAAAACAACAAAGTCACACTAATGTGGTCTCCCGGACACTCAGGCATATCAGGAAAGGAGGCAGCAGACCTCTGTGCAAGAGAAGGCGCAGAAGGAATTTTCACTGGTCCAGAACTCAGCATTGCCTATTCCAAATGCCATCTCAACAGAAAAATTAAAGAGTGGGAAAACACTACTCTCGAAGCGGAATGGAATTCTTCGTCTGGAATGAGACAAGCCAAGAAGCTTCTAAAATACAACATTCATTAGTCATACGGACAGGGCCATCAAAATGGACCGCTTTACACTAAGAACACTAGTCTGATATTTGACAGGACATGAACCATTCCATGACCATCTTTTGAAAATGGGCAGATCCCAATCGGACCTCTGCCGATTCTGCAACGAGGCGAGGCAAAGGAAACGTCAGAGCACTTACTCTTCGTATGCGTAGCCTTCACCCAGAAAAGAATAAAACATTTCAAGGCTCATACAGTTCCCTTGCCGAATGCCAGACCAATCGCATTGTTAGATGTGGTGGCATTTTTGAAGGAACTGAGCAATCACATAATGTGGTAAAACATCAGAGCCGCACAATAGACCTCAAGTTCGCAGTGCACAAGGCTCTTTAGCCCCACCCATTATAATAACAATAATAAAACAACTCATAAAAATTAAAACTTTTCATGTAAATTCTCCAATAACCAGCTATAAATGCTGAAAAATAAAAGCACATGCGAAGCACTGAAACCCAACAACAAAACAAACTCAATCGTAAAGCATAGCAGCACTACTCACACCGCGCGCTGAACACAGTTATTAAAGTATGACATGATCTGATGCCGCTATGTTGGAAAAAAATGTGTATAGGAGCCCCCCGACACCGCGGCCAGATCTAATTTTTAATAAAAAGTGTTGTCATCGGAAATAAACATGTGTGCAAAGTTTGAATAAAATCGGGGTTTAGAAAGTGGTTTAAAAACGTATCACAAGATTTGGTGTGCCAGCCAGCCAGCCAAGCAACCAGCCAGACATCACTTCAAGAAATTTACAAAAAAATTTAAATAAAATTTGAAGAAAATCGGGTTAATTTTTTTTTTAAATTTTGTTGGGGCCCCATGACCCTGGAGCCCAGGGTATCCAAAATTTTAACAGAAAGTGTTGTCTATCGGAGATACACACGTATATAATTTGACCGCAATACTCGTGGCGCCTTAAATATTCATCACTTCACCCTCAAGCCCACCTTCGGATGTACTGTTAAGTTTAGAGATTTTCTCTTTATCCGTATAATAGAATATGGATGCTTTACCAAGCATCATTACATTCCAGAGGCATTAAAAATACTGGCTATCTTTAATTTTTCCGCTTTTTTCCAAATTTAAAATATAAAATAGAAAATTTATTTAGGGTGGTTGGATTGTCAATGCAGTGGGTTGGAGTTGGTCGGACTGTGCTGGGGGCGATATCGTATAGAATAAATATTTTCCGACCGAGGAACGCCTGGTAGTTTAAAAAAAACGCCAAACTAATTTATATAACGGGTGTTTTTTTAAGAGGTTGCCGATTTTTTTTTTGAATAAAACACATATAAAATTATGAAATGACCAAAATTTTTTTTTATTTGGTAGATAATTTTTTGGCATTTAACATTTAAACACAATTTCTGGCATATGGCTACCACGACTATTTTTCACAAATGTCATTCTGGAGGTCCAATTTTCCAGCACTTTTTCAAGCATTTGAGGGCGTATGTCAGCAATGACACGTTGAATATTGGTTTCCAAAGCGTCAATCGATTGAGGTTTATCCACATAAACCAATGACTTCACGTATCCCCACAAAAAGTAATCGAGTGGCGTCAAATCGCACGAACGCGGAGGCCAATTCACCGGACCATTTCTCGAAATAATGTTGTCGTTGAAAGTTTCTTTCAATAAGTCGATTGTTTCACGTGCTGTATGGCAAGTGGCACCATCTTGTTGAAACCACATTTCATCCATATCCATATCTTCAAGATTTGACAACAAAAACTCATTTAACATGGTTCTGTATCGATTTCCATTCACGGTAACGCGTCGTCCTTCCTCATTTTTAAAGAAATATGGACCGATGATCCCACCAGCCCATAGACCGCACCAAACAGTACATTTATCAGGATGCATTGGTAATTCTTGAACGGCGTGTGGATTATCTTTGCTCCAAATGCGACAATTTTGTTTGTTGACGTATCCATTTAACAAAAAATGCGCCTCATCACTGAAGAGAATTTTACGGTAAAAAAATGGATCTTCGTTCAATTGATTTAACGACCAATCACTGAATTCACGGCGCAAACGATGGTCGTGTGGCTTTAATTCTTGCACCAATTGAATTTTGTATGGCACCAAACCCAAATCTTTACGTAAAATTTTCCATAAAGTCGATGGACAAAGTCCAATTTGCTGAGCACGACGACGAATCGATAAATTGTCGTTTTCTTCGACACTGGCCTCAACGACAGCAATATTTTCTTCTGTACGAACTCTTCTCATTCTTGTCGGTGGCTTGGCATCCAAAAGAGTGAATGTAGACCGAAATTTGGTAATTACGTTCTTTATGGTGGTCTCTGACGGACGATTATGTGCACCATAAAATTCACGAAGTGCACATTTTTAATTGAACACTGATTTTGAAAATAAATTTCCACGATTTGAAAACGTTGTTCTGGAGTTAACCTATTCATAATGATTTGCCAAACAATACTGAGTAGAAATGCCACTTTGAGCTGTCAAAACAACTGTCATAAAATAAAACGACATCTATCGGAAAAACAAACCTCCTTAAAAAACACCCTTTACAACGTTTTAAGTTTTACCTCTTACAAGCAAAAATACATAAATTCTTTGGTGAACTATCCTAGCAGAAAAAAGGGAGTAACATGGCGATCTCAAATCCACACCGTAGTACTAATAAAGACTGTTCCTGTGACTTGTTGATCGAATAGAGAACGCAATTCTCACTGGAAATTGCGATCTCTTAAATTTTAATGGGAGATCCGTCATAAAGATTGGTATCCATGGTATAAAATCCTCATATTCTCCCTATCATGTTAAAATAGTCGCATTATTTACATTACCCAACATCTTTTTTAAGCACTTACTTGTACCGTTGCAAAGTTTTGGTGGGTCGATATTCCATAGTAAATCAATTGGAGATCCAACGTAAGGTAAAGGACAATGTGGTAGCAATCCAGCTGAATACTCTGTGTGAACTTTGGTAGAAACGGAATCAGCTAAGCTCTCCAATTTGCTTAATGAACCATATGTTTTTTTCACTGTTTTTAACTCAGCATCCATGCAAAACGAGGACCCCTTCCAATCTTTATAACGGGTGTTTTTTTAGGAGGTTTGTTTTTCCGATAGATGTCGTTTTATTTTATGACAGTTGTTTTGACAGCTCAAAGTGGCATTTCTACTCAGTATTGTTTGGCAAATCATTATGAAAAAAAAAAAAAAAAAAAAAAAAAAAAAAAATGACATTTGTGAAAAATAGTCGTGGTAGCCATATGCCAGAAATTGTGTTTAAATGTTAAATGCCAAAAAATTATCTACCAAATAAAAAAAAATTTTGGTCATTTCATAATTTTATGTGTTTTATTCAAAAAAAAAATCGGCAACCTCTTAAAAAAACACCCGTTTTTTTATTTGGTAGATAATTTTTTGGCATTTAACATTTAAACACAATTTCTGGCATATGGCTACCACGACTATTTTTCACAAATGTCATTTTTTTTTTTTTTTTTTTTTTTTTTTTTTTTTTTCATAATGATTTGCCAAACAATACTGAGTAGAAATGCCACTTTGAGCTGTCAAAACAACTGTCATAAAATAAAACGACATCTATCGGAAAAACAAACCTCCCAAAAAAACACCCTTTATATTATGTTTATATATTATCTTGACGTTCAGCCGTTTTCCTACTGTTCTTTTGGCTTTTGACTTGGCTCTTTTACTTTGAATGACTTTGAGTTTATACATTTGTAGTCGTACAATTAAGTCGGATCATGTTTAACAGTTTTTTAGGACAACATCTGGTATTTTAAACATGCTTGGGTATATAACAGTTACCATTCAAGCGCCAGACTCAAACCACAGCATTAATAACATTAGTTAAATGCATTTGCTGCTGATTTCCATTATCCACAGCCGCAAATTTGAGCATCGGCATGCATAGGATGGATGCTGTATTTCATATCCATATGGCGGGCGGTGAGCGGTATACTTCAATATTCAGACAGGGAATTCATTACGTTGGAGAGGTCGGAGCACCTTTTACGTTGTTGTATTAACAACATCCATTCGACCTTCACAATTTATCCATCCACCCAGTCATCTCTCGGTGCTCTGCATTAAAAATTTCTTTCTGCCGCATTCACAAGTTTGGCTCGCCACCGCGCCGATACCCTTTGAACTTTTAAGTTACTTTTTTACGCTTGTTTTTATTCAAAATGTTAATGTTATGTACTTCTCACAAAATACTTTTCCCATTCTATCACAACAGATCCATTTAGTTGATGAATTCGACATATTGCAAATTGTCGGAGAAGGATGGTTCGGAAAAATTCTGCTCGTTGAACATCGGGCATCACAAACAGAAATGGTATTGAAAGCCGTCCCAAAGCCATATGTATCGCTTCGAGATTTTTACCGGGAATTCCATTACGGACTCCATTTGGGCATTCATCGAAACATTGTTACAACCTATGATGTGGCATTCGAGACGGCTGGATTTTACGTATTTACACAGGAGTATGCACCATTGGGTAAAGGCCATCAAAATATAAGAATATTTGATGATGATATTGTAATCTCCTGCATAGGTGATCTAACATCGAATGTCACCGATACTGGCATCGGAGAGCTGCACAGCAAACGAGTGGCCAAACAAATCGCTTCGGCATTAGATTATATGCATTCAAAGTAAGTACGAACGGCCAGCGTAGTACAAAGACCATTGAATTAAATTGTTCTTCTCCTTTATTCAATTCTGTTTGTGGCACTCTATAGAGACATCGTTCATCGAGACGTTAAACTGGATAACGTTTTAATTTATCGCTCGGATTTCTCTCGAGTAAAACTTTGTGATTTTGGAGAATCCTATCAGACCGGCACAATAGTGGAACGACGCAACGAGTGGTTGCCATACAGTCCTCCAGAAGTATTACAAATAAAACCCGAAGAAACCTACAAGTGCGTAGAGAATTTTACTGATATTTTCTGCTCTTGAAAGTATTCCAACTGTCATCCGCTTTTCCAGGGCAGATGCCAGTCATGACGTTTGGCAGTTCGGAATTGTTATTTTTGTCTGCCTGACAGGATGCTTACCTTGGCAGAAGGCTGCCTCTGATGATCCACGTTATGTTCGCTATTTGGCGTGGCAGGGAACAATGATGCTACCAATCCGGCGAATACCGAAGCTGTTTAAGTTGCTGTCTTCAAGAGCGTCGAGGATGTTTCGCCGATTTCTTGAGCCTCGCGTCGACAGAAGACCGAAGAACCTTTCGGACTTGACTAAGTTTATGGACGATCGATGGCTGGCAAAGAGTGCCGAGAAGGACATGGCCGAGTACGAGCCAGATGAGCTGTGTCCTTCGATGTATTCGTTTCACAGCAGTCCAGACGAAAAAAATCGGCTACTCTACACACTTGTTGAGTGCGGCATTGAGACAAATGTCGATCGCCAGACGAAAAAAAACCGAATTAAGGATTGGATTGAATCATCAGTCATCACCGAGGAAGACGAGGTTCAGTATATGCTAACGGCAAACTAATTACCTGCATTGCAATAAAAAAAAATTCCATCATATTTTTTTAGGTTGACGAGGATATTGAAAGCGTCTCAGTGTCACCATCCTCATCGGTATCTCGCGAACCTGTAGCTGGACACATCTCCTCGATAAGGCTGACCAAAGTCGAGACAAAAAAAGATATCAAGACAACGCTGAAGGACGCCACACAAAAGCACTTTGACCCGCGCACTGGAGCCCTCCAAGAAGGGCCCAGTGAAATGGGAACTTGTCAGAATCAGAATGAGAGTCCCAGTCCGACGAGCAATATGTCACTGATGAATAATGACGACAGCCTGCGAAGCAGTCTCGTTACATTGGGTTCCCGCAACGATTTGATTTCCAGTGATATGCAGTTATACAGTTCCGACGTCAACCTAAACATGATTGGTGACCCAGTCGAGTCCGAAAGGAAGACCATGGTAAATCGCAATGGCAATGTTAACCAGTACTCGCTTAGCAGCAGCCATTTACTAACGGCAGACCAACAATATAACTATAACACTAACAATACTTTAGGTAGCGTAATGAAGTCTTCTATTGCCGTTGGCAACGGCAAAGTGACGAAAGGCATTCTCCAAAGAACTCGCTCAAACTCTGCCAATGTTGCTCGTGCCAATTCAAAGATGTATGCATCGTCGCCGGCTATTGATGCCACATTGACGTCAAATAACAATTCTACCTTATCTCCCGACACAGGTGCTAACAGCAGTAAGCAAAAATCTAACCACAATAAGTCAGTAACCTTTGTTGGCCTTGCTAATGCTTTTCAATCGCTGGCGCAAATTTCGCGGCCTTCTGCAGCTATGACTACCGCTACAAGTGAAATTTCTGTCGACGCAGAATTTGAAAGCGGACATAATCAAAATTTTAATTACTTTCACCAATCTAAAGACTTCCAAGTTAAGGACAGCGGTTACGGGTCATACGATAAAATTCGGACCAGTGGGAAAGGAGAAACCGAGGCAAAGGAAACAGTAAAGTCGGCGCAAGACGCTTCATCCAACACCAATGGAGCCTCAGAAATCAGCAGCAGCCAGCATCGAAACAGCTCACACCTGCAACAACACAAGCAACATACGAATATCAATCTGCCAACAACCTCTACTGGATACTATCTATCGACCATGAAAGACACAGCCTATGACCACGTAACTGTTGCTAGAAAAAGAAAATGATGTCATTTGAACGGCAGTTATTGTGTTTTGTATTCCCTTTGTTTAAAATAACTATTGAACAGCATCGTCGAATCTTTCATCATTTGTAAACAATTTTATTGGATAAATATTTTTGTATAAAATATTGCTTTTTCGTTAAGATATTAAGCAGTTCACTTGAACACTGTGGGTGGAAAAGGTACAAAGAAGCATCCGGAGCTCGTTGCTTGCAACAACATAGTATTTCAGGTGTAAATTTTGCTCTTACCTAACTCATCGACTGGCAAACCGATTTTCGCAACCCTCCTTTACGACCATAGTTTCATTTGTTAATAAGAATTTTTTGTATAAAAACAAGCAAAAACCAAAAAATAAACTGTGAACTTTGTTTTTAAACAACTAAGTATTCAGTAATTTCTTTAGTATTACTTAAGCTTTTGTGTTCTTGACTGTCTCTAGAGAATGACTTCTTCATAAGAACCAACCATATAATAAAGTTTCGAAAATTGTGAACTAAACTTGCTCACGATTGATGTATCTGCACCAAATCAATTTCCTTTAAATTATGTTATTCTTTCTTAATTCTTAAAAAAGTAATTTTTTATTCAACCAACCATTTTATTCAAATTGGACATTAGTTTAGGTCAACGTGCAATTGTAGCGAAAAACTTCGTTTACTTGAGAGGAATAAACCTAGAGCTGTGGGTGGCACCAATACCAGGCCTTCCGTGCTTAACAGGTTTGTATGAAAGGGCAAACTCTCCCAAGTAGTGTCCAATCATCTCTGGTTTAATTTCAACCTGCAGATATTGAAGAAATAAAAAATTAAGAAAAGCTCATATTGTAAAATATACGTTTTATCGAATCACCTACCTGGCCGAAGTCTTTCCCATTGTAGACACCAATGATAGATCCAGTCATTTCCGGAACAACAATCATGTTTCTCAAATGTGTCTTCACGATTTCTGGCTTCTCATTTGGTGGAGCCTCTTTCTTAGCCTTCCTCAATTTTTTGATCAAAGCCATTGGCTTTCGTTTCAATCCACGAGAAAATCTCCTTCGTGCGCGACTGTGCATCAATTCAACTAGCTGGTTGCTGAAAGTGAAATTATGGTAAGATTATCATATCCAGCAAAAGCAGGTCAACTATTCTTACTTTGGCATATCAAGAAGTTGATCCAAGTCCACACCACGATATGTGAACTTTTTGAATGCGCGCTTCTTCTTAAGGGTTTCATCAACCTACGAATACGCCATGGAATATTGGAATAGCAAATATAAATAAAACAAAATTGCATTAAGATCATAATAGCACACAAATTACAAGTTTAATAGTTTATCTGGCAAAATATTCAAATAATTTTGAACATCACACAATCTTAAAGAGATTTTGTTCGAATATTTATTAAAATTATGTCCAGATGTACAAGATTTTGAGAGATTTTTAAAGAAAATTTACCTCAGCCATCTTGACGTTTTTAATTTACAAAACGGAAAGAAAAGTAAATCGGTTCAATTCGGCGAGCTGTCATTCGTAACCATCCGAGTAAAATCGGTTCATTTTTTGTATGTTGGCAATTCTGCAGTAGGTCCCGACTACACGATGAAACTAGTACTATGAAAATAATTATTCTGAAAGTGCAAGAAAGATATATTTTTCCTGAACCGTTGCGGCGAAATTGTCCTTGAAATAATTCGTTGTTTCTTGTATCCTTCAGTCGTAATTTATGTTTTTCTTTTACTTACTTACTTACTTTTTTCGTCAATCGCAGTATTTGCATCTGTACACTAACTGCATTTTCATATTCTTAGGCTTACCAGTTAAAATTTTTTTAAATTAGGTAAAATATAAAAAATTAAATATAAAACATAGTATAATATAAAAAAGAAAAATTAATAGAAAACAATATATTATTTTAAAAAAATGGTATTTAATTTTAAAAAATTACGAATATTATATTAAAATATATTTATATAAAAAAAAGTTATTTCTATCAAAGAAAAATGCTCTTTTTTCATAACGTATTTTAATTTTTTGCAAAATTTTATTTATTGACAATAGCAAAATAATACGAAATATGAAAGAAATATTTTACTTCTCTCGTCTGGCTTACCACAATTTCTATTCAACATCCGTCCTGCTCATTTTTGCTCGCACGCCACAAAAATTAATCAAGCGTAAGTACCTGATTGGAAAAGGGGCTTACGCTAACGGAAATTTTGCACGTTATATTGATAAATCTTATGTCGTTTTTTTAAAAAAAAAAAAAGATCTGGCGTAGATTGATTTTTTGGCAAACAAGTTGTTCGTTTATTCCAAAAAACCAATCTACGGTAGATCGGATTTCCCCTCAAACAGATCTTGATATTTTGAGAGATTTACCCCTCTTATCATTAACTACAACAACAACACATGCAACAAAACTATGTAAACAGAAGATTCTCGGCTTTCGTGTTCGTTTTTTCGAGAAAAACTCTGAGCGCATTCGCAAATTTCTAAAACAAAAAAAGCACGACATTAGGTTCTTAATGCTAATTTTTGTATCTTAAAAACTCTGCCTCAGAGCGCGCTCGAGCGTAGATTTAATCGAAGCGAAAGGCTCTAGGGTAGAGTCGTTTTGAAGTGGAAACAAACAACTTAACAGCCAAAAAAAGCTCTGGGGCAGTTTTACAAAAAAAAAACGACAGAAGTTTACAAACTTTTGAAGAAATACAGAATGAAGTTTGCAACATTTCGAAACGGATGTGAAATATTTGTTTTTGTTAGTTGTCAGTAATACAAATTATTCTTGTTCTTTAACTTTCCACTGAAACTGACATCTCGACACAAATAATATTTATACTCGGTGTAGGTCGTCGGTGCTAACACAGCCGATAATTGATATCGCCCATGTTGCTCATTTTGTGCAATATTTATAAACCCACATCATGAAATAGAAAACTTGCCCAAGTGTAAGCGAAATCGCTACATATTATGAGTACTTTATTATTTAAATGTTGTGCTGTTCCATTTTATCAAATCAAATATTAAAGTCAAAAGTTTAAAACAATTATCAATCATTCATAAACTGGACGCATTCATTAAATAATGAAATTAATACTATTAACATTAGTTTCGTTATTATTATTCATAATGATTAAATAGCTCCGCACGCAGCATTTACCATATATTTACATTTTTCAATTATGGAAGATATAGGAAATTACAAAACAGAACTGCTTGCTCCGATTTGTATATATAAATTCCATGTAATTTGTACATTCTTGTTATGTAAGTGGGATGAGTTACCAGTTTTTTGTTGATTGTTTTAGATTGTTTTTAATCGGCTTATTAAAAAGTTTTCAATACTTTACTTTTTATTGTCTATCGATTTGAGATCTCGTCCCAATCCATGAACTTTCAACTCGATTGCATTAGAATTCATCAGCGTTTCGATTTTAAAACCGTTTAAACAGTTGTATGATTCTACCTTTGCATTGATTTGTTCAAAATCTAAACTCGCATGCACCGACCTTTTCTTCCGTGAAGCAACATTTTGGACAGTTGTAATGTCGATTTTATTTTCGTTCAACTGAAGTATATCTCGTCGGATGGCTTCAATGTTCTCTTTATTTGCAACACCGATATTTGTTTCAATTTGCTTTGGTTTTGTTAGTGGATCTGGTCTACTCAGTGGTTTCTCTTTGGTGGGATCTTCAGCAGCGACAAGAGTAGCGGCAGCTTCTTCATGTTTTGGCTGTGAAGCATTTATTAGTAGTGCTAAGGGCAAGGGTAGCCGTTGATCTTCCTGCTTGGTGGAATTTTTAATATTTATTATAATTTCCCCCGTTTTGTAAGACAGTGGCTCGTACACTTTGTTTTCTTTATTTTCTTGTCTAACTTCTGCAGTTTGTAGTTTTTCTGTGAGAATGCTAAAAAAATTACCTTCTTTCACATTTTGTGCAAGTTCAGCACTCGCCAATGCACCAATGGTTTTGTTTTCGGTAATATCAATTGATGAAGCAGCATTACCGGGCTCTTTCTTGTGGACTTCTCGTTCAATCTGCTCAACTTTTTCGACAACTTCTCCAAGTTTCTCGACAACAAGTTCCTGTGTCTCTTTGTTCTGTTTTGCTAGTTCTTCCTTGAGTTCATCTACTTTTCGTTCCAACAGTTCTTTAGTGCGTTTAAGCTCATTTCGTGCGTATTTAAGTTCATCAGTTTTCTTTTCTAATAGTTTCGGTTGCTGCTCTTCGGCAGCAATTTCTTCATCTTTTTTGATAGCTTCTTTGTCAATTCCAGAAGTAAATACAGCAGAGTTTTTACTAAGTTTACCATGAACAATGTTTGCATTGCTATCACTTTGCGATTGATTTCCTAGAGAACCAAATTTAATTTTCTTAGGAATTTGGGAGTTATTTTTGTCCTTATTTTTACTAAAAACTAATGGGCTTTGAGTATGTGGAACAGATATTTCTAGTTTCTCGAAAAAAACTTTCTTAGGTTCCTGTGGTACAGGTGCAGCTGCAGATGGTGGTATGATGGCTCCGTTATTGTTTAATGTGTCATTTTGGAAGTGCTTTTCGTGCTGCGATAAATTAACAAGGGGAATGTGTTTTGCAATACCAACGTTCTCAAGGGAGTTTTTCTTAATATTTGTCAACTTCAGGTCGTCGTTTTGTAAATCACGGATATTTTGTGGAAAGTCGGTGGGAAGTAATGCGCGTTTATATGACGTCAAGATTGTTCCTGAGCGCTTTTCGTCGATTGCATTTAAGTTGGCATAAGTTCCAAGAATCATTAACGTTATACCACCAATAAGAATAATTTGAGCAAAACTCCGTTCAGTCGATTCTTTCTTTGATATTTTTCGAAAACATAATGCAGGAAAAATGATGCAAATCGCGACACCAATTGTCGATCCCACAAGCCCAATGACCAATTCTACTGATGGTATTATAAGTGCTATAAACAACGAGAACGTAACTATAAATATTGTGATAGATTTAAATCGATTCTCTGGTATGAACGCGGAAGCGTCTGCGTGACCCTATGTAGCAAAACAGAAAGAGAATAAATGTAATCATTCAATTAGGTGTTTAACGCAACTTACCCTACGATAGAGCAAAGAATAAACGCTAGCACGACATGGAAAAATAACAAGCGGAAAACTAAACGCAACCGACAAAACAAACCCAATTTTTATTACATCGCTTCCGAACGATGGTGAAAAGTTTATTAGAACATTTCCTGCAAATAAATAAAAAAATAAGCCGGAGTTTTCATTCGCAAAATCATGCCCATTACCTGAGAATGATTGCGCACAGAATGCGATGTAACCAAAAAATCCGACGGAAATATAGACTCCTGTACAGATCCAAGTTGCATTCTTCACAATTAAATTTAATTTCTCAAGGCTTTGGTTGTTTATACTCTCGAAAACCTCGAACAGTTGCCTGAAAAACTATCAAAGTTAACTTCATTGGTTTTAAGAAAAATTTAGGTTCCATTACATCTGGCACGATAGAGCCATACTAAAGATGGGCAGACACTGCAATACACCGGCCGGTTCCCAATATACAACATTCACTATCCAATCGTTAGCCAAAATATGAGCCCTTGATTCGAGGATGATTTTGATTACAAGGCAAACATAGAATCCAACAGATGCCGTACACAGAGTTGATAGACTGTCTACATTCTTAAGCATTCCCAAAGGGAGAATACATATGACCGTCACAGTTATCATAATCCAAGTACGCAGCTTGTCTGAGTGGCCATCTATGCTAAATATTTTGGCCACTATTTGTGGTCCAACATCGCCGACAACAACGAAGTATGTTACACATGTGCCGAGCAGGTAACCAATTATGCACAACTCTACGAGAAGTTTTCCCGATGATCCAAAAGCGTGAAAACCTAGAAATCACTTGCAATTATTTAAGCTTAAATCAAGTGTATTCCTAAACGAAAAATGTACTCCATTTAACGTTTGAATACTTTCTAATATTACGTCTGTTAAATGATAATGTCTAGAACCCTTCAAACATTTGAAATAATTCTTTTCGAAAAAACGAGTCAGAACTCACCCAAAAACTCGAAACTTTTCCGTCTGGTAAGCAGGGATGATTTAATGAGGTAGTGACATGAGATCCTAGAGATCCAATTGTTTACGACTAGCAGCAATATAGAGAGAATTATTCCACACTAAATGAAATTAAAGTTGAAGATGTAAATGAAAATATATCTACCACACAAACCTTTTGGAAGCAAAACGGCATCGCTAAAATGCCGACGCCAATTATGCTATTCGCTAGTGTCATAACATGACCAGAGTTGGAAATCATCGCCACCAACAGCCTTACGATAATTACACAATGTGGTAGAGGATCGTTTTTCGTGAATAGAAACCAAGTAGAGGGCTACGGGACAGGCCACTTGGCAAACTAATACGTGTCCAAGATCTTCGCAAGCGGCCGTTTGAAATGACAACTCGCGCAAAGATGTAAATTAACAAAAAAAACTTTTAACGTAGCAAGTGCAGGAACACCTTATAATATAATTATTTAACTCAGCGAAACAGTAGCCGAAGCAGTAAAAAGATTAAAACTACCATGTTCCACCTGACAGGAACGATTCCTAATGTCTCTGTTGCCCATGTGCTTTGTTACAATTTTTTAACAATAAAAATCAATTTAATTCGAACATTAAAAACTACCCGAATCAAGTTGGAAGAGGGGTTCTTCTTTTTATTCTGGTTTATGGTAAATTCATTTCGCATTTTACACCCACTTGATAAAATTAGTGTTTAGTATTCTAAGACGTCAGCAATATCAAATATTTACTCGGTGTTTTCTGCTCTACGAAATGTTTATTTTGATTTTTTTCTAACACCTCCTTTCCTTTCCAAACAAAATCAAAATAAACCAAAAACCAGTGATACGGACCATCCATAACTTTAAAATTTCCCTACCAATAAAAAATACCTATGCAAAAAACATTAATTTCCCCAAACAACCAAACAAACAATTCAAATGCATTTTAATAGGGCTCCAAATTTCTCGGAGCCGTAAAAATAAAATAGAATTCAATTATAATTTTTTTATAAATATAACTATATATATATATATAACTATATTATATATAAATATAAAATATAACTCAATAGAAAAACTAAACACTTAAGACTTACATGATTATATGGATTTTGGTTTAAAGCTTGATTTATATTTGTGGCGTGCGAGAAAAATGAGCAGGACGGCTGTTAAATTGAAATTGTAGTTAGCCAGACGAGAGAAGTAGTATATTTTTCAATTTTACCATAATGCTATAGATAACTATGTGGGCGCCGTGGCTCAG
Organism: Nephrocerus scutellatus; assembly: GCA_947095585.1. Classification (NCBI taxonomy): domain Eukaryota; kingdom Metazoa; phylum Arthropoda; class Insecta; order Diptera; family Pipunculidae; genus Nephrocerus; species Nephrocerus scutellatus. Next base: position 84,987,472 of record OX352762.1, read on the forward strand.
TGGTAATGCACATGGCTGCTGCGCAGGAGGTTCAGGTTCGAATCCCAGCAACACCAAAAGTATTTTTCACGGTGTCCCACCTCTCGCGAATGGGTGACAAACGTTCCGAGAGTAATTAATACCTTGTCACGGAAATCTTCTCAATTCGCCGTTCGGATCCGGCCTTAAATTGTAGGTCCCTTCCATTTGTGTCCAAAAAAATTAACATGTGCAGCACAAATGGTCGCGAGAAGTTTGGCCTTGGACCGCAATGGTCTGTCGCGCCAAATATTATTTTATAGATAACTATATGTTACTATGTTACTATAAAATAACTACATTGCAAAATTGAATTATTAACCAACATGCACCATAAACTGCGCAGCGGCCGAATTCTTGACCGCAGCCTTTAGTTTGAACAGAACGACAATACCTGGGTTCAGTACAATGGAAATCTAAATTGTCGCGTTTCTTTTGTAAGCAGTTGTCGTATTTTGTTTTGTTGTGAACATTTCATCTTAATTTAGTATATATTACTTGGAAACGCATAACGCCAACTATAACTACGTTTCCAAGGAAAGAGATTAGCTTGGTTTCTTAAGAAAGCGGTACGGTCATTTAGCTGTCGTAATATGTCATGATACGGCGAACGTAATAAAATGGCTGTCTTTACAGTGCTGACAGCTGTCAACTTAGAATACGGAAAATAGACAGTAGCGTATTGGTGGCGCTAGAGAATGGACGAGCTAGACACAGCATTTTTAAAATATTTGGACATATTATTTAATTAAAAAATGTGTAATAAAATACAGATTAACAATGATTTAGTATTTACATTGTACATACATACCTGACTTTTTAATTTTATTCCCGATATTATTCCAGAGATTTTGTTTGAACTGGGATATTCTATACTCTGCTCTTTTTATTATAAACTAGCTGTTCCCGGGCGCTTTGCTACCCGCCCACTGACGCCACGCCCACTTACACCCGCGTTTCCCAGCTGCCCCATCCCACTGACCCCCGCCCACTGACCTCCCGCCCACTGACCACCCACCCATTGACCTCATACACACTGACCCACCGCCCACTGAACTCACACCCACTGACCTCACACCCACTGACCTCCCGCCCACTGACCTCCCAACCATTGACCTCCCGCCCACTGACCACCCACCCATTGACCTCATACACACTGCCCACCTACTGAACTCACACCCACTGACGCCACGCCAACTTACACCCGCGTTTCCCACTGACCCCCGCCCACTGACCTCCCGCCCACTGACCTCCCGCCCACTTACACCCGCGTTTCCCGGCTGGCCCATCCCGCTGACCCCCGCCCACTGACCTCCTTCCCACTGATGCCACGCCCACTTACACCCCAATAACTAACCAACTCATCAATCCAGAAAACTATAGAATCGACACTTATACAGGCAACAAATGTACACTTCTTCGAATATTCTATGAAGATTATATACAGGGAAAACTACATTTTCCACCCCAGCGCCAAATTTTGTCAACGACTTTCTTTTTATTTAAATATTATATGGTTTGAATTTGAGCCAAATCGTTCCATAATTAAGAATTTTCGGAAAAAAACGACACCAGCGCCACCTATCGGGTCCAAATTTTGTCAGCGTCACACGTTTCCATGTAATTAACTAAATACTGAGATGAAGTTTTGATGACATATTGCAATATCCGATTACTGCTAATTGCTATTGCTGTGTTGCTTTGGCAAAGCCGGCTTGGCTTACAACAACAATTGCTGTATTGCTTTTGCTAATCCAGCTTGGCTTACAACAACAATCGCATAAGCATAAAGCCGAAAATAAATCCAAAAAGCTTTGAGGATTTATAACTAAAGCCATTTTTTAGTTATAGCGATCACCGTAAGGCGGTGTTTTGTTTAACACACATAACAATTAAAATGCATCGAAAATTTAAAGCCAAAAGCGGTTGCTTTGTAAAGTTAAGCCGGCTTTGCCAAAACAACACAGCTTTGCTTTGGCAAAGCCGGCTTGGATTTACAAAGCAACAGCTTCTGGCTTCACCGCCTTACGGTGAGCACCATAACTATAAAATGGCTTTAGTTTCTTAATCCTTTCGATTTACTTTCGGCTTTATGCTTATGCTATTGTTGTTGTAGGCCAAGCTGGCTTTGCCAAAGCAAATAGCAATTGAATCATATAACGCCATTTTGGATTTTAATTCTGAACAAACCTAACCTTTCTATTATATTAGAATTCATCCATGTAAATATAACGAAATCTAATTTCAAATCTGTTTCTATAAATGCTATATACAGGGTGGCTGAGACCAAGTGTTACCAATGAAAACGCTGTACTTTTTTTTTAATTTTGTTTATTTTTTGTTGAAATTTCGTGGAATATGTTGAAAACATATTACATTTTATGAAAAACATACAAAAAGTTCAAGATCTTACGGAGGCACAACAAAAAGTTAGGCTTGAAAGAACACGAGCATTGAAGGCCCTGGCCGAACGTGATGAGATTCCAAAAATTGTCTTTTCTGATGAGAAAATTTTCACCATTCAACAGTATGTGAATAAACAAAATGATCGTGTTTGGTTAGATCACAAGTCTAACGATAATTTGGACACAAGAGTTACCATGCGCAAGCAATCACCAGCTTATGTTATGGTTTGGGCTGCAGTGACTGCAGATGGACGCACTCCTCTGGTTTTCATCGAACATGGTAAGTCAAGAGGTGTACCGCCAAAAGATCCTAAACGATGCTTTGCTACCTTGGGCACGTAAACACTTTGGTACGAACCGTTGGACATTCCAACAGGACTCGGCACCGTCACACAAAGCTCGAGCGACACGTTCGGTCAGCATGCAATGCTTTCTATGGAAGACTGAATCAAATAATCAGAGCCAAAGGAGGTCATATCGAGCAGTAACATGTTTTTCATAAAATGTAATATGTTTTCAACATATTCCACGAAATTTCAATAAAAAATAATCAAAATTAAAAAAATTACAGCGTTTTATTTGGTAACACTTGGTCTCAGCCACCCGTAAATAAATTTCAAATTTATATTCTCTATATGGAAACGAGATATATACAATGGCTGTGTTTTAATACATCAGTCTCAGTTCTCAGATTTCTTTCTGTAATGTCAGGTTGAAGAGAACGCAGGCCAGTCAATCCCCTTGTCGGAGCCTGAATTAGATGTTGAATGGGCTTGATAGTGATCCGGATATTTTAACATTGCTTATAATATTGGTCATGGACAACACACAGTCGTGTCCGTTTTTTTGAATGCCGAATTCTATCATGGCTTTTTAAAGTTCTACTCTGGCTATGCTATCATAGGCGGATTTAAAGTTAAAGTCTATAAAAAGATGGTATATTGGTATAGTGAGTTCCGAAACTCTAGAAATTTTTCAATCATCCACCTAAAGGTTAAAATCTGATCAGTTTTTGATTTGCATGGGATGAAGCCACAATCGTCTCTTCGCGAGGTGACTTATTTTTTATCTCTGTCCTTTTTTCGTTTTTTATAAACGCAAGACAATTCTTTGTTGTTTAAAAGCAGCTGTCAAAATAAGTCAGTGAACGTTTCGAACGATTTGGCTTACTTGCCGTCAATAAGTCTTAAATAAGTCTAGGTTTCGAAAACGGCCTTAGAGACAAAATTTCAGGTCGTGTGTAGTTATTATCACTTATTGAATCGAGTTAGCGTTAGCATGGCATAACCTTTTAAAAAATAATTAAATTAGAAAAAAAAATTCAAAATTACCTTCAAAAATTTTACACTAGGATATTTCGAAAATGTTTTCCCTAAAAGTAAGTTCTAATTAAAAACGCGCTTTTTTAAAAACAAAAATACATATATGTCTTTGCAATTGGGTAATTTCAGTTTTTTAGAAACTCTTGCAGCAACACTTCCATAAATTCACTTGATCTTGTAAGTTAGTCATAATATTTTATATATTTTAATAGCTCGCATTAAAACAGAATATTTTATGTCCCACAGGATCCCTTTGGCCACATGACAAACATGGAACTATATCCACGGCGACGACGCACTGAACACTTCCATAGTGTTCAACCAATGGCAGAATACCAAAGTCGAGAATACGAGCATCCTCGAAAAGCATTATGTAAAAAAAAGTTAAGAGACTCATTGCAGTTAGAATCAGAAAGGAAAGATAAAGTTAACCGCCGAATTATTCCGTCAAGAAACTCTGATATGCGCGTGTTTAGAGACAGTTACTTTTCATAAATAGAATTATTTATGTTTCGCCAGCAATTGGTGAAAGAAGTTTGTATGTAATAGTAAAAGTCAATTTTTGAAACAGATTCAACCGTATTTTATAATATCATTAAAAATATATGAAATGGGTAAAATAATTAAAACATTAAAATTGCATTTAAAACGGTTCACAGATGGTTGCGGCGTGTGAGAATATTTCCGGTTAGACATCTCCACCAATAGCATGTAGATCATACAGAACCTGTAGAAAAATTGATAAGTTTTTTAAATTTTCCATCGACGTATATTTTTACCTCCAAAATAGTTGCAATACTCCAGGCTTGGGTGCGGCAGGAATCACGACAATAGGAGCCATTGTCATTGGTTAACTCAGGCAGACCGCGCCAATGTGATGTCTCAATTTCTTTTAAATGAGCTTGTAGAATCGACCTGTAAATATGAGTTCCATAACCAAACCTAAATTTCCATCTGCTCAATCATACCATGTTTCAGCAATAGTTTCATTAAGATACCCACATCTTTTGGCAAAAATTAACCGAGCTCTAATATAGTAACCAATTGGCCACACCCATTCAGGTCCCTGATGATAGTTTGCGCCATGCGCCACAGTGCAATCCGTTGAATCATTACTGTTGTCGTAATTAGGACGATAATTCCAATCATCCGGATCAAGTGTCTTCATACCGAGTGGGCCTACCAGGTATTTTTTTGCCTGCTCTAAAGCAGTCCATGCATTTTGGGGATCAAAAAGTTCCGGTGCAACAACCATTGAGATAGGAAAATTACAACGCAACTGATAATCTGTCCATTTCTGTGATGCGCCAAAAGAATCTTTGTAGATGCCCTTCTTGTTGGCCAGCGGGGCCTTTTCCTTCACCGTCACAAAAAAGCATCTATCGAAGTTCTTTTGAATACGATCAGCCCAATCCTTGTATGTCCAGACAGTTTTATGCTCTGTGTAATAAAGTTTAGTTTTAATGGAAATAAAACAGCTTTCTACTCACCATTTTTGCCAGTCCTCTCTACCGAACGATAAGGTATAATGCTCTGTTCACTCAAGCTTTGCATAAACCGCAAAACCGCCATTTGCAAACCAACTAGTTCGACGGCAGAACCGTCACGAGGTGAGCTTGGACGTCCCCGATTACCGGCCTTCTCTGATGATCCCATCTTATCCATCCAAGTGCCGCAATTGGCGGCATTGCCACCGAAAACGAAGCCGGTTTCTGGATCGATACCAATTTGATTGTTGAATCCTTTATCGGTCATGTGAGAATCGATTTCATGACCGGCATTGCGTTCACGATAATGCAAACCTTGAAAATGTACTTGTAATGCCTCCTGCATTACGTCGTAAAGCAACTGATCAAATTCCCCAGCAGGACACGGTTCTGAGTTATCATCGGGAAATATCCGCGATACTTTGTCCTTCAAGATTTCTTTTCCTTTTGGTGCTTCAGTTACATACTGCTTGATGCTGTGCAGCCACCACCAAACGGCGTCGCGACAATTAAAACGTGGCTTAGTACCGTTGTCAAGCAAGTTCGGGATTAGCCCATGGCGCAAGCATTGACCAAATCCAAGTATAATGTAACGTGCTTCGTTGTAACGACCCGTCAGGAGCATAAGCCCGCGCAAGGCGATAAAAGTGTCTCGACCCCAGCAACGCATATAGCCGGTAGAGAAGTGAGGCAATCCTGCTGACAGAGTCACGCATAATTCAGGTGCATGAGGAGGATTCAGAGCCGGACTCAGCTTTGGCAGATTGGCCGATTTGCAAGTAGCGAGAAATTGAAGTGTCGCCAGTGCTAATGACTGTGGAAAACTGTGGCCATAGCGAATGAATCTAAAGAAAAGAGATAACAATAAAACTACGTAATACAGGTGGTAACACAAAAATACCAACAATCACCACTAACTAACTTACTCAGGCATCAAGCTATATGCATGACTGACCAGGACGTTGTAGACCCCGCAAATAATTGCATCAAAGTAGCAAGGTATCAAATAGCGTGGAATACTTTTAAGCGGATCAAAGTGTGTTTTAAGCCACATTGACAACTGTTTTGTACCTTCAGTGTGGCTTAACCGATCAGCAATATAGTCTACGAAATAAAATTTATGTTATTAGTGGAAACAGTTAAAATATTTCATTCGCTTACAGACAGCTTCACTCACCTATCATCCAATCACCCTGTCTCAAATTGTTGCACAAGGGATGCCCTAAATCATTGTTTGGTGCAATTTCTGCCAGCAGTGAAATAAATCCCTGCAAGCCACAGTACACGATCGGTCCATAGCCAGGTATATCATAAGCCCCTCCTCCGTAGCCCATATCCTGTTCCTCTGCTTCGCATGAAAACAAAGCACGGTTCAGATCAACTAAATCCATTTTTTCTACGATCGCTTTGAGTTCATCGTAAACAGGCCCTGATTCTTGGCTTAGAGCTGAAGTCGTGTTTTGAAGTCTATCAAAGTTTCGACGGGTTTCTGGATGGATAGAAACTCTAGACGCAGTAAATTAATTAAAAAAATGTTCGTCAGAAGATTTCACAATGTCCATCAATGCACGTACCTGATAGCCACTACAGATCCTGGGCGGAGATTTTCAAAGTCTATCTGTGTGACATTACCTGCATTACCATCGAAAATTGACAAGATCTTCGATTTACTTAAAGGAATGTGTTCGCGTAAGTTCAGCTCGAATTGCGTGTAGCCATTAATGAACTTTTCGTCCGTTTTAAATGGTGCAGGTCTATCGAAAGGTTTGTCACTTTTATTAATCAACTCAGCCTCTAAAATAATTTCCTCTAGAATTCCTTCGAATTTCAGGGAACGCACTCCCGTCGGTCCCGCATTGGCATGAGGATACCCAAAGGCAGTATGAGCCACAAGTATGACACTGCCATGGGTGATCGGCGAGTGTCGCGTTACTGCCACTATATTCGGGTCCATCTGGTCGACATACACTTGACTAAATCCTTCCTCTGCCAGTTGGCCGTGAAGCAAATTCAAAGCTCGCTTAGCCGCTACAATACCGGTGTTAAAGTCTACGCTTTTGTCCCACTCCTGGTATTGACGTTCTTCATTAACAACATGGATCTGTAAATGCAAATGAATTGAGGCGATACAAATCTTATATCGCACCGTAGTATAAAAAGAACTAAGAACAATAACGTACATGATGTGGTACAAGCTCATCGTAGCCACGATTGCTTCCTGTAGCACAGCAAGCCATTGAAACGAGCGCCGCAGTAGGTAGCAAATCATATACACTTCTCTTCTCAATGGGCGACGGATTGTCATGGGTTAGGTCCAGGAACAAAGCGTGAGCGATGCTCGATGCCAATTGACGTTTAGGTGATACCTGGAATGCTCCAACTGGTGCTCCGCCAAAACGATAGACCAGGCGACCTTGCTCGTGTGAATCCCAAGCGGATTGTGCCTCTCGGATAAGTGATGTAATTCCCAATCGGTTGACAAAAACATTATCTGTGGCATCTGAATTGGTAAAGAGCTCAGCAACAACATACAGGTCAGGATTAACCTTTCGAGCACTGTCAAGTAAATACTCAGCCACATGAAGTGGCGTCGAGTGACAATTGTCCAGGCGTAAACCATCAAATACCTTCGCTGTCATCTCAACATATTTAGTCATATGTTCCCACAAGTAAGGACTATCCTCAGGCTTGCGTCCATAACGCAATTTGACACTGTCACCCCAGGAAATGAGTTCGCGCTTTAAGTAGACGTTGGCACGCCCCGGTTGCTCTTCGGCAAAATCTTTGAGGGGATCACTGGAACTGATTACCCAGCCGTTATGGGCCATAAAGTATCTACCCTCTTTGCCGTACATGCATTGTTCAACTTCAATTAAGGACTTTCCCTCTGCGACTGTGTGCGTAAAGTACTGCATAAAGACGGGATGCTTAATCGAAATCTCTCGCACCAATGGACCATCTTCCTGCACACGCTCGTATCGTATACTTGCCAAACAATTCTCAATTGCGTAATTGAGGTAATTCTGAATCTCACAGCGAACGGTCTCGTTTAGGGCTTCTAGGTGACGTCTCAAGGTATCAGCACACTTCCTTATGCGAGACTCTTCATCAAAGCAATCGGCATGAAAAGCATTGAAGATTTCCAGAGCCAGCTCTAGGTCGATCTTCACATTTAAACGGCGGTACTCAGAATCAGCAATAAGTGTAATTTCTTTAAAGCGGGTTTCTTTGGCGACTTTTTTGGGTGGCTCCCTCGTACGTATTTGAGCAGTAAACTCCTTGACGGTTTTAATTACATCGCATTGGTAGAGTTCGTGGATGTTAACTTTCGGCAGATACACAGTGTGCAGTTGGTACTTTAGTGCTTCTAAATGGCATTCTCGCTTAATCATTGGTGGAACGCCAACATGCTCGAGAGCCCCAGATTCGATGTCGTCGCCACATTGCAATAGAAGGGCATCCAATAGAAAAGCCGGCCTTAAATAGGGGCAAGTCGAGCAGGAGTAAGTCGCATCTGGGTGCTCCCGGAGCCAATCTGATTCATTGGCGGTATGATTCAGCACAATGTCACAAATCGATGCAATCTAAATTTGCAATGGATACATACATATGTATATGAATGTTTTTACCTTCACGACCAGTTCTGATTTGTACTTACACCCCATTCCTGTCGACATTTCTTTATTATCTTCTCAACATCCTTTAACGATGCCTTGCCTTTGGGAGCAAAATTAGAATTAACCTTTAATTGATCGCGCAACGAGTACGCCGATCGCGAGCTTCCCAGTTCCTGAATGGGCGTAAAGTGAATCACATTGTAGCCCGACTCCTTTGCCACCCTCAGCTTGGCCTCCCAAGTGCTTATAGGTCCCAGAGATTTCGCCAAAAACGTTTGACAACGAATCGAGTCTAATGGAATAATTTTTTGGGCACCCGAAGGACCAACATGTAAGATGGGTTCCACTTGGACGTACAGAGAACCATTTGGCTCAGCACTAAAATAACGCAAACCATGAAAAAGTATGTATGCATAGGGATCTTACTAATCTTCTTCTGTGTTATTACCTTTCCTTATAACAGAGGTAGAAACGATAAGTTCCCGACATGCCCACCTTGACCTCACTGTACATATCTGTGTCAACAACATGGACGTGTTGATTCATAACCGATGTGATTTGTTTGCCATTTTTCAGGTGCCAATCAAGTACCCTGTACTCAGTCCGAACGAACTCTTGTTTACCTGCAAAAGTTCATGAAGATAATTTTACAGTCAATCAAGCTCGTTTTTACTCGTACATACCCTCTGCTGGATAATTTGTGTACAAAATGATTTCTCGCCCCAACAACGATGGACTAGGATTGATGCGCAATAAAGAGCCGCGCTTAAGACGGTAAAGAACATTCTCAGCATGAGTTCCTTCATGAATAGCAATACTAATCGTATCAAATTCTTTGCCCATTGTTGAATCCTGTTTTCGAAAAACAAATAAATAGGTAAATAGTGGCAAATCATAAATTGCCAACAATTCTGAAAATGTATTTAATAATTAAATTATTATTACATTGAATAACGTAAAAAACGAACCATAAAAAATAAAATTTTTCATGTAAATTCTCTAAGGTAAGGAGATAGGTATGTGTTTAATATTTGAAGAAAATCGGGTTAATTTTTTTGAAAAATTTTTATGGGGCCCCACGACCTCGGGGCAACAAAATTTTTGCAAAAAGTGTTGTCCATCGGAGATGCACATGTGTATACAATTTATAGAATATCGGGTTAATTTTTAAAAATACACGTGTACAAAATATCAATGAAATTGGGCTTTGGGAAGTAGGTTCAAAATTGATCGGAGCGCGTTTATAATATGCGTTTGTTTATTTTTTCTACACTGTATTCACATCTCACAAATACAGCCGATTTTGCTACAGCATTAGTATCAAAACTCTCTTAATAGAAAGCCCAATTGTTTTCTTGAAGCACAGATACTGACGAAAAATAGATGTATTGGTGATTAACTAAAGAGCCAAATCCATATGAAATTTTTCTGTTTTTTAGTACCACAACTAACATTTCTAGGTCTATTCACTACCACCATTTAGCGCGTTTCTTAAAATCCGTTGTTTATTTTTTCTACACTGTATTCAGATCTTTCAAATACAGTCGTTTTTCGTGTTTTTTACTCCTTTAGTATGTGTACGGTTGGGCTTTCACTCTTCTTAACACCAATTAGCATGTTTGGAAATATGAGTTTGTTTATTTTTTCTACACTGTATTCACATCTCAGATATACATATAAATATTGTAAAATGGCAATACATAAATCATATTTGTAACTATTATATATCAAAAACTTCTCTATAGTAAGCCCAACTGTTTCGCTACATAACTTTTTATTAACTGGTCGCTATTATTTCGCTAAAGCAACGTGGATGCCGCCGCTGATGAAATCACACCCATCATCCTTATTGGTATTCCCTTCCAGGAATAAGTCTGTCAAACCAAAGGAAGAGGGATGGTATGAGTCGCGCTGTTAAGAGGCTTCTGGATTAGAGAGGTATTCTTTCGGTTTTACAAAGTAAACCCTACTGAGGAAAACCGAATAAATTTTAAATGAGCTAGAAACTGTTGCAATGCAATGGGCGAGTTAAATTTACTTTCGACCAAAAATTGAGGCAAAAAATAAAACAATGTCCCACAGGTAGTAAAAATTTTGGGTCATTCGTGAAAAGAATCAAAAATACAGCCTCATCGTCGATTCCAACGCTCATTTATAATGACATTCCAGTTGTCAGCTCCAGGGACAAGGCCTATCTGTTTGCTGCGCATTTTGCAGCTGGCTCCACGCTTCCAGATTGTGCATTGCTACTTCCTGCTCTTCAGAGTATTGAACAGTTTATTGGACAGATATTCATTCGTACTCTTTCAATTGCTAGAGTTTTAAACGATCTCAACACTCACAAATCCACTGGGCATGGTATTTCCCCATTAGTTCTGAAGAGGTGTTCATCCAAGCTGTCATTAACATTGCGTAAGCTTTTCCATGCACCATATTCTTCTGGACTCTTTCCGAGAAGTTGGAAAATATGCCAGCCCATACCCAAAAAAGGCGAGCCGTCGTCTCATTCTTCGTACCGATCCATATAGCACTTACATCCATTCTTTACAAGGTCATGGAAACGCTGATAAATTTTTAGCTCAAGAAATATCTTGAAACCAACGATATCCTTAGTGACCGGCAGTATGGATTTCGTGAGCAACGTTCTACTGGTGATCTGATGGTATATCTCACCAAACAGTGGAACTGGTCTTTGCATCAATTTGGAGAAAGCAAAGCTGTTGCACTCGATATTTCTAAGGCATTTGACAGAGTTTGGCATCAAGCTCTTTTCTCCAAAATGCGTGCTTATGGAGTCGAAGATAAACTGCTTCATTGGATTAGAAGCTATCTTTTAGACCGCTCAATTCAAGTCGTATTGGAATACAGTGTACAAAAATAAGTAGACGCAAAGAGCGAGAAACGTAAGATGTGGTAGTGGGAAACAGAAAAATTTTATATGAATTTTGCTCTTTAGTTGATTACTAATACAAATACGTTTGGGTTAAATCTAAGCATGTATCTGTGTACGATCGGAACAGTTGGGCTTTCTATAGAGAAGGTTTTGCTGAACAATCCCAAACGCGTCTGTGTTTGTGGGATGTGAATACAGTGTACCAAAAATAAGCAGTCGCAAAGAGCGAGAAACGTAAGATGCGGTAGTGCGAAACAGAATTTATGGATTTTGCTCTTTTGTTGATTACCAATTCATAAACATTTGGAATTTTTTTAAGCATGGCTCTGTGTATCAGCGAAACAGTTGGGCTTTCTATAGAGAAGGTTTTGCTGTATTCACATCCCACAAACACAGACGCGTTTGGGATTGTTCAGTGCATTAGAATGCATACAGTTGGGCTTTCTATAGAGAAGGTTTTGGCTTTGTCCAAACCCATACTACTACACACAACATCTACTAATAATATAAGAGTGCGGTTATTTTGTGACCAAAATCGGAGTTCTATCCAATCCTCAAGAGAACAGAATCTTCTATAAGAGAAAAACTAAAAGGTAACTTCGAGATGTTCATGAAAGAAAATGCTGATCACATATACCCCTTGAAATCACACAATATTATCTATATAATTAGCATTAGAAAATAGAAACACATTAATCCTGTATAATAATGATGCAAAAAATTTAAAACCACAAATCGATGCAAGCGATCGCTGCTATAGATTTGGTTTCGTTTTATTCGCGATTATAGCGGCTAACTTATTAATCAAATCATAATGATGAATGTCACCCCCATCCACAAATCTGCTGTCACGACACAAGGCACTCAGACTCCAGACGCCAGATTTCCAATCTCTTACCCCACAATACAATCAACACTACTCGAACGATCGTATCACACGAAACGTTAATTGAGAACTGGACTGTAAGTAGGTGCTAGGAATGTTATTTATAGCAAATTCGTATTAAATTACCGTTTATTGATTAAAGACTTGATTTGTTTTTATGCAGTTAATATGTAAAGCTGCGCGCACTATCAAATTTGGAACTGACATTAAAACACTTAAGGAAACATTTAGTTAAGTTACTTTTACAATTTACTTACCACTCTCTTAAATACTTGTTTGTTTCCCATTATTGCCCTAAAGCTAGTGGTCAATTTTATATATATGTATATTACCCAACTATACAGGTAACGTTTTGTTTTCTGTAACAAAACGTTTATTTTACGTTTACCGGTCGATATGCACAATTGAAGCTTATGATCATTGCTGGGAAAGACTACCGAACCGACTTCTTTAGAGTTGGTCATGCTATTGATACTATTGGTAGTATTGATACTGAATAGAAAACGAATACTTGGGTACAAGACTGCTTCATTGTAAAAATACACTCAAACGATTTATTACTAATTTATTGAGACGAAAATTATATTATTTCACCAATCAATTAAAAACGCTTTATGTATACTGTGGTTGAATAGAATTTATTAACAATAGGTATTGATAGACAATTCTTTATCAATATTTTTGTGGTCTGTGATCAAGCAAATCTATTAGGTAAATGTACCAATGTACTAGAGAGATGATTCAAAATCTAGCAATCGAGTTCGTCATGCTGATATAATTTGAGTTGAGTTGCATTTCGATTACACCTCTTTTCCGTGGTGTTACTATACATAGGCTACCGCTCATGTATCTCGTTTCCATGGAGGGTTGAACCCGGTTAACGTTCTTGGAAAAAAGGTTGAATTGAATTTTCGTTATACTCAGTTTGAACTCAACGAAAATCCCTGGGTTATGTAAAGTTGAAATTCAAAATGGAAATTTTTGATATTTTGCAAAAAGTCGAATTTTGAATTTTGCATTTGACGAAAATAAATTTCGACTCATCTCAGGTTCATGGAAACGTAGTAATAGAAATCGATTCAACTTTAGATGGGCCGAAAACCCTAACTTAGCTTTACAACCGGTGTCGATTGTCCATGAAGTACCGCTGCTCAGCTTAAAAGCAAAAAACATGTATATATCGTCAACGTTCTGTAAAAAGTCACTAAGTCCAAAATCATAGTTTTGAGATATTTGCATTTAAAGTTAAGAACTCAAACCATAAATTTCAAATTGGTCTCAGTTGAGAAATACAGGTTCCAAAATGTCGTTCGTTATTATTTATTATTATCTTTAATATTATTATGGTTTAGAGCACTGTATAGTTAAAATTTTTTTTCCAGGAAATCAAGATCAGGATGTTTGGACTTATTGATTTTTCATAGATAATCCATGCTCCATACTAATATTATAAATGTGACAGTAACTCTGTCGGCCTGTCTGTGTGTTACCTTTTCACAGCTAAACGGTTGAACCGATTTGGCTCATTTTTTTAAAAAAAAATTCTTAATAGTCCGGGGATGATTATAGGAAGCATGAAAATTGGAAAATTCGGGGAAAACTTAAAAATTCCGTTTTCCATGGGATCTATGTATAAACTCGCGACCATAACTCACGATTCGAATACGTTATTAGCAACAATTTTGGGTCGGTGGCGGGTGGTTTCATTGGGGGAATGCTCAGTTTTTCTGGGTCAGTAGGGTGTTTTGGTGGGTCTTAACGGTGTCTTGGTGGTGGGGTCAGCGGGTCCCGGCTTACGCTGGGGTTAACAACTAGTAAAGTTATAAATTTTCAAATAAAACTGCTATTGAACGAGTCAAAAAAGGCATACAAAACTCGAAATATAAACAACAACAAAATATTCAAGATGATTTTCCATTTTAAAAGACTATTTATTATTATTTTGAATCATGAGAAGATTTGTAAAAATTACAAAAATATTTTATGGCCCTTTACGACTAATAAATCAAATAACCAAATGAATAAACCTATACGAATTAAACATCCTTTATTTAAAATTGCTAATAATGCTTTAATTGATTTACCAGCCCCAATTAATATTTCATCTTGATGAAATTTTGGGTCCCTATTAGGATTATGTTTAATTATTCAACTTTTAACAGGATTATTTTTAGCAATACTTTATACATTAATATCTGCTATCCCATATTTAGGAATTGATTTAGTAGAATGAATTTGAGGAGGATTTGCTGTTGATAATGCAACATTAACACGATTTTTTACATTTCACTTCATTTTACCTTTTATTGTATTAGCAACAGTAATAATCCATTTAATATTTCTCCACCAAACTGGTTCTAATAATCCTTTAGGATTAAATTCTAATATTGACAAAATCCCATTCCACCTCTATTTTACGTTTAAAGATATTGTAGGTTTTTTTTTATAATTATAATATTAATATTATTAACATTAATTAATCCTTACTTATTAGGAGACCCTGGCTTATTAGGAACTCTGTCCTGCTGGTTCTGGAATTTTGTCAGGTGTTGCTGATACTGGTATAACCTTTGTTTCGCACAATAGTATTAAATCTTTCTTTTTTAAATTCTCTATATTAACTTCACTTGCCCGTGTGTTTGTGGGTTTGTTTGTGTGTCATGGAATCTTGCGATCAATTTTTAACCCACTTCCCGATTTTATTTAAATTTTGCACACATGCATATCTCCGATGACAACACTTTCTATTAACATTTGAGGACCCTCGGGCCACGGGGTCGGTGGGCTCCCCTACAAATATTTTACAAAATTTTACTCGATTTTCTTCAAATTTTATACACATGTGTATCTCCGATAGACAACACTTTTTGTAAAAAATTTGGAGACCCTGGGCCCGGGTTCGTGGGGCCCCATAGTTTTTTTTTAAAAAAATTAACCCGATTTTCTTCAAATTTAATACACATGTGTATCTCCGATAGACAACACTTTTTGTGAAAAATTTGGAGACCCCGGGCACGGGTTCGTGAGGCCCCATAAATTATTTAAAAAAATAACCCGATTTTCTTCAAATTTAATACACATGTGTATCTCCGATAGACAAAACTTTTTGTAAAAAATTTGGAGACCCTGGGTCGTGGGGCCCCAAAATTTAAAAAAAAAATTAACCCGATTTTCTTTAAATTTTATATACGTATGTATCTCCGATGGGCAACACTTTTTGCAAACATTTTGGAGACAGGGTTTGGAGGGTCATGGGGCACCAACAAATTTTTTAAAAAACTTAACCCGATTTTTTTAAATTATTGTATCTCCGATGGACAACATTTTTTGTAAAGTTTTTGGAGTGAGGCCCTGAGGTCCGAGGGGTGCCCATATACATTTTTTAAAAATTAGCTCGATTTTCTTCAAATTTTAACACATACCCATCTCCTATTGGAGAATTTACATGAAAAATTGTATTTTTATGGGTTGTTTTTTTTTGTGATGATATTGTTACTTTGTTACAATAAAGAGTTGACAACTTAAGTTTTTGGTGTCTCCCCCTTCTAGTAATGTAAATTTTTAAATAGTTCCTACAGTGATCGTAGCGGTACTGAATTATGTTTGAAAGTGACTTTTAATACCTAAAACTTTTCACTTTCAGCCAGTTTATTTTATTTCCATCGCTATGAAATCGTATCAGATCGTAAAAGTTGTAATATTTTAATTCAGATACATAGTATTGACTGTTACTTTTTTACTTTTTTTATTTTTTGTAAGACTAAACTAACCATTCGTTTACCTCTACATTCCATTTTAAAATCAAGAAATTGAAATTGATCAAACTTTTTCATCCAACACTTCGAAACGACTGAGCTTAAAACGAAAAACAAATAGATTTGTTTGCTGTTCGTTGAAAAATAACAGAAAAATAACAGTTATTTAGTTAGTTCCCCGCCAAAACGTTAAGTGCCAGAACAAAACACAAACATTTTTGCCCATTTTAATTAAGTCCATTCACAATGTCTTTAACACCAATTAATTTTAAACAAAAGTCATTTAGCCCCTTTAGTGACCATTCATTTAATTTTAATTTTTTTGGATTTGGTGACTTTTTAAATTCGCTATATTAACTTGGCGGACTGGCTGGCTGGCTGCCTGGTCAGATCTTGTGATCAATTTAAACACATAATTTGTATCTCCTATTAGAGAATTTACATAAAAAATTTTAATTTCATGGGTAGTTTTTTTAAGTTTTTATAACTGGAGTTTGGTGCAATTCAGGACTAAGCAAGTTTTTTCAGAAAAATCATATTGAAAATAGAAAAATGTTAGTGTATAGCGCAATTTAAAAAAAAGTGGACCATGTGACTTTTCACAGAACGACGACGATATATTTACATGTTTGGAAAATCCTCTATTTACTAATTGGCCATGTCCCTGACACACAAAGTGGTTCTAAAACTGTGTTGAAATTCAGTGGTTCATATAGGATTTTTTGCCATGAGAGTGTAACCAAAACCTTTTATATAGAAAGCCCAACTGTACGCATACTAATGCAGTGAAACAATCCTCAAATCAGCTGTAGGTATTTGTAATATGTGAACAAAACCTTCTCTATAGAAAGCCCAACTCTACGCATACTAATGCTGTAAACCAATCCCAAACGCGTCTGTGTTTGTGGAATTTGAGCACAGTGTACAAAAAATAAGCAGTCGCAAAGAGCGAGAAACGTAAGATGCGGTAGTGGGAAACAGAAAAAATTTATATGGATTTTGCTCTTTAGTTGATTACTAATACAAAAACGTTTGGGATATTTCTAAGCATGTATCTGTGTATGATCGGAACAGTTGGGCTTTCTATAGAGAAGGTTTCGTATGTGAATACAGTGTAGAAAAAATGAACAAACGATTTTTATGAAAACTAACTGGTGGTAGTGAAAAGAGCGAGAAACGTTAGAGTTACGGCTTTCGGACGACCCCCCCCCCATTTGAAAGCCCTTATTGAGCAGCCCTCGAAAACAGAAATCTTGTTTCTCGGTAATTCCCCCTCAAGGAGAGAGGGAGTGGGGTGTTAAAGTTTTGAGCACTTTTTTGAAAAATTCATTTTTCTAAGTGGTTTGATGGATGTTAGGGGGTTAATTGGTATCGTATAAAAGGCAATAATACCTTCCTACAAAAAATCCAATCCAATCCAACCCCCCTCGACAGAGTTAGAGCCAAAAAATCACTTTCACATTGAAGTTCAGCAGGGGGCGTGTTCAAAAGTGGGCGGGCCTAAATATTGGCATCAAATGAAAGGTGATAATTACTTCTACACGGGCGAATTATGGGCGTACGCCAGCTAAAACGGAAGTTTGATCAAGTTGTACCTGGTTCATGTGGTTTTTCATATAATTGAGTGAAATATCATATGATTCAGTTGTTCCCAATAAAATCAGGTACGTGTAACAATTAATTGGTATCATATGAAAGGTAATAAAAATACCTTCCGTGCCATAAAAAAGTTCTATATAACCGTATTATGGGCGTGGCCCAATTTTTAAGTAAGAAAAGTACAAAAAGATGATATGATTCCCTCGCTAGTTTGGTTTATATTCAGAATTGAGTTTTTCCTTTTAAAAGGCGTTTTTGAATATTATGGACACGCTGTAAAGTAAAGGGGGCGTCTCTTCCAAACAAGATTGCAGTTTTTGAGGTCTGCTCAATAAGGGCTTTCAGTGTCCGAAAGCCCTAACCGCGTAAAACCTATAATGCAATTTGCTATATAACACATGTTTTTGTATGGGAAAAACTCAATCATATGACATTTCACTCAAATATATGAAAAACCACATGAACCAGGTACAACTTGATAAAACTTCCGATTTAGTTGCCGCACGCACATAACAAAAGTACGGCCGTGTAGAAGTAATTATAACGTTTCATTTGATACCAATATTTAGGCCCTCCCACTTTTGAACACGCCCCCTGCTGAAATTTAATGTGAAATTCCTTTTTTTGCTCTAACTCTGTCGAGGGGGTTGGATTGGACCAAATGTTTGTAGGACGGAAGGTATTTTTATTACCTTTCATATGATACCAATTAACCCCCTAACATCCATCAAACCACTTAGAAAAATGCATTTTTCAAAAAAATTCTCAAAACTTTAACTCTCTCCTTAAGGGGGAATTTCCGGCAAACTCCGCCCACATTCGCGTGGGGGTGGTTGATAGGCGGGGGTGGGGGGAGGAAAAATCAAAATTTGAAGAAATTCGGGTAGTTTTGTTTATTTGACCCCGAGGCCGGATCACTTCCAAATTTTTACAAAAAGTTTTGTCCATCGGAGATACACATGGGTATAAAATTTGAAGAAAATCGGATACATTTTGTACAATATTTGTATAGGAGCCCAGCGACCCCGAGGGGTTCAAATTTTAATAGAAAGTGTTGTCACTGGAGATACATATGTGTGCAAAGTTTCAATAAAATCAGGCTTTAGGAATTGGATTCAAAATTGATCACAAGATTTGGTGTGCCAGCCACGGGCACGCGAAGTCATTATAGAGAATTTAAAAAGAAACCATTTTTCGCGAAGAAATTAAACGAATATAGGATCGTTTCGATTTTAATTACTTTATAAAAGTAGTATAATTAGCTTTTGGTAGTATAGTAGTACGCCCGATGAAATAGAAGTATAATACTGATTGAAGTAAGTTTAGCAGCACTTTGCAAGAAGCTGTTTGACATTTAAAAGACTTCTCCTTCTCGCCTAGTCACGAGTTGGGTTGTGAGTTGGCTTAAAATTGTATACTGTACCATACGCCTCGTACGTATAAGCTCACTTTTCCCCTTTCAACTCACTTTTACGACCAAAATCGGCCTACAGGTAAATTTACTCGCCCGGGTTAAATAAAAAACAGCCCCAATGTTTGTTTATTATCAATTGACAAAACGGGGTGAGATGACGAATCCAAAGAGTTTTGTCTCAGAAAATCTCAAAAATTCTCCGAGTCCTCAGTGAGGAGTCGTGAGGATTTAATGAGATGACTGGGGATACGAAAGGATCCTTACATGGGACATAGCTAATAATTTGACTTTTGACAAACCCAATATCTACACATAATATATACATAGAACATATGTGCATGCATTGTACCTACGTATTAAATCAAATTCACTGAACCAAAATTTTAATATTATACTAGGAATATTATTACTCCAATACACTATATATATAGCAAACAGTTTTTGACAAACGACTTTTATAACTACACAATTAAGGAAGGCAGATATAACTTGCACTGTACTTTCATTTCTAATTCAACGAATTCGGACAACAAATTTTACGTATATTTATGCAAAAATCTAGTTAAATTACTAATTTATGTAATCATTGAACTTTACATACACAAACTGTAACACACCGATTATGGTAACGAAAAACGAATGAAAAATTGTAACTAAACTAAGTTTGAAGGTGACCTCTAAACTGAAACAGCTGTTAAGTTTGAATAGCTCTTTGTCAGATCTGCAACTTGTTGTTATACATAAACATTATGCCCTGCGCCTGCTTGTTCATTACACATTTGACAATTCGCAGCATGCCATGTGAAAAGGCAAAAAAAAACAAATTTCAGTCGACAGGAAAGTGCAAAGATAAGAACGGGCTACAGAATGATCCAATGATCCAAAAAGACATCCATAAATTACAGAGCAGGAAAGCAGCACCAGCAACTGCAAAGCACGCCAACGAGCCACAAGGCTCTCAAATTTTTGTTATACAAATCAAAAAGATGTGTTTCACTTGGATTTATTTGTTTATATTCTCGCTGTGCGAATTCTATCACGTTAATGTGTATAAAAAGCTTATTTAAAATGTCAACGAACTTAAAAGCTTTACCTCAAGCTTCACAATCACAATGCGGCACGCGCTGAAGCTGCGGTGTAGTAGTTGTGTCTTGTGTAGTACCAACTGCCAAATGTGCGGCTCTCACTCAAAAAATTCGACCACATGATGTAGCGCGCTTATGTCAAATGAAACCAGTTGCTTGAAAGTTGAAACTTTGTTTAAATATTAACGGCCATATTATTCACTCGGTTCAAATTTGGTTTATTTTAAACCAGGATTTAAATTGTTTTAAACCAATTTTTTCCTGAAATTTCATATTATTCACTTGGTTTAAAAAATGTACACCAAAATTTTTAAACCAATTGGCCGATAAACCAACGGCTGGTTTAATAACATTTTCGCAATCGTGTTGTGAATTTTGGTTCGCAACAGCATCGATGGCGATCCGCGTCGCCATTATATAAATTGGGTAAGACTTTTTCGACTAAAAACTACAACTTAAGATATATTTTCGGTGCATTTTTATTCCTATTGTTTATATTCTTTTTCTATTTCTTCAGTTCACGTGAGTTGACCGCATAACAAAAATTGCTCGCTGTATTCGGTTTGCTGGCCTGCGGCAACTTTGAGCAAACGGCAGCCGATTATGTTTGGATTTCCCAGCCAAAAACGTCCAATTTTCTGCTCCCGGTAGTGATATATAGCTTTTTTCAGATTTTTATTAATTTCGCTCATTGTTTCATCTTGATTATTATTTTTACAGGTATGCAACCCGATTTTGTAATATCAAATGGTTGTCAAATCGATCAAATCTGACATTTCACAGACGTTAAAAAATAAACCAATAGCGAAATAAATCAAAATAAATTGAACAGATTTAAACCAGAAAAGAAGTGAATTATCTGTACCTATATGGTTTAAAATTTTCCGGTTTAAATTTGGGTAGTTTATTCTGGTTTATTTGTTTTGGTTTAAAGCGTTTAAACCCCGTTTTTTTAACCGATTGAGTAATATGGCTGTAAATGTTAATTCGTCTACAATTTTGTTCCATGCCTGTGTTTTTTTTAAATTCTCTATATTAACTTCGCGTGCCCGTGGCTGGCTGGCTGGTGGGCAGAATATTTTGATCAATTTTTAACACACTTCCTAAAGTCCGATTTTATTTAAACTTTGCACACATGTATATTTCCTATGACAATACTTTCTATATATTAAAATTTGGGGCGTCTCGGGGTCATACAAATTTTTTACAAAATTTACCCGATTCTCTTCAAATTTTATATGAAAAATTTGGAAGTGAAATGGCCCCGGGGTCGGGGGGCACCCATACAAACTTTATAAAAAAAAGTACACGATTTTCTTCAAATTTTATACGCATGTGTATCTCCGATGAACAACACTTTCTGTAAATATTTGGAAGTATTTGTGCCCAGGGGTCGGTTGGGGGGGATTTTCTTCAAACCATATAAATTTTATGAAAAAAGTACTCCATTTTCTTCAAATTTTGTACGCATGTGTATCTCCGATGGACAACACTATTTGTAAAAATTTTGAAGCGATCGGGCCCCGGAGTCGGGGGGCACTCATACAAATTGACAACACTTTTTGTAAAAATTTGGAAGTGAAATGGCCCCCGGGTCGGGGGGCTCTCTAACAAAAATTTTAAAAAATGTACCCGATTTTATTCAAACTGTGTATTCCCGATTAGAGAATTTACACGAAAAAATGTAATTTTTATAGGTTGTTTTATTATGGGATGTTTTTTAAATTTCAAAGTTTTAAATAAGGGAATTTAGCGCCGATTCTAGATATTTCGATGACTGCGTAAAATATTATTGGCCACCCCTATTTAGTAAATAGTTTTTTTAGTTTTATATATTATGATTTAGTTTTATGTAAATTACAGTGAATTTCATTGTATAAATGTGGGAACTACATTCCCAGTACCTTTATTAAAATAGTAAAAGGAACTATAGTAATCATGAAAATTTTCGAACTCGGGATTTTTGCACACTTACCCAATTTCCGTATCTTCTAAGTCAGAAAAAGCAAAAGAAAACTATGTCTGTCTGTCTGTCTTTGTCCACTCTACAGCCCAGACGGCTGAACTAATGGTGATAAAAATTTATATTTAAGCTTTTTACATTTTGTGGGCGCCGTGGTTCAGTGGAAAAGCGCATGGCTACTGGGGTTCGAGGCTCGAATCCCAGTAACACCAAAAGTATTTTTCACGGTATCCCACCTCTCGCGAATGGGTGACAAACGTTCCGAGAGTAGTAACTTGTCACGGAAAGCTTCTCAATTTGCCGTTCGGATCCGGCATTAAATTGTAGGTCCCTTTCATTTGTGTCCAAAAATATGCATGCAGAACACAAATGGTCGCGATAAACTAGGCCTTGGACCGCAACGGTCAGTCGCGCCGAATATTATTATTAAAATCTCTATATTAACTTCGTTTGCACGTGGCTGGCTGGTCAGATTTTCTGATCAATTTTTAACCCACTTCCCAAAGCCCGACTTTATTGAAATTGCACACATGTATATTTCCGGTGATAATACTTTCTATAAAAATTTGGGGCCCCTCGGACATCGGGGTCAAGGGGCTTCCATACAAATATTTTACATTATCTCCGATGGGCAACACATTTTGTAAAAATTTTGGAGACCCCAGGGTCATGGGGCCCAACATTTTTTTTAAAAAAATTAACCCGACTTTTTTCAAATTTTTTACACGCTGTTAAAATTTTGGAGACCCCGGGCCCCGGGTCGTGTGGCACCATAAAATTTTTTTAAAAAAAATTTACCCGACTTTCTTCAAATTGTATACACGTGTGTATCTCCGATGGACAACACCTATTGTAAAAAATTTACAGACGCCGGACCCTGGGGTAGTGAAGTCTCATACCGAACCAATTTTGGTAAAATTTTATACACATGTGTATCACAGATGGACAAAACTTTTTGGACATTTTTTGAGCGTATGGGCCCTGAGGCCCGAGGTGTGCCCGTATACATTTTTTAAAATTAGCCCGATTTTCTTCAAATTTTAAACATATGTTTATCCCGATGGACAAAAGTTTTTGTAACATTTTTGAAGCGAATGGGCCCTGAGGTCAGGGGCGCGGTCATGATTTTTTTTTTAAAAAACCCATTTAATTTAAGTTTAAACATATGTGTATCTCCGATAGACCGAACTTTTTGTTAATTTTTTTTTTATTTGAATTTTTTGAAAATTTTGGAATTTTTTTAGACCTGTGTATATCTCCGGTGAGAATAGTTTTTGAAAAATGTTTGAAGTGATGGGGCTCTAATATTAATTTTTTCCAAATTAACCCGGTTCAAACTTTGCACACATATGTATCCCCTATTAGAGAATTTACAAGAAAAATTTTAATTTTTATGGGTTGTTTTTTTTTTACATAAATTGGGAGGTCCCAGTTGAATTTGGCGAAACCGAAAGTGACAGTTTTTCGAGTGTTTAAAAATACCTCAAAAAGTATAGCACTTATGAAAAATCTGTTGAGCAAAAGAAATTAAAAAATACAAAAAAAATTTATATACATTTACTGAATATTGCAGCCCAGTCCGTAAAAAAGTCGTATTGTGGCCACACCTCCACTTTTTATATGCGTTATATAAAATTCTCTTATTACAGATACGTTGTGCATTCACCGTAGTTCTTGGATGGGTGCATTTTACCAAATTCCTGAGCGTCAGATTGATGCATATGCATTGCATCATATGTATAATGCATAATAGCTGCTTGCCGATAAATAGGCGCAAGTTGGTGTTATACTTGCAAAAGATGACACCAGTAAAGTTCCTTGTCGCCGTCACGAGTGTGTGCACGACGAGTTAAAGTTGTCGAGTTTTATCTCTAAAAGTTTAGACGTTTTTTGTACACATCATTGATAGCATTTATTTTTTTCAAAGTTTTCTAAGAGTTTTTACATATGTTGGCACTATCACACTATTGTCTTTTTATTAAATTCTCTATATTAACTTCGCGTGCACGTGGCTGGCTGGTCAGATTTTCTGATCAACTTTTAACCCACTTCCCATGGCCCGATTTTATTGAAATTTTGCACACATGTATATTTCCGGTGACAATACTTTCTATTAAAATCGGGCTGCGGGATCGGGGGGCTACCATACAAATTTTCCATTTTTTTTTTCAGATCATACTATAATGACTGTGTTCTGTGTGCACTGATGAGTGACACGCGTAGGCAGCGCTGCTCAAATTTACGATTGGGGTTTTGTTGTTGCCTTTCAGAAGAGAGCAGAGAATAGGGAGAGTATAGATAATTTGTGTTTTGTACAATATTACGAGTATATGAAGAACTGGTTTCGCATTCAACTGCTTAACTCAACTGAACTCAACTCAAAAGAAATAATTTTAGTGGTACTTCACTTCGTACATCGTTGTGTATACGTCGTACTAATCGTGCGCTGTGGCTGCTATGTTTTCACCACTAAAACGGGAATTCACCACAAAATCTAATCTCCGATCAGAGAATTTACAAGTAAAATTTCAATTGTTAAATTCACTTTCCCGTGGCACGGTTGTCTGTCAGTTTGTCGTGAAATCTTGCGATTACTTTTTAACCCACTTTTCAAAGTCCGATCTTATTGAAATATCGTGGGGCCTCCTACGATTTTCCTCAAGTTTTATACACATGTGTATCTCCAATATAAAATTTTTGAAGTGATTGAAGTGTGGTTACAAATAAATTTTTTAAAATATTCACCCGATTTTCTTAAAATTTTATACACAAACAAAACTTTCTGTGAAAATTTGGAAGGTGCTCCCATATAATTTTTTTAAAAAGTAATCCGATATTTTTTTTTTTACACGAAAAATTCTAATTTTTATGGGTTGTTTTTTTTTTAATTAAATACTTTTAAACTGCAAATAATATGTGATTTTTTTTTTTTTTGCAATAATAATTTTTATAATTTTTACGATACGGTAAAATTAAGTCTATAAGTAAGCAATACAATTAAATAAAATTTTAATAAAAGACTTAGGAAATTAATAATAACCAATATAATATATTTAGTTGTAACCCAGTCTAAAGATTTATTCATCTTAAAAGCCTAATATTATGCAATGTTAAATGTAGGTCTTTCATTCATAAGCGATTTCTGAAATAGACTGAAAAAACCACATTTAACTTTGCAAGCCTTTAGGCTTACAAAAAATTCGATAGCGATGATTGAGTTTTTTTTTCAGTTTCCTCGGGTAGTGACCCCTATTAATGAAAAAATTACGCCATCGCAAGCCGAGCGCTACCCAATTGTTTGAAAACAAGTCCATCAAATTTTGACTGGTAGAAGCTGAGACATACGACACGGCAAACAAACGGTGCACACGTTCGTACAAACGGACACACGCTCGATGAAAAAATTTTCATGTCTTCTGAATATTAACTTCTCCTTTGGGCTTGCAATAAACTGAAATTAGATATATGTTATAACTACAGATATATGCATTTACGGAAAATTATTAGCAGTAAAAAAAATAAATATATACATATATCTACATACAGTCATTGGCAAAATTATTTGCACAATGTAATATTTACACCATATCACTTCAATAAAGTTGTTAAACTTTGTATAACTTTTCAAAAATTCAATAAATCACTGATATTGTTATTTAATACTAATCTTTTATATTATCTTAAAACGGTTAATAAAAACCAAAACAATATTTCGAACAGAAATAGTTTAAAGCATGAAAATTACAGTGGCACAATTATTGTGACATCACTACATAATGGCAAAATTATTTGCACATTTGCAAATAACGGTTCTGGATATAAAACGGTAGTTAAACTCTTCAACTTCTCAATGCAAAGCGATGCTCGTAATCATTGTTAGTAGTTTAGCGTCATCTGTCCTTCGTGAAACTTTTTTTAAATGGCTAGAACTAGGGAATTAACTACGGAGAAACAAGCGGCTATTGTTGTAGAATTTGGAACCGGTGCTTCGGCAACAAAACTTTCGGCAAAATATCACTGCAGTTGAAGAGCAATTTATTACCAAATTCAAAAACAAAAAACCCATGGAACTGTAAAAAAATGAACCGGTAGAGGCAGAAAAAGGTTTACTTTGAAAAGGGAAGACTTCCGAATTATTCGTTCTTTTAGAAGTAACCCATGTGAAAAAGTTCGAAATGTGTTAAATGAATTAAACAAGGATCGTGAGGAGAATGTTAGTGAAAGAACGTTACGAAGAAGGTTAAAAGAAAACGTCATACAAAAAAAGCCCTTTATAACACCAAAAAATAAGCGGCTCCAATTTGCTAGGGAACATATCAACAAACCAGCGGCTTTTTGGAGAAGTGTGCTTTGGACTGACGAGACCGCTTGTTCTTAAGATGGCAGCTATGGTCGAAAGTTTTATTACACCAATTCAAAAACAAGAGCCAAACAAACTGTTATGGAACTCAAAAGGCATCCCAAAGGAGGCAAAATTATGATATGGGGATGCATATCATATTGTGGTGTGGGATCCCTTGTCCGGTGCTCTGATCATATGACACAGTCACATTATTTAGAGATTCGAAA
The DNA here is from genome assembly GCA_947095585.1 of Nephrocerus scutellatus. Classification (NCBI taxonomy): domain Eukaryota; kingdom Metazoa; phylum Arthropoda; class Insecta; order Diptera; family Pipunculidae; genus Nephrocerus; species Nephrocerus scutellatus. The sequence goes on from OX352762.1 coordinate 85,014,485, forward strand.
TGATGTTGCACTGGTGCCAGGATCAGTATCAATTGGGAGCGATTTCATTCTTCACCATGATAATGCACCCATACACACGGATTGTAACATCAAAAAGTTTTTATCAGAAGTAGGACAAGAAGTTTTTAAATGGCCTCCGCAAAGCCCTGACATAAATATCATAGAAAATTTGTGGCATCTAGTGAAGTCCAAAATTCCACAAAACATCGGAAGATCTGCAGATGAGATGTGGAAAGATTTTATAGAGGCGTGGAGTACCATCCCGGAGCAGCAAATTCAAGGTTTGATTGATTCAATGCCAAGGCGCCTCGGAGAAGTTATTGCGGCAAAAGGAGGAAACACAACTTATTAGGTAATGCTATGCCAAAGAAAATCATTGCATTCAATGTAAAAATATTTCCCATTTTCAGCTTTCAGAAGTGTATCAGAACGGTTTTTGCACTTGTGCAAATAAATTTGCCATTCTTTAGTTATGTCACAATAATTATGCCACTGTAATTTTCATACTTTAAACTATTTCTGTTTGAAATTTTGTTTTTGGTTTTTATTTATACATAATACTAGCTGTTCCCGGGCGCTTTGCTACCCGCCCACTGACGCCACGCCCACTTACACCCGCGTTTCCCGGCTACCCCATCCCACTGACCTCGCGCCAACTGACGCCACCCCCAATTACACCCCAATAACTAACCAACTCACCAATCCAGAAAACTATAGAATCGGCACTTATACAGGCAAAAAATGTACACTGGTTCGAATATTCTTTATATGAAGATTATATACAGGGAAAGCTACATTTTCCACCCCAGCGCCACCTATCGGGTCCAAATTTTGCCAACTACTTTCTTTTTGTTTAAATATTATATGGTGTGAATATGAGCCAAATCGTTCCATAAATAAGAATTTTTGCAAGAAAAAAAACGACACCAGCGCCACCTATCGGGTCCAAATTTGGCCAACGACTTTCTTTTTATTTAAATATTATATGGTGTGAATTTGAGCCAAATCGTTCCATAAATAAGAATTTTTGCAAAAAAAAAAAAAAAAAAACACCAGCGCCACCTATCGGGTCCAAATTTGGTCAACGACTTCCTTTTTATTTAAATATTATATGGTGTGAATTTGAGCCAAATCGTTCCATAAATAAGAATTTTTGCAAAAAAAAAAAAAACACCAGCGCCACCTATCGGGTCAAAATTTTGTCAACGACTTTCTTGTTATTTAAATATTATATGGTGTGAATTTGAGCCAAATCGTTCCATAAATAAGAATTTTTGCAAAAAAAAAAAAAAAAAACACCAGCGCCACCTATCGGGTCCAAATTTGGTCAACGACTTCCTTTTTATTTAAATATTATATGGTGTGAATTTGAGCCAAATCGTTCCATAAATAAGAATTTTTGCAAAAAAAAACGACACCAGCGCCACCTATCGAGTCCAAATTTGGCCAACGACTTTCTTTTTATTTAAATATTATATGGTGTGAATTTGAGCCAAATCGTTCCACAAATAAGAATTTTCGGGAAAAAAAACGATACCAGCGCCACCTAGCGGGGCTGAACCAACTCTACAACCTTCGCGGAGCAATTACGAACAAACTCACAGAAGGAAGTATCCAATTTGGTCCAGCCGTTTTCAAGTCTTAAGCATCCGAACAAACCACGTTTCATTTTTATATATATAGATAAAAGATAAATATATAAAATATTAGAAATACACGACAATGTCAGTGATTTATTGAATTTTTGAAAAGTTATACAACTTTATTGACGTGATATGGTGTAAATATTTCATTGTGCAAATAATTTTGCCAATGACTGTATATATATAAATAGGACGGCTGAATAATAGACTTTTTCTTTTTTTAAATAAAAAATTATATTTAATCGAATATTTCGGTGTTTTCTATCATTTTCAGAGATAAAAAAAAGTGAAAAACACGGAAATATTTAAAAAAAAGAAATAAGTCTAAAATTCAATCCATTAATACTATTTAAATAAATAAAGATTTTAAATATATATATATATATTTCAAATAAATATGAACGTAATATAAAAAAAATAATAAATAAATTTAGATATGAGGATTTAAGAAAAAGCTTACTTTGGTGTAACCTGACCCATGTTAACGGAAATTGCTCTCTTAATACTAATGATAGAAACTTCGTTTAGGACTTTGTCTTTAGAAGAAATACTAGCCTTTGTAACTGCGTTTAAATAAAGTTGATTGAGTCTTTGAGTCTTCAGATATCCAACTTCAATGCCTGTTCTAGTTTTTTATTTTTTTCTTATAAACGTAACAATTATAAAAATAAAAATCACTAACAAGTTTACGGAAAAACCCATAGATTTTATGCATGCTAGAGCCCGCATGCATGCAAAACCAAGGAGGACACTTTGAGCACCTGTTATAACTGTTGTTGCAAACACATAAAACAAAAATTATCTAAAACCATACAAAATCATTTTTTATTCATAGCCTTTGGTGTTATGCAAGCTTTGCATTTCTTTTGTATAAATAGGTTTAATAGGACTCTTGTATATATATGGGCGTTAACCGCCTTCCAATTTACCCTCAGTCCAGTTCTACTACTGTTGGCATACATTACCAGTAGAACTGAATTTCACCTAGTCTACCATACATAACAATTACCTTGGTCGTTTGTCCATACATTCGCGAGAGACCTTGAAAAATAATTTTTGAGTTTTTCTCGGATTCGAACTTCACGCTCAGAACTTAAACGCACTAACCACTAGAGCAACGGAGCTCTCAAAGGAGAGTAATATGTAGTATTAAAAGTTCCTAGGCGTAGCATTTTTCATAGGACTTCATAAAACACTTTGATACACATCGTGGATTATTCGAAAAGATTTTAATGTATCGTTCGTTTCCCAGACAAATTCTTAATAATTTCAGATTGTAAGTGTCGCTTTTTAAATGGTCCATATTAACTTCGCGTTTCTGGCTGGCTGGTGGAATTTTGTGATCAATTTTTAACCCACTTCCTAAAGCTCGATTTTATTCAAACTTTGCACAAATGTGTACCTCCGATGACAACACTTTGTATTGGAAGGTATCGGGCCCCAGGGCAGGGGACCCATTTAAATTCAAATTTTGTACACAAGTGTATCTCCGATGACACTTTTCGTAAAAGTTTGGAAGTGATCGGGCCCCAGGTCCCCCATATAATTTTTTTAAAATTAACCCAATTTTATTCAAACTTTGCACACATGTGTATCTCCGATTAAAGATTTTACATAAACATTTTTAATTTTTTATGGTTTGGTTTTTATCTGGTCAATTATGATTTAGCCATGTTTTGATTTCCATATCTCGATCTTTAAAGAAAAGAAGGGTTACTTTACGGAATACATTACTAATATTAATAAAAGAATTGTGAAAGTAGAAAACCAATCTTTCGATTTTTTTTAGTTATATTTACCCTTCATTTTGCCAGTTACTTAAAGTTCGAACCTAAATGTTTTGATGGTATTAAAAATTGGAATATAAACGTTTTAATATTTCATCGAAAATATGGATACACATGTATATTTAAGTTTATTGCTTGTACATATATACATTTTATACTAAATAATAATAGCAACTCTGCACTTTTCGTATACTGGCGAATCGTAATTAAATAGAATTTTAATGTATTTACAAAGTAATAATAATTTAATTGAGTCAATAGATTAGCTTTTTGCTTATTTTATTACTTCTATTGGTTTACTTTATTTATTGCCCTTCAAGGAAATCAATAAACTTTATAAGTGGAAACATGTCTCGCTTATTAGTGTAATATTTTTAGATATATTAAATTTTTTTTAAGCAAATCATAAAGAAGTTTCAAATTTTAGTTCTTATGTCACAGAAAGAGCTAGCTGCCTACTTAAAGACTTTATCTTTTATAAATATATGTACTTGTAAACGAAAAAACGACCATTAGTTAAAAAAAATCGAGATAGACTCCAAATTATTAAACAAAGTTAAACATTGCGTATACAATAATTAAACTGGAACAAGTCATAAAATCATTTCTTATTAAGTGCCAATACTAAAGGAACATTTTCATCTTCTTGTAGCTCGACAGCACTTCTATTACTATTTTTATCACTATTGGACTGATTTTGTCCCTCGATGTCTTCGTATTCAATTGAAGGGGATCGCAGGAGCTTAAATTGCGCAACTTTTTCATGATTTGTAATCACCAAAGAGGCTGGTCGCGGGCCTACATGACAGGATAAGATTTAAAAAATAATACTTCCATTAAACATTAAAAAATAATACTTACCCGATGGAGGTTTACTACACCGTTTGTCACCACTTGATGTAAGCTTCTCTGATATATACTCGATGTGTGGTGCAGCGATGCTGCTGCCCTGTTTTATAGACACCCGCTTATCAGTGGTCTTAACACTTCCGGTATGTTTTAAAATTGAATCACGGCGTTGACCTATAGGCGAAGACGGAATCAGCGCGTTGGGTTGCAGTATTAACGGCAGGACACTGGTACTTTGCAGATCTATGTCTAGAATAAGGTCGTTGGGTTGGGTTTATAGATCAATCATTGAAAGTGAATGTTGAAGATATTGTCAATTGCGTTATATGGATGATACAAGTAAGGGGGCAACAAAGTTGAAATTACGAAATATGTATTATAAGAATTGATAGTTTTCTTTTCCCCATAACCAGATATATACATTTGTTGGTCAAATTAAATAATTGTTAATTTTAGGTCAACTTATTTTACGTTAATTTCGATTTATTTTCCTTAAAGAATTAAATTCACACTTTACAGTGCTTATGTGCAGATATGTAATATATGTAGATATTGCAAATGAAGTCAAACAGAAACAAACGTATTTTGTATTATGAAACTCTAAAATGTTGTATTTAAAGGAAAAAACAAAGGACAGGCATGCAAAAAACGGCTCCAAACCCAAATACTCCAACAACCAATATTAAGACTTATTTGCTAAATCATACTAATTTTAATTCGAATTTCAAAAACACAATGAAAAACAAAAGGAAGAGGGATTTTCAGAGAAACGCCACGCATTGATACTAGTTTTGTTTAAATTTTTATTTTTATTATTGTTATGTTATAATGTTATAGAAATTATAGAATCCATCCAATTCATGCAGTTATATTTGTGGCATTTAATTAAAATTTTGAAGCCTTTTTTCTTATAATTGCCTTAAGGTTCTAGTTTTTTTTATTGTACAATAAGTTGTTAGTCGGTAAGACACGCTCTCTCTCTCTGAGTTAAATAATTTTCGTAAAAATATTATTTTTTTGTTATGAAGCTTTTTAGGTTGCTCTTAATTTTCTACTCTTATAATAATCATAATATTAATATGGTTTATTACCAAACACCGAGAACAAAAGAACTAATTTTGTAAATAACTTGACTGCATATTTGGATTTGATTATAAACTAAATCTCACTTTAAATCTCAAACTCTCCAGCCAAATAAAACATAGTAATAGGAAATTGCCTCAATCAACCAGCACAACCAACAGCGAACATGTTTGTTTGAAATGACCCTCCGTATGTACATAGATTGCATAAAAATGTGTGTTCGCTTACATAATGAATTAATAGCATTTTGTTACTCTATGCACTCTCCACAAACCATTATTTAATTAAATTACATACGTTTTTATAAAAAATATAAAATAAATTTGGTAACGAAAAAAATTGTATGATCATGCGAAATAAAACGCAGCGTTAAAATTTACTATTATGAACATATTATGAACTGAATTTTAGATGTTGATATACGTGTACTATAGGCAATGAAAAAAAGGGGGTTGAATATTTAATAACTTTTTTATTAATGTGTTTTCCAAAAAGCGTGGGGAATTTATTATGGCAAAAGGAAGTAGCCATCAAATGTGATGAAACATTGAACGTGTATCGTGTAAAGTATGGGTTAACGCAGAGACAAATATGCAAATTTTATTGTTTATACCTGTGTGTCGAGAGCAAAACTACCATGGCGTATACTCGTCAATAGTTCACTCTTAATTTTTTATTCATGTGGACCATTTTACACGTCGATGTTTGACGCTCGAATTTGGGTTGGGATTGCTTGTAATTTGCTATAAAATATTTTTATATCCCTTCATTATATGAAATATTAAAAAGGATACTTATACGAAAATTGTTATGTATGTAACATTGTTTTCCTTACTGAAAGTAAGGTACATCTACATGTTGTTCTTTTTTTTAAAGGAAGAAACCGACCTGTAAACGTATAATCTCGACAACGATATTAAAAAAAAACAACCCATAAAAATTAAAATTTCAAATTTGAAAATGCTCAGATCATTTTATTCTGAGCACTTAGAGCACGCTCATACTCTGAGAAAAATGGCTCGACGCGGGAGAGTACCAATCCCCAACGTGTAACACTGTGCTACTTTACTCCGGCAAACTCTCCGGCAGTCCCCGTGAATCTGGAGTGGGTCTGCTGCTAACGCCAACAGCACGCAGAGGCCTAATTTCCTGGCACCCACATGGTGATAGGATCCTATAGGCCAGATTTCGCACTAGAGTACGGCGCGTCACGATCATACAGTGTTACGCCTCAACGAATCCATCGACTAAGGATGAAAAAGACAACTTCTACAATCAGCTAAGCACTGTATTCAACGCAACGCCGAACGGAGATAGCATCATCGTTATGGGGGACTTAAATGCCAAGGTAGGCAACGGCAATGAAGGACTCAAACATGTGATTGGGAAGCACGGCCTCGGCGAACGAAATGACAAAGGTGAAAGATTTGTTGATTTCTGCAACACCAACCACCTTGTCATAGGAGGCACCATGTTTGAGCATAAGACCTACCACAAGGTCAGCTGGGTGTCAACTGACAGGCAATCATCATCCAACCAAATCGACCATGTGGCGATCAGCTGACGTTTTAGGAGCTGTCTTTTAGACGTCCGAAACAGACGAGGAGCCGACATGGGTATGGTACGGGATCATCACGTTATGGTAGCTACTGTCCAGTTGCGTACTGCATCAGTTCAAAGAATCCATACTATCCTCCGAATGCCTAGGCATAACATCGACCGGCTAAAGATCCCCTCAGTACGCCAACAATTAAGGGATCATTTATCGCAAGGAGTGGAAGCAATCAGCAGCTCACTGCCGACAACCATCCAGGAACATTGGAAGGCTGTGAAAAATGTTTTCACATCTGGAGCGGAAAGTATTGTTGGTAGAAGCCAGGCAAGGCACAGCACGTGGCTTACCGAAGATACCTGGAGGCGGATTGAAGAACGTAAGCTACTTAAAGCTCGTATTGTAGATATCCCAGCAGCAGCGAGGAGCGAGCTAGAGTCCATGTATCGAAGAAAAATGAGAGAAGTGCAGCGTAGTGTAAGACGCGACAAGCGTAACTATATTAACAACCTGGCCTCAGAAGCAGAGGATGCAGCGCGCAGGTGCGATAGCCGAACCGCGTACAGAATCATCAAAAAGCTGACAGGTGGTAACTGCTCTAGCCAACAGCCGGTGAAAGGCCTAGATGGTGTCGTACTCGTTTCAGATGAGGATCAGCTCAAGCGATGGAAGAAGCTTTTCTCTACGGTCCTTAACCGTGTATTCGCTAACGATATGCACCCAAATCAAACGGAGCTGCCGGAAGTAACAATTTCCCGAATTCGCACCTCAACTCCCAGTAAAGATTAGATCGCGATCAACGCACTAAAGAACAACAAGTCGGTAGGACTAGATGGTACACCGCAGAGCTTCTGCGTGCCGCTCCAACGACATCATCAGAGCTTTTATATCCTCTTGTAGAGAGAGCTTGGGAGGCAGAAAGTTTCCCCGACGAGTGGAAGAAGGGAATGATTGTCAAGCTCCCAAAAAAAGGTAGTCTTATGGAGTGCGAAAACTGGAGAGGCGTTTGCGTTCTTCCTGCCGTTGCAAAGGTAATAGCCAAATTAGTACTTGAGCGAATTAAGGAACATCTGGAAGATACACTCGATGCCGAACAAGCAGGTTGCCGCACTGGATCCTCCTGTGTAGACCACATAAACACCCTGCGGATCATTATTGAACAGGGCGTTGAATTCCGGTCACCACTACACCTGCTGTTCATCGATTTTGAAAAGGCGTTTGACAGTGTCAACAGACAGTTTATCTGGCTCGCCTTGCGCAGGAGAGGTATACCCGATAAACTAATAGCTATTATTAAAGCAACCTATGATGGCTCTAAATGTCATGTGCTGCATATAGGAAAGCTGTCAGAGGAATTGGAGATCCTAAGTGGGGTACGACAAGGTTGCATTCTATCGCCGATACTTTTTTTGTTGGTTATTAGCGATGTACTTCGCGCAGCTTTATCTACTGGAAACGGAGGAATTCGTTGGACTCTTACATCTCAACTCAAACATCTGGATTACGCTGACGACGTTTGTTTACTCTCACACAGAATTATGGAGCTGTACCAAATGACAACATATGTGGATAGGGAGGCAAATGTTGCGGGTTTGAAGATTAATACTGCCAAAACCAAAATCATCAACCTCGGCACTTACTCAGTTACTTATGTTAACATTGCTGGACAGCCGGTAGAGAGAGTAGAGAGTTTCCAATATCTTGGGAGTATTGTCTCGACCGAAGGTGGAACCGAACAGGACACTGTCAACCGAATCGGCAAAGCAAAATCGGTGTTTGGAATGGTGAAGCAATGCGATCAGCTTAAACACCAAGCTGCGACTGTTCCACTCAAATGTTGAATCTGTGCTGTTGTATGGGTGCAGCACTTGGAAGGTGACCGCTACTATCACAAAAAGATTACAAACATCCGTAAATAGGTGCCTACGGAACATCTTAACGGTTTTCTGGCCTAACCGTATCTCTAACCAGAGAACGGGTCAGGAACGACAGTTCCATAGCAAACTACGCATTGCAATGGAATCCGTTATCTCAGGATGGTAGAATAACGGGTAGTCCGAGAAATACATGGCGCAGAACACTTGAGGAGGAGTCACGGCAATTGGAGAAGAGTTGGAGAGAGCTGAAACTCATTGCCATGAACCGCACGCGATGGCGCGTAGGCGTAGTAGAGGCCCTAGGACCCGCAAGGGGACATAGGACATAAGTAAGTAAGTAACAAGGGGCTATATGCAATCGTAAGAATAAACACGTAAAATATTTGGGACAAGTAAACTACGAAGCAATTAGAAGTGATTTTGGGGGAACGAAGTGCATAAATGTTTCTACCTATATTAATTAAAATTGCTTCGTTGAATATAATTATTTTATTTTCTCAAAAAGATGGACTTAACATTTCTTGAAAAAGTTTTTGCCAACGAGGAATACATCTTTTAAAAGGACAGCATTACCTTTTTGGAGGGAATTGATTAGTATTACACTTCCAAAAATGAAGATGAAATAGCACATTCACAAGAAAACCGACTTCTGTTTTTGGCAGATAATTTTCTAAAAAAGATTTAAAGAGATTGTTATGTTCCTCAAGAAATATTATTACGATCATTATCAGGACTGTAAGATTGGAAGGATACAAACGCTCAAGAGTTAGTTTTCTTTGGTTTACTAAAGCACACTTTTTTCTTAGCAAATCGTGTTAGTTATTAAAATCAAGTCAAATATAAACAAATCAAGGAAGGATTTGTTTTATTACGAAGAGAATATATTCAGACATTTTTGAAGCACCCGATTATTCGGCCCAGGTCCCAACTTAATAACCGCATTTATAAGCAAAGAAAAAATTGTATGTTGATGAAGCGATTGTCCTTTGGCAAAGATTTCGCTCTCACAATGAGATCACTTCGACATTCTATACTCTAAAATTAAAGATCCCATAAAAAATAATTTTTCTTATATTTTCATAAATTGTCCAGAATTTTTATATAGAAGCCCCCTTATATTTTGCAAACAAACACGAACTTGTAGTATATTGAAACGGGGCCCCTAGGTCAATGGAACCCATACAATATCTAAACCTATTTCGCACAGCTATTGAGCAGTTGAGCGCCTTAGCTGGCACTAGCTGTGTTAACTTTGCCTTTACATGCATGATGTCGGTGGCTAGTGAAATCTTGTGATTAATTATAAACCCACTTCCAAATATGATATTATTTATATTCGGCGCGACAGACCGTTGCGGTCCAAGGCCTAGCTTATCGCGACCATTTGTGTTGTGCAGGTATATTTTTGCACACAAATAAAAGGAACCTACAATTTAATGTCGTATCCGAATGGCGAATTGAGGAGATTTTCCGTAACAAGTTTTTTCTCTCGAACTTATGTCAGACATTCGCGAGACAGAAATTAGAACCACAAACCTCCTGCTCAGAATTCCATGCACTAATCCACTGAGCCACGGCGACCAAACCCATTTTCAAAAGCCTGATATTACTTAAACATATAACTTTGAACACATATGTATCTCCGATGACAACACTTTTGTTTTTGTTATTGACGTGAAACTGTTCAATCCAAATCGTTGCGCCAAGCGTCGACATGTAAAATGTCACATATTACAAAAATAAAAAGGTTTTTTTTATAGAGATGAGAGAAAAACGATATTCTTTATATTATTGAGTCGACATTTTTTCCAGATACTCGTATATTGGGTAGTGTTATGGAAAATGCATTGGAAGGGACTCAAGTTTGCGAAAGGTTTTCGTCTCATTTATAAAAATTCCACATCTATATCGATATAAAGGAAAAATAATTTCAAATAAAGTTAGCTATACTTAAAAGATACAAGTTTTTATGTGTTCAAGCCCGTTAGTTCTGATGGCCCAACCATTCATAAGTTAAAATTCATTTTAAACGTTCTACTTTGTATAACTCTTTGATAAACAAGTACATATAACAATTTATAGTTGCAATTGTTTGCACTTCAAGTTTTGATATGTGTTTATGTTAATTTCAATGAATTGATGCCAACACAAAATTTCCCTATTAATACGTGGGCGGTAATTAAAAACGAATACATTTTCCTCACAAAGTACTTTTAAAATTTATATAATCACATCATCATTTTTACTGTGTTTCTTTCTACAAAGTTTGGTGTGTTAATTTAAAAATGAAAATTCAATAGACGAATCATTGCGTGCCAAATCAATTATAATATCTTTATGTCTGAAGTACAAGTATATCACAACCAATGGGTGAATACATTTCTGGATGTCAAGTCGGCACGCAATGTGATTAAGTTGTTTCCTAAAATAGAAATATTTTCAGATTTTTTAATAACCGGTTCATTCATAATTGAACTTAAGTTTTTCGAAAAAAAATTTAAAAAAAATGCATTGTAATGAAAGCGCTGAAAATTGAGCGCATCATCAAATTGATGTAAGCCTCATAAAATGAGGAGAAGAAAGCATCACCTACCAAAAATGAATGCATTTCAAATTATCCCTCGTTATAACTTTGTATCATCGAGTCTATACTCTTCGGCATTTGAAATCACAATCACAGTGGGGACCGCGGTTGTTGAGGTTGTGTAAAACCGGTGCTGTGGATCTGGCTCGTACCCAGTGGAATGATGATATACATGCGCTTTTTGATCCCCAACAGTCAGCAGCTGAACAGATGCTGTGGTACTTGAATCACCCGCAAAACTGTGGTTTATTTTATACTGGTCGATTTCCTTTGCAACACCGCCACCGCCAGAAATATTTGAGAGTGACAGTGAACTAACACTGTGACTACAACTTAAATGATATCCCGGCTGCAATTGGCCACTGCAGAAGTCATTTATCAAGGGCAAGTGCACATGGTTATGATGATTGTGATTGCTTAGATTACTATGATTGTTATTATTGTAGGCATTAATTGAACTCTCATCGGATGGTGAACCAATTTCTGAAGATTCACGAATTGGTGCTAATTGCATTTGTGCTAACATCTCACCTGTTGGTAGTCCCGACGGACTCGGTCGTTCACTGCTTACGTCTTCAAATGCTTCTTCGTTCAATGTCTGCAAGGCGCCGCAGATCATCTGCTCCTCAAGAGTTACCTGCAATAGGAGAATTGTTATTCTTAAATAAAATTCCCATGAAATATGTATGTAAATTGTTTGAAAATTTACGTTAAAAATGACAAAAACATATAAATTAATTAGCAATTTGCGATTCTTTCTACTTTTAGCTTTTTAACAACAATAATAAGAAGGAAGAATAAATTTATAACTGCAAAGTGTTATACAAACAATTAATATTTAGTTCTTGAGTTGGCTCCATTCGGTGTATGTAGGTGTATGTAAATATTACAAATTTATCGATTTCGCCTTCAAATGAATAGAAGAAATATACGTTTTTTTTATAATGTACACACGCTAAAGGGGTTTGCACCCTTATAATGCTTAGCACAGCGTGGGCGTTAGAAAATTAGGGAGAGGAAAAGATGAGATGTCTATGCACGCGTGTCTTAAACGACTGCAGATCATAAAGTGCATCATTATGAAGAGCACGAAGAGCAACATGTTGAAGAACGTACACTTGGAATCTTCAAAATGAAACATGTCTGATTGGAAACATAAGCAGTCATGGCACACTTTGCTACGGATACTACTGATTCGATTATTTTATTCATTGCAATGCGCCTGACGCACTGGTACAAATTGGGAATTTGGCTTTCCTATTCTTAGCAACGTTCTCATTTTTCGAGTAAAGAATAAAGAATTTAAATTTTTTTTATAACGTACATACGTTCAAGAGATTCGCACCCTTATAATGCTAAGCATAGCGTGGGCGTTTAAAAATTGAGAAGACGAAAAAATTAGAAGTCAATGCACATTTGTCTTAAATGCAAGCAATTCATACAGATACGGAATCACAGTATCGGACAATTCATTCCGCACAGTTATTGTGAGGCTGAATAGGGAATCTCTGAATTGGTACGTCCGAAGAACTAAGGGCTCGAGTTGAGGCACGGGTATTGCGAATGGGTTGGATGATGGGCGAGATGCACCTGGATATTTCTTTGAACTCCGCTTATGGAAAAGGCGATAAAACAGTGAAAAGCAGAAAATATTTCTACAATGTTCAACCGATTCAATTGTTTTCACGATATGTTCGTCACCTATATGTTTTATCGCGCGGTTTTTTTTTCAGAAAATAAAAATAAACTCAACTATTCTTAAAATGTAAATGTACAGACCCCCCGTCGAGAAAAATACCCTCAACAACAACCACCCACTGCTTAGACGATTCGATGATTAGTGATGAGACCGGATACACTGAAGATCGCCATACTTAGAGATCACGAACATCTCGTCCTTTGGAGAAGTGTGTGACTGAAAGCGTACGAAAGGTCCATATGAGTGAACATATATCTCTATAAGATTAAGTCGCTTCAAGATCTCTTAACAACTGATAATGAAAAGCGTTTTTGAAGTGAAACATTTTTACGGAGGGGGCAACATTTTTTAAGCTTTACATTGTTATTACTCTGCTGTACACATCAGTCTGTTGTTCACTTATGTTTATTTTATGCCCCGTTTTCTATACTTATATTTTATATGTATGTAAGTATATATGTATATTCCTACAAATATAACTATATATATATAAATACACATATTACTTCGGCCACAGCTCCTATGGAAATTCTGGTATCTGGCCAATAGCGTCTGGAATTTTTGGAAAACAAGCTATTTCTTAAGCGATTCGTATGAAACTCTGAATGTAGGACTAATATGCGACTATACGATTTGTTTCTATGGAAATTTTGGGATCTGGCCAATAGGGTCTGGGATTTTTGGAACCAAGCCATTTCTCAAGGGATTCGTATGAAACTCGGAATGTAGGACTAATATGCCACTATAAGATTTGTTCCTATGGAAATTTTGGGATCTGACCAATAGCGTTTGGAGTTTTGGGAACTAAGCCATTTCTCAAGCGATTCGTATGAAACTCGGAATATATGATTTAGATCCGAATATAAGAATTAATTGGTCCTATGGAAATTCTGGGATCTGGCCAATAGTAGTAATAACATTCGATATAAGATTTTAAATATGTGTTAATGACTTAACCCCCTCCTGTTTTCAAGTTACCGTTTAAGGGAGGATCATCTACTACAATAGGAAAATAAAATACAAAAACTTTTAACTCTATACCAACGCAAACAAAATCGTCATTGCAAATAATTATGATTACCAGAGCAATATTGAAAAAGTTTTAAAGGATTAGGCCGAGTGAGAAATAACACCGATAACGACTAAAACAACACCAACCGTAAAAACAACGTCAATTTAAATTAAATAAAATCACTTTACATCAACAAATTAATCAAACCGGTAAGTGCTCTTTTTTTTGGCGGTTATCACTTTTACAATCATTTAAATTAATGCTGTTACCTGTATATATTCGTATTCATGAACTTTTGGCTGCATACGTGCAAAGAAAAATATGTATCTATGTTTAGAATTCATGAACAAAAAAAAATTTGGAAAAAGAAAACAAACTTTGTGAACATATTCATTGGTTTTGTTTGTTTGTTTTGAGTTTGTGAAATTGTGCTGTGTGCTTAGGATAAAAACACTACAAATAAAACTCACCTGTTTTTCCATGTGATTTGTGGTAGAATTTTTACGGGAATGCGGCTGTCCAACAGTTGCTAGGGAATGTGAATCTATGCTATCCGTGTTAACGGCGGAAACATCAGTAATAGCTGGTGCAATTTTAATTTTGCGATGCATTTTATCACAGTCACGCAGTGTTGTAATGAGTAGACGAAACAGCTCCCAATGACCAAAACTAAGACCGAGAACCTGCAATGCAACGAGCCGTTAGTTGCTAACTCTAAAATGTATTTATTAGAGCTGTAGCGACACACCGATTTTAAATCATTAATATCACAGTGCTTCAGCACACGTCCTGTAATTGAATTCTCCTTTAGAATTGGTGATAATTTAGCTAGTGCTGGTTTCAGGTCTTCAATTCGTTCGACCAGATTCACGACGCCTTCTACACTTAGTTCGGAGAGATTTATCTGCAGTATATCATCCTAGTTGTGGGTTCAAGACAAAGATGGTTATAAAAACATTTGCATACGTTTTTGTACACGATGTAAAATATTACAGAAAACGATTCGTTTGGCGAACCGATTGGTGGCCGGGCATTCGGACTTAAAGTTCTATGCTTTAGTTCACTTATGGCATAGGGATGATTAAGGGCCTCGTTGGGGAACATATGATATGGCGGGTAAGGTGTCGGTCCACCATAGACTGATTGTTGTGGAATTCGAATGGGTGGTGGGACATTTGGTTTTGTTTGCAGAACAATCGAACCTTCGTCTTCGATGGCTTGTTGATCCTCTAATAAGAATTGATCATTTAAATAAATGAAATAAGCTTAATAGGAAATTACTTACCCTTTAATACTTTTCTTAAATATGGGTCTAGATTGATTGTAAATGGAAGAAATATTCTTAAATCTGCAACTAGCAAATCTGATTTATGCAACTGCAAAAAGGCATCAAGTTTACGCTCGTCACGATCGAGCTCAAGCAGAGGGGCAGCTTCTCGTAGGCACCCCAATTTCGGACGAACTCTGAAGTAGATAAATTAGTTTCCGTTTATTGTGATGTTTTTTTTAAATTTGTACACAAAATTTGAAAATACTTTTCATAAACAGTCTGTAAGGAGATCGTGTCCTCTAATGAGTCAATGAGTTGGTCGTGCTGCAAAACGATCATACTAGCTCGCAAAGGCCATTGTTCGGTTAAATTAATCCACGAGCTCAAACGATACCAACTAAAGTCTATTTGGAATGCTTTCAGTAGGCGAACTGTAGATAAATGTATGAGCGTGCATAAGTTGAGGGTATTATTTTTTTTGTTACCTGTTATGTAAATGACGTTCATAAGTCGCCGCATGCTCCTGGGGTTGACATCACTAAAGTAGTCATCGGTTAGAATAATTTTGGATAAATCGAGCACTCCTTGAGGATTTTGTCCAAGCCTATGAATATTCGAACCAATCGAACTTGCTATAGACTCGGAGGCACGTAATTTTTTACCTCCTGCACGGCCGGGATTAAGAGGTGTACGTAATTTTTCCTGGCTGGACATGATCTCAGAAGCATTTGAGAGTCTCCGTGCGGACACTGAATGTCCCAAGGTAGGTTCATCCGATTGAATTTCGCTGTAGGTACGCTTGAAGAGCAGCGCAGTCATTTGTGCTCGCTGAACTTTGCGCAGACCAGAATTTTGCAGGTACACGGGCAGATGAATAAGGTTTCGTAGAAAATCATGGCCGCCAATGCCGCCTTCAGTGAACAGCCGTCTACTGTTGGCTTCGGCAGCCTTAGCTATTACATGAGGATCTACGGCAATTAGAAGGACGAATGGTCGATTCGGTGAAGATAGCAGGGTGTGAATGGCATTTAAAACGGAAAGAATTCGTTCGGTGTCACAGGAATCGAGTGCGTCAACTACGCCAACGAGACGACTTTGCTGATTGGTAAACGAATCAAGGCACTGCAAGTAAAAAATCAAAATCAATAAAACATTCTCATCTGGATTAGCATGAAAGACATGGGAGATTATAAATCTTACCTTAACCATGTCCGTCATTAGAGCAACTTCTGCCCCCAGTGCGGATAACGGAGCACCCTCATTGGTGCGAACAGATCGACGCAAATGTCTACTTTGCGAGACGAACAGTGAACTAAGCGCTTTAGCCATAACATGTAAATTTGTACAAACGATTGCCGCTAAAATAGCGCATATCACATAAATTGACACCAATACATCGGATTTTGCCACATCGGAGGAGTGAGTTAAATAGGCTACAACAAGCGAGATACCCGCTATGAATGTCAACATACCCAATTCAAAAATTATCACAATAGGAACGCAGCACATGCGTCGCCAGCGCCAACCAGCTGAAGATTTCAATGGCTTTGGACGAAAGGCGCGATAAAGACGCGTCGTCAACCATCCATAGTGGTTCTCGATAGCTTCAAACAGCAGCGCCAGCATATATGCGACAGCACCTTCACCTGTCGGTGATGCACTGCTCGCCTCGGCAAAGTGAAACCTCACTGGTTTCGCTTGGATTTCACTCTGCGACCCAGGAGGATGGCAAAAAGCCACCTGGAAGATCAGTCGCAGTTTACCTATTCGCTTCATGATGCCGTGATGCACAGAATATGCCCAGTACATGTCCATGTGATAATTGGCATACCTTATGCCTATAAGAATCAGATAGACAAAAATGAGGAAGAGAGCAGCAGCCACTCCACCCCAAAGTGTTGACCATGTACTTAAGCCAATAACGGTTCCCAGAACCAAAGCTATATGCAGACACACCAGGAACAGCAGCCCACCCGTTCTAATGGGGGGTTCAGCCCATTGGCGAGCAAAATTGTTCATTTCCTCGCGCAGTTTGTTCAGAAGGAAGCTCTTGCCACTACCCCACTTCGCATAGAGTCCAACTGTGATGGGAGTCGTGAGTGTAGGTTCACTTAGGACATCAGCCAACGCTGAGGAGTACAGCTCATATCCAAGCATACCTTCTGAGTCTTCGTTTGTGTTGAGGCGTCGTGCACCAAACACTTGTCCAAGAATAGTCTTTTGGTGTAGGGTGTCAATGCCGTAAGGAGTTTCGCCGGCCTTATTCGCTCGGTACAGCAATTGGCTGTTCTTTGGATTGCGAAGCAGAGCTTCGACAATGGCTTTTGACCGTGCACGCATAGCTATGTGAAGGCATGTGTCGCCACGCTTATCACTAGCCGTCACTTTGGCTTTGTGTTCGAGCAGCAATTGCACCATATACAGATTACGATTTCGAACAGCACGCAGAAGCGCCGTGTCCCCCTCCTTAGTTGACAACTCAAGGTCGGTGTTAGAGGGTAGCAAAATCTTTGCAATGTGCGCGTGGCCCTTCTCTACAGCCGTATAAAGTGCTGTTTTTCGATCTTTTCCCTGGATGTCAACGTCAGCGTGCTTCTTAAGGAGAGCTTCAACAACGCCACGGTGTCCTCCTTTGACAGCATGAATTAACGGTGTATCACCAGCACGATCTTGGATATTGATGTAGGCCCCGGCTCCAATCAGCGAAACAGCAATTTCCTGGTTAAGTAGGAGAACGCAATTAATGCACAATAATTAAATAGTCTCAAGTTACGCAAACACTTCTTTACCTGCAAGCCCTCACGGCTGGCAATCGACAAAGCGGTCATACCATCTTTATCTAATGCATTGACATTTGGTTTCTTTTCAAGCAACAAGCGAACACAATCGGTATTGCCACCGGACGTAGCTACCAGAAGCGGCGTCCATGAGTACATGCCAGCTGTATCCACATTGGCACCAGCTTTCAAAAGTATGGCCACAATGTCTGCATTGCCTTTGCGACAGGCCCACACCAGCGCTGTGGTGCCATACTTGTCGCCAACATTAACTTTGGCTCCACGTTGCACCAGAAGCTCAACAATGTCCTTAAATCCACGTCCAGCTGCCCATAGTAAAGGACCCAAATGATAGTTACCGTGGGAATTGGCGTCGGCTCCTTTTTCAAGGAGTAATTGTACTATGTCGGTGTGACCGCGATACGATGCCCACATAAGTGATGTCCACCCACCCTACAAAAAATTATTAAAGCAATTAATTGTAATCATGAGGTTGTTTTTGTGCAAACAATTTAAAAAATTTATAAAATTATAAATTCAAAATTCAATCAGAGCTAAAATGTTGTCTTGAACTATTCTAACTGTTCCGATACGTTGTCTCTTATTTATGTCAGTAATATGAGGGTAATAATTAATCTCTCAAAAATTTACAAATCTTATATTGTACTCAGCAAGCACATAATAATAATAATAATATTCGGCGCGACTGACCGTTGCTGTCTCGAAACCATTAGTGTTGGGCATGTATATTTTTGGATACCAATGGAAGGGACCAACAATTTAGGGCCGGATCCGAACGGCGAATTGAGAAGCTTTCCGTGACAAGTTATTACTCTCGGAACGTTTGTCACCCATTCGCCAGAGGTGGGACACCGTGAAAAATACCTTTGGTGTTACTGGGATTCAAACCACGCTCAGTAGCCATGCGCTTTTCCACTCAGCCACGGCGCCCACCAACAAGCACACAGCGTTGACTCAAAAACTGACAATGGTATATGAAAACAGTTGTTCTATTTAGTGTTATACAGCCGCTGCATTAAGCGCATTACAAATAATATGAAATCTTCACATTTTTTGACAGATAACACACCAAACATTTTTCTAGCTCGCTTGTCAAACACTTGCTTATTTGACGTACAGACTGATTTAACGTTCAGAATATAAACAGCAGCTAAAAAGAAACGGCGAGCTCCGCAAATCCCCCTTTAGGAAAAAAAAAGTCAAAAGAGAGGAGAAATTTTCGTAAATAGGATCTCAAAAATCACACCTAACAAGCTAGCTGCAAAAACATGAATCTTCTGCGCATCTGCTCCGATATCTGCACACGCCGAACAGACCTAATAACTTTCTCGACAATAAAAACAACTCATAAAAATGAAAATTTTTCGTGTAAATTCTCTAATCGGGGTATACACAATGTGCAAAGTTTGAATAAAATCGGGTAAATTTTTTAAAAAAATTGTTTAGGAGCCCCCTATCCCGATCACTCAAAAATGTTAACAAATAGTGTTTCCATGGGGGATACACATGTGTATAAAATTTAAAGAAAATCGGGTACATTTTAAAAATTTTTTGTATGGGTCCTTCCGACACCGGGGCCCGATAACTTCAATATTTTTACAAAAAAAGGTTGTTCATCGGAGTTACACATGCATATAAAATTTGAAAAAAATCTGTTACTTTTTTTTAGAAAATTTTTCGACCACAGGGCTCGATCACTTCCAAATTTTTACAAAAAGTTTTGTCAGTCAGAGATACTTGGTGCTTGTTTTTATAAAATTTGTATGGGTGCCCCCCGAACCAGATCATTACCAAGTTTTTACAAAAAGTGTTGTTCATCGGAGTTACACATGCATATAAAATTTGAAGAAAATCTGTTCCTTTTTTTTAAAAATTTTCGACCACAGGGCTCGATAACTTCCAAATTTTTAAAAAGTTCTGTCAATCGGAGATACTTGGTGCTTGTTTTTATAAAATTTGTATGGGTGCCCCCCGACCCCGATCATTTCCAAATTTTTATAAAAAGTGTTGTCCATCGGAGTTAAAATTTGAAGAAAATCTGTTACTTTTTTTTATAAAATTTGTATGGGTGCCCACCGAAACTCGAATCTTTTCAGTTTTTTATTTAATTTTTCTTGCTTTTGTGTAATTGCTTAGAGGCACAGGTTCGAATCCCACTCAGTCTTTTTATTTTATTTTTCTTTTCAAAACAGGTATCTATATACAGGTAAATATATAATGCACAAAATCAACGAAAAGCATAATCATAATAAGAATAATCTGCGTGATTCTTTTCGGTTTTATTTTTCAATTGTTATTTGCAATCCCACAATTGATCATTAATAATAATAGCCCGTTGCGGTCCAAGGTCTAGCTTCTCGCTACCATTCGTGTTATATTTTTGCACACAAATGGAAGGGACCTACAATTTAATGCCGTATCCGAAAGGCAGTTGAACAGTTTTCCGTGTCAAGTTATAACTCTCAGACAATCACGAGAGGTGGGATCGTGAAAAATACTTCTGATGTTTCTGGGATTAGAATCTGGAACCGCCTTTCTATGAAGTCCAACGCAGTAACCACTAGAATCACGGCGCCCAGGTACTCATAAGTCATAACAATTTTATTCAGATTGATGCTTTGCACTGTATACGCATCGTTACAGTGTCTGGTGTGCAAAACTTCAAGTGGATGTGAAAAACGACAATCATATCATTGTACCTTCAATTAATACCAGCGTCTTTTTGCTAGATTATTTCAGTCTATTCGGATCAGTCGATTAATAATTTAATCTCTGAAAAGTTTCATCTACGATATAATTTTCCTTTCCACCACTTTAGCACATCTAATTTAACCGTCATTGTTTGTGTTTGCCTCCTTGTCAAAGTGTACCTATATAAGAATAATGCACATAACAGGGACATATTATGCTAAAAAGGATGAAGGTAAAATATCGTACCCATGTTCTGGTTCATTTTGTTCATTCATCAGTTGGCGGAGGAAGATGCAACTCCGCCAACCAACCGGAGCCAGCAGATAGCGAAGCGCAACAAAAAAAGTCCTTTTTCATTCTAGCTTGTATGTACTGGTGTGTATATACATATACTTTAAATCGAAGATATTAAAAAAAGACTAAAACTACATTGATGGCAATATTATTTGGAAATTTCTTTGGTATGATGGAACTCTATGAGGCTAGCAAGTTTGGGTGCAGTCGACTTTATAGCAGCAAACGAAGCAACGAAACCAACCAACCGACTGAATCTTGCAGAATTCCAAAAAACCGATACAAATTATTGAGAGATTTGCACAGGATTTACCTGTCTGAACCTTAAGTAATAAATTCAGCTTCATCAGGCTTAGCTTCTAAACCTTTTTCTTGCATTACTTGCATTACTTGTTTGGTATCGGTGTGATAGTTATATAATATACATATTTTGTTTTATAATATCGCTTTGACGATTTCCGGCCGCTAACAATCTTTACGTGATTGTGTGCTGGTCTTCAGATGAGTAAAGAATATAACAGATTTTCGAATTTGTTTGTCAGATGTGTTGTGCGTGTTGTATTTTTGCACATAAGTAAATGCTTATACTCATCGAAAAGTAAGGATATCGCATAATAACTGTTGTTATTTTTTTAAGATGCGTAACGATAGTAGACGATAATAACCGCAAGAGCACGGACGCAATAAATAAAAGTATTTTCTACAAGGATTTTATCAGTTTTCTAACAATTTACACACTTTATTCTGAAATACAAAACTAGAAAACTGTCTAGCTCGTGGCCAAAGCAATAGTTTTTCCTTATCTCTTCATTGCCATAAGAGGATTAAATAAAGTAGTTACAAATATGAGTGCGAGTCTGAATGTCAGGTGGGTAAATCTCTTACGTCTACTACTTTCGATACTCGACACTTCGAAATGTTGATTCGGGGCCCGATCACTTCCATATTTTTATAAAAAGTTTTGTCTATCGGAGTTACACATGTTTATAAAATTTGAAGAAAATCAAGTGCTGTTTTTTAGAAAATTTGTATTGGTGCGCCCCGACCCCGGGACCCGATCACTTCCATATTTTTTTATAAAAAGTGCTGCCCAACGGAGATCCACATGCGCATAAAATTTGAAGAAAATCTGTAACTTCTTTTTATAAAGTTTGTATGGGTGCCCACCGACACCGGGGCTAGATCACTTCCAAATTTTTACAAAAAGTGTTGTTCATGAGTGATACAAATGCGTGCGTATAAAATTTAAAGAACATCGGGTGATTGCTTTTTTTAAATTTGTATTGGTGCTCCCCGACCCCGGGATCCGATGACTTCTAAACTTTAATAAAAAGTGCTGCCCAACGGAGATCCACATGCGTATAAAATTTGAAGAAAATCGGGAAAATTTTGTAAAATATTTGTATGGGAGGAAAGTTTGAACAAATTCGGGCTCAAGGAAGTGGGTTAAAAATTGATCACAATATTCTACCCACCAGCCATCCAGGCAGCCAGCCAGCCACAAGTACGCGAAGTTAATATAGAGAATTTAAAATGAGAACTGCTATAGAATACCGAGCGGAAAACATAGTCTCCAAACTGCACAAACACTTTCAAAATCAAGCCAATATTCTTGATCCTTTCCTGATCCGAATTGAAACCTCTTATACTTTTTTCAACGGTATTTAAATTTTTAAAATTTACTTGAAGCGTCTTTACAAAGAAAAGAATAAGCTTAAGATAGCCAGATTTAAAGTAGTAAACTTTCATTAACGGCTGTGGAACCGTAGAATCGAATCGTCAAATCCAGTTTTAATGCTTACCATATCTCTATGCTCAATTTCAGCACCATTATCCAGCAATATTTGCACCACATCGAAATGGCCGTTTTTAGTTGCACACAAAAGTGGTGTCCAATTGTCCGCATCCTCAGCTTGAATATCAGCACCACGTGCGATAAATTCACGAACGAAAGGAATTAGACCTCGCCCAGCGACGACCATAAGTACTGTGGTTCCATTCTGTAATAGGAGTTGAGTTGGCTTTAGTTTTAAAAAATATCTTTCTTTTTTGTTGTCCAAATATTACTTCATCGCGATCATCGAGTGCCAAGTGACGGCTGTCTAGAATCGCCCTAAGTCCTGACAAATCATTGCTATCCACATATTGTAAGACCGTTCGATGGCCTAAAGAACCCATAGAATCTCCGTATCGATTAAGGTTCTAAAAGTAAATATATAAAATTGAAGAATAGGTGGTTTTGTTATTGAATATTTTGTTTAGTTTTTGATTAATAATCTAATTTAAAATATCTTGTTAAGTTCGAGCGTTTGTTTCAAGTTGAACACACTTTTAAAGAGAGCAACACAACACACCATCACACATATGAGAACAACACAACGCATAAAAAAAAAACTAGTAACTAGGAAAACTATTGAACTACAATTTGGTTATTGTCGAAGAAACATAGGAATGCGTTAAAATGAAAAATAAACATACATTTTGTCAAATTGAATTTTAGTTCTTTCTTTAAAACCTTCAATTTGAGCGACTTGCTCGTAACAATTTGACTTTTTATAACGGTAATTTACTTTAAAAAGGTTCGTCGTCGTATGATTAGATTAAAGATTCGGTAGCAAATTTTCAATACGCAAACCAATTGCAGTTATGAATACCTATAAAGGTCATATCATGTGTAATCATTTAATCAGCTATACGGAATGAAATGTGGGATTGGGACAAGGTTTTTATTTACCTATCGGAAGCGTGCAGGATAAATGTTTACGTTTATTTCCTTTTCATTTCTAAGTCATCTGTTGCATTAACTAACTTCGAAGAATCTTAAAATGTAATTGCTGTTTGCAATTTGACAAAACCAAAAAAAAAATATTTTTTTTTATTTTTTTTGTGGAAATCGATTACTAAACTGATGATGAAAACCTAAACCTTCAGTCAGTTTGGAAGATAGACATCAACCACAATAAAATAAATATCTCTGGCAATAAAAATTTTTGCTCTTATGAGTTGATTGTCAGAAGCCTGAACACAGGAAAAGACATTGAAAAAATTTGTGCCGAATTTGGGGACATAGATACATTCCAGAGAGTAAGTAATTTCCTAATCTTTGCAATCTTGACATGTTATAAGAAAAAACCGATAATATTTCAGAAGGTTTTTTGGATGGTCGCGCGATTACTTTTTTTCCAATACCTTAATAAAGGTGAAAGAATAATAAAAATTAATGCTGCTCAAATCTGATGCGCCAGTGGTGAACTTGGTACAAAAAGAAAGGGCGTTTTTTATTATGGTAATAAAAGATGGTATAGTAGTACTTGTATAAATGGTGTTCCGGTCTGGGATGCTAATCCGTTAAGGGATGATTCCTTGGTTCATTCTGAAAAAACAATCGTATGAGAGGGGGGGTCAAATTTTGATATCCTTTGAGATGCAACAACTGAACAACATTTTTTTTCTCAGAATGAAGCAAGGAATTACCCCTTAACGGATTAGCATCCAAAACCCGAACACCCTGTATATACTACTCAGAACAAAATAAGGTACACTTGTTACACTTGTAACATATTGTGTAAGTTAGTCAAATGCACCTTGTCACTGTAAACCGTAGCCACGTTTACCATAAAACAATAGACAATTCAGCATCGTCAAAACTGCAGTATATACGTATGCAGTTTCAATATAAGTTTGAAGCAAATGTGAAAGTTAACTATATTGAACGGATAACCCAACTGACTCCCTAAACGTGGTTTTATTTAAAGGATGGACATCATAGAGACTGAGTTTTGTTTGGGGTTTTCATTAAGAACACGCTATTTTGTTTTCAACATAAAACAGCATATGTTTGAGACATCAAAAATTATTTCGGGTTATTACACCATCGATGCCATTTATTGTTGAATACATCATTTAAATGTCCTCAAAGAAAACGCCTGCCTGAGTGAATGCACTGAAATACATTTTTCATAACTTTTTCTCATAAATCGGGCAAAATACCGGCAATTTCACGTACGATATTGGTCCTGACGTCATCTAAAGTATCTGACTTATTGGCACAAACTGTGAAATTGACAAAACCATACTCGTAATGAAAAAAGTCCAGAGGTGTCAAATCACACGAATTTTGCGGTCAATTAACTGGTTATTTCTCGAGATAACACGGTCGTCGAACTTCGACTCCATAGTTTAGTCAGCTCTGTAGCATGTGGTGCCGTCAAGTTAAAGAACACGTCAATTTCTTTCAATTTATCCCAAAAATGATCAGTCAAGATGGCAAAGTAACGATATTCACTGACTATGACTGTAAGTTAAGAGAAAATTAGATTAGCGCACGTAAGGTGTGATTAAATGGCAAGTATACGACGTGGTCGCCGTCGCTCTGGTTGTCCGTTGGACTTCTGAGCACGAGAAACCCTATTGGGAAAATAAAAATTATGCTACAAGAAAAGGAAATAAATTTTTACCGTGTCCTTATTTCAATAATAATAACAGTTATACTGAATAAAACACATAATTGTACATAACTTTGAAAAACAAATAAACTTTTGTGGTAAAAAAAAATGCTTGATTATCTTACAAAATAACACACCTAAGCTACCTAAGCGCCCACATATCCGTCAAATAATTCACTGATGTTCACTTCTCAGCGCATTCAGTTCAGTATATATCTAAATCCCAGCACCCACATAATCGACATACACTTTGCACGTATACGAGTATCTCAGTCAACACTCATAGTCACCATACATCAAATACATCACT
This sequence comes from Nephrocerus scutellatus, assembly GCA_947095585.1. Classification (NCBI taxonomy): domain Eukaryota; kingdom Metazoa; phylum Arthropoda; class Insecta; order Diptera; family Pipunculidae; genus Nephrocerus; species Nephrocerus scutellatus. Next base: position 85,040,379 of record OX352762.1, read on the forward strand.
GACCTGCATTTCCCATGGAATGCAGTGCAGGGTACGCGTATAATCAGCATACACTGCATTGCACTGCATGAGAGTTGCAATGCAATACGAAACTCAGGAATTCGTTATCTGTCGATCCTAGGATTTGCCTTGCGCAGCACAAAACATCGGAGCATTATCTTCGTCAGCCTCTAGGATAGAAGATAGAAGAAGTAACCTAACACTACACCAGATAAGGAAGATGATAAGTGAAGAGACATACTCCTACATGATTTATGTTATGCATATGGTCGTGTTACCAAAATGTAATGTACGAATGTATAATTAGTTTTAAAATTTTTGTATAAATAGGATGATCGAATAAAATTTACTTCACTTCACAAAAAGCAGTCTTTAACTTAACTATTGATTCATCCCACTTGAGGTAAGGGTCAATAGTTAAACCACATCAACATAGCTGCCCGTACTGATTCCCCCCACCAGTGGTAAGGGTCAATATTTCAAGGCAGCATCAACAATAATAATACCACACTTTTCCGTTATCCACAGTTCATTGACAACTCTACTCTGAGCACAATAATTAAAATATGAAAAAAAAAAACAACCCATAAAAATACAATTTTTCATGTAAATTCTCTAATAGGAGATGGGTATGTGTTAAAATTTGAAGAAAATCGAGCTAATTTTTAAAAAATTTATTTGGGCACCCCTTGGACCTCACTCCAAAAACTTTACAAAAAATTTTGTCCATCGGAGATACACACGTATATAAAATTAAAAAAAACGGGTTAAGTTTTTTAAAAAATTTGTTGGGGCCCCATGACCCTCCAAACCCTGTCTCCAAATTTTTTACAAAAAGTGTTGCCCATCGGAATTTAAAAAAAAATCGGGTAAATTTTTTTAAAAATTTTTTTGGGCCCCAATGACCCTGGGGCCCGGGGTCTCCACATTTTTTACAGAAAGTGTTTTTCATCGAAGATACATACGTATATAAAATTTAAAGAAAATCGGCACCCGGAACCAAGGGTCTCCAAAAGTTTTGTCTATCGGAGATACACATGTGTATTAAATTTGTAGAAAATCGGGTTATTTTTTTAAAAAAATTATGAGGCCTCACGAACCGGGGTCTCCAAATTTTATACAAAAAGTGTTGTCTATCGGAGATACACATATGTATTAAATTTGAAGAAAATCGGGTTAATTTTTTTAAAAAAAAGTTATGGGGCCCCACGAACTCGGGCCCGGGGTCTCCAAATTGTTTACAAAAAGTGTTGTCTATCGGAGGTACACATGTGTATTAAATTGAAGAAAATCGGGTTAATTTGTTTAAAAAAAGTTATGGGGCCCCACGAACCCGGGCCCGGGGTCTCCAAATTTTTTACAAAAAGTGTTGTCTATCGGAGATACACATGTGTATTAAATTTGAAGAAAATCAGGTTAATTTTTTTAAAAAAAATTTATGGGGCCCGGGGTCTCCAAAATTTTTACTAAAAGTATTGTCACCGGAAATACACATGTGTGCAAAATTTCAATAAAATCGGGCTATGGGAAGTGGGTTAAAAATTGATCGCAAGATTCCATGACACACAAATCCACAAACAAACAAACCCACAAAATTTAAAAAAAACTCAGCTAACTAAAGTAAAGAACAAAAAGAGAAGGATAAGAAAGTGTAAACTTCTGGCACTCTTGGTGTCATCGCAGAGATATAAATAAATTTTATGGTTTGAAATGACAGAGTAATGGGATTGGAGAAATTTGTATTGTTCTATTTATAACAAAGCTATAGAGAATAAGCGTGGTTATCGAACTATTATTATTTGTAGTCTCGATAATCGCATATTTGGTGCACACAGTTGTGTATAAAAATTGCAGATATTTTTTACACATTCATGGTTGGTTTACACGTTACTTGAGCTAATGCAATGCATTTAAATCTTCATAAGGAGATATAAAAGCAGTACCTCAGTACCTCTGGGAAAGTGTCTTTCGGGCTTACATCTATGCAATCGAGATCTAGGCCAATATAAGAGTACTGATTTAAGCTGTTTTAAAGCATAGAGTTTCTACTCGGTAAACTAAAGGCTGGTAGGTGCTGTGCTCTGCAAACATGTGTGCGCTACTAATGTTGCTTAATTGAACTAACTATTCGAATAATTACATTGTTTGCTCGATTAACCTTAACAGCATAGTGTTTTACGTTAATGGAAGTAATTGAAATAACTTAGGGTTAATTCACATGATTGAAATGTGACAAAAGATCAGTCAGTCATCATTTATAAGTTAATTTGTGTGCATTCTTTATGCCTGCATTAATGATTTATATTTTATAAATTGCTTTAAATGTAGAAAACATTTTCTTTATGTACTCTGAGCGAAAACGCGGAAAACGCGTATTTGTAGAAACTTTATTGATAATAACAATAATATTCGGCGCGACAGACCATTGCGGTCCAAGGCCTAGCTTCTCGCGACCATTTGTGTTGCGCATGTATATTTTTGGAAACAAACCTACAGTTTTAAGGCCGGACCCGAACGGCGAATTGAGAAGCTTTCGTTGACAAGTAATTTCTCTCGGAACGTTTGTCACCCATTAGCGAGAGTTGGGACACCGTGAAAAATACTTTTGGTGCTACTGGGGATTCGAACCACGAACCTCCTGCTAAATAGCCGTGCGCATTTCCACTGAGCCACGGCGCCGACCCCACCACCTTTATTGATAATCTCTCCCATTTTCGTATATCCACAGAAGTTTGTAGGAAACCACTTTTTGGGCTGCGCCAATTATTAAGTCACAAAAAGACATTTTTTAATTTCAAATAAAGATAAGCTTTTCGATGCAAAATACTGAAAAATGTAACGGACTCTGTAAAAATTTTAAATATTCAGGATTTATCTCGTCGTTCGTTTAGGGAAAAAAAATTCGTACTCATTAAGGACTATGAGACTACTACAATTGCTGCTCTTAACCCTTTTCAAATTCCTGGAAACATTTTTATATTTGCGTACGTGATAATTCTCTATAAAATTTATCACCTTCTTGTTATAAAATTATTGCGTCGGATCTCAGTCATAAAAGGTTTAAAAAATAATGAATTTATTAGCCACAGTTTTATTTGTGCAAAAAAGTATCTGCATATTTTTATCGGACAGCTTAAAACCTTTAAATTTTTTGATACACATCAATTGCACTGTCCAACAAATAATTATTGATATTTGAAAAGATATACATTATCGTTCTCATTAGACGAATTAATTGCATTTCGCTACGGAACATTTCCATGGAAATGAATGAAAGCATTAGTACGGCCAGCAAAGCAGCGAGAGAGTGGTCTAGTTTACTTTTGCTCCAATGCTCTAGAATATTCAGAATATTCGTTCTTTCCCTCTCCCCAAAAATAAGAAACTATGGAAAACGAAAGGCCACCTAGTTAAAGTTCAACCACATGTACGCGCTTTTAGTCTATTATAAGTACGTACAAGAAAACTGTAACGACCTGTAGGCAAAAATTTAAATATTGATAAGCAAAAAATATTCCCAATAGGAGTGCCAATAATAATGAGATGAAAATATTCTATTAGTATTTTACCAGGTGAATGATAATTGCAAAATTGCAAAAGTGACAATCAAGAGAGCACAGATTTTAATACTTCTATTCCTTGATGGTGGTCAGCCATCAGCATAGGGGGAAAAACACAGAATGCATCAGAATTGCAGTTCGCCGTAACTATCTCTGACTGTTGGAAGTGCGGTCAAACCTCCACGAAGTGGCGCCGGTAATTTTCCTCCAATACAGGAAAAGCTGAATGATCGGGCTAGTCCCTTCAAAATAAGGTTGGCGCGAGGCCTATAACCTTTATTATGGAACATGGAACAAATCAGCCTCGGATATGAACGACAACGATCACAGCAACGAAAACGGCTAAAAAATTAAGAATTTTCTCATGGAACGTACGCTCACAAAAACGTTCACGCACCTACATAGGATTCCCCAGATGATGAAAAAGTGAATTCTTTGAATTGGTCGAACTGGAACTTGCCTGTATGATGTGAAAATCATCATCATCACGAATTACTGCATCCGCGAATCAGATTCGAGTCAACACGGCAGCCCTCCGCAACGAAGATACCAGAAACAACTACGGTGAACCGATAGGACTTGCCCTAAATGCAGTGGGAGTAAGTCCTGTGGCTGAGATTTCGGGTGTAGAAGAGAAATGGAAACGCCTTAAGAATACAGTCATTAGTACTTCTGACTACATTTTAGGCAGTAGTCGTACAGATCGGAAGGACTTGTTCGATATAAGCTAGCGACTGAACATAAGAATGTTGCGTACCGAGCAATGCAATAATCTCAAGGAACGCGGGCACGCGAAGATGAATAAAAAGAGCTCAGTATATATGGAAAAAAGTTCAGAGAGCAAGGACCGCACCAGGCGCGAAAGTTCTACCAAAGAGTCCGTGGTATGACGCAATATACACCGCATTGCACATACTGCAGATAACGAGAGTAATCTGATAGCCGATCTCAAAGGCATCTTAGAGCGATGATTTCATGAGTTGCTAAATGGCCAACTAACTGAGGAATTAGAGGCTCCACCAATGACCGAAGACCACACTATGCTTTCGCCACCTGGCGAAGATGCATCCTGTGCCCCATACATAACAAAGGAGATACAAGAGAAACAATCCTCTGAGTCTATTTAGATACTGGCTTACACAGTCTTCAAATCCAGGAATTTAATCATAACATCCAAGCTGCTGGTGTATAAGAAGATGGTCGTACCAGTACTTATATATAAATCCGAGACTTGGGAGCTTAGCAAAAAGCATTCTGACCTCCTAGGGCGCGTTCGAGAGAAAAGGTATGTGAGGAATGAAGAAGTATGATGAAGTATGAGCATGAGCGAAGAGGATCCTGGTGGTAGGATTTATGGAACACGACAGCCATGCCGGCTAAGCATACGTGGAAAGGATGACGTAGACAAGGACGCCCAGAGTTTAGAGATACTAAACTAGATGACATCGGCTCGAAATAGGGCTGGTCGAGAGATTTTTTGCGGGAGGCCAGGACCGGACCCCAATTGAAGAACCAATATGATGATGATACCTTGAAACAAAAAGGGCCAAGCTGCAAAAATATAATTCTTTTATTTTACTTTAGTATGCACTCAATGGATATTAAAACTTTTTTAACTGCATTATAAAGATTTCTACTGAAGATATTGGTATCGCTCTTTTTGCATTCAATTCTAAAAAACTAAACAGAAAAAATTGTTTCTTAACTTATTTTAGCTGAAAATGTAGAGTTGCCTTTTTTGTTTCATGTTATTAATTTATCCTAGAGTTGCACGGAGTGCAAACAATATTGTTACCATGCAAAAGTAGACATTTCTCGCATGTAAAGGGCTTTTCAATTAAGACGCCCAATTTTCCCATAAACTTTCTCGGATATGCGCCAAGATAGCTGCGGTTTGTTTGACGTTTCAAGTAGGCTATACTTATAAAATTACACGCTTTAACAACGTTTATTTAATTTTTTTATCAAAGTTTGCGTCCGGTTACATTACTGTTTCATGCTGGAGGGGATAATGGCCTATAATTCATCTGGCGATGCAGTCCCAGTAAATGAAGACCACTACCGGACCATGTTGACTGACTACTTGGGATAAAATAGAAGATATTGGCTTGAAGCATATGTGGTTTCAAAAAGATGTTGCCACATGCCACAAAACTGGCCAAACAATTGAGTTATTGAAGTCGAATTTGGTGATCGTGTTGTTTACAGAAATTGACCAGGGAATTGGCAGCGGTTCGTCTGATTTGTTTCCTCCGGTCTTTTTCTTTGGTACTATATCAAGTAAATCGTGTTTAACAATAAGCCAAACAATTTAACATGACCTCAGGATCAACATTGAACTCGAAATTGCAGGCATATCGCTCAATTTATGTCATGTGTTCAGTGCATTCCCCCTAGCAGTTCTTTTTTCTGGTAATCACCTATTACAATAAGTTCTACATTCGTCAGACGAAAAACATTATGTCGAACAATTAAAAAAAATACGTAAATCGACGACCTCGCACCAAAATTGACGAAATCTAAACAGATATTTCTTTACCAATTCTGTTAGACAAGATACTATTAATGAGCTGATGGTGGAATGGTGCAGATCTAAAAGCTACAACAACAACTTTCTAATAAGTTGCACAAATTGCTATTTAGGAAAAACTTAATACTATTACAATTACATTGCCATTGTCGAATAAAGATTTAGCTCCGGCGGTTTTTTGTCATTCCATGGTAAAATGTGGCTAAAGGCGCTTGCCGATAGATATTTCCAGTGTACTTATAAGTGGCTAGTAACGAAGTAAATAACAATATATATATATATAACATAGTCGTGACGAAAACAAACATTTCAAGTTAGTGCAGAGTGCAATCAAAAAAAGTTAAGATATCCGACAATTTTTCGATTGCGAAAATGTTATGATTAAAAAACAGTTTCATGTCGATGGTAATTGAATTTAACGAGGCAATTTTAAAACGAGTTATATGATTGCTATTACCATTGCTATTTGTTGCTGTTGTGTTATAAAAAAAGTGGCCATTTATTTCTCGACTTCAATTAATCAAAAATCTAACGCTATAAAAATTTCGCAAATGTATCTGCAAAAGTTAAACTTTGTGTGATACCTGGGGTTTTTATTCTGAAGTAACTCTATATAAATACATTATTATATCATTTAATATTTTACCGGAATTGAACTTGTGTTCCTAACAGGACTATCAATTGAATAGCTTCAGCTTTGTCCGTTCGAGTAGTTATACGTGTAGTTATTTCGTAGAAAAGTATAAAAAGAGTTTTTATCATATGCAGGCAAATTTCAAAAGCTCTAATTCTAATGTAAATTCTTAAATTTTTTCTAACACATCAAAACATTGCCCAGAAAAGCAAGATAAGACTGTAGACACCTCTGTCCATTTTCCCCAAACGATGGTAACAATTGAAAAAACTTGAACTTTTTTATAACCATCACATAATATTGTAATTATTTGATGGATCAGTTAGCATATTTCTAGCCCTTTAATTAACTTTAGAAAAATCTTTTTCGATGGCTGTTAATATTGGTGGTAAGATAATAAATTTAACCGTTGTCCGAGTAATAATTCGATCTTCTTCAATTTCATTGACAGTACATTTATCTAAAACTAAAAACACTTCGTTCATATGGTGGTCTTTTAACTCCTTAATTTCTTTGCTAAGGTTTGAAGGAGAAAAGTTGTAAAGTTTCGTTGTACTCAATTACACCCAATGAAACTGATTCGACATAAATACATATACATATACACACATCAAGCTGATCAGACAAAACAAATTTAACACTGCAATGCTGTCATAACTAGGCCAATATTCAGTCTTAACTGATCACGATGAACGGCTATGCTCATTTCCACAAATTAACAAAAGTCATGATGGAAAACAGCCTTGCAGTTATTGTGTGATACTTAATTAGAAAGCACACCCCAAATGGTCGCGAGAAGCTAGGCCTTGGACCGCGACGGTCTGTCGAGTCGAATATTATATTATTAATAATGGAAGAGACCTACAATTTAAAGCAATATACGAATTGAGTTTTCTCATAATAGTTATAATTCTTAGACGGTTGTCAGCCATCGCGAAATGTAGGACCCTGAAAAAGGTTTTTTCTTTTTCAAAGATTCAAACTTTCAAGCTCGGGTAAATTTTGTAAACAATTTGTATGGGTGCCCCCCCCCAACCACGGAGCCCGATCGCTTCAAAATTTTTACAAAAAGTGTTGTCCATCGGAGATACACATGTGTATAAAATTTGAAGAAAAGCGGTTACTTTTTTTTATAAGATTTGTATGGGTGCCCCTCGACCCCATTTTCCATTGGAGATACACATTGAAGAAAACGGGTACTTTTTGTAAAATATTTGTATGGGAATTTAAATAGAAAGTGATGTCATGGGAGATATACATGTGTGCAAAATTTCAATAAAATCGGGCTTTAGGAAGTGGGTTAAAAATTGATCACAAGATTTGGTGTGCCAGCCAGCCAGCCAGCCACAAACAAGTGAAGTTAATATAGAGAATTTAAAAATGAGCCAAATCGGTCCAGCCTTTCTTAAGTGATGCGGTTACCAACGAATAGAAAATAGTCTATTTATAGGTTGACAGAACTCTTGGTTACTGCGGCCAAAAATAATTTAAAGGAGTAACTTTACTTCATTTTAAGTAGTAGTAAAAGGAAGTATATTAATAATGAAAATTTTCTAATTCGGGATTTTTGCAGATTACCCTATTTCCGTATCACCCACAAATAAACAAAAGTCAAAAAAAGCGAATAAATATCTCTGTCTGTCTATCTGTGTCCACTCTACAGCCCAGACGGCCGAATTGATGTGCATGAAAGTTTACCTATTTACATAAATTCAAGGTCATAAAATCAAGGTTCCAATTTTGGCGGAAATCGGCCAACTGGAAGTAGAAGTGGAAGAGTACTACTTTAACAGTTTCTCGAGTTTTTGCGATTATCTCAAAAATTATAGCACTTATGAGAAATGTTGTTAAGTGCAAAAGGAATAAAAAAAAAAAAAAAAACTAAAAAAAATATTTTACTTTTCTGCCACTTAAAATTTTCAAACTCGAGGGTAAGAGTACATCGGTTCTCGTCCTATCATCGACATTAAGCGGCGTTCGGGTTGGGTATTACTTAGATGGGGAACCAGCGTTGCAATAAAAATACAAAACAGCCCGATGGTTGCTTCATTCAGGTGGGCTTGTATATTGTCATATAGATAAATAGATATGCATATTCTTTCTTACCCCAAAGTAGGAATTTCCAATTTTTATTGAATTAGTTTGAAATACCTACATATACATTTTTCATAAACATATACCAAGTGGTTCAAAACTGTATTATGTATCTACTTTTGAAACTGATTTTACTTTCTTTTGCATAGTAAAAGAAAATTTTCGAACTCGGGATTTTTGTACATTTACCCATTACCGTATCTCCTGAGTCAGAAAAATCGAAAATAAAAAAAACTCTGTCTGTCTGTGTCCACTCTACAATCCAGACGGCTGAATCCACGCCTCCATTTTTTGTGAAGAATTAATATTATTATTTTTATTAACTATTTCAGAAAATTTGCATATAAAATATATGGAGGTCCACCCAAACTTTTGCGTACTTCCGTACAGAGAAGATTACTTGATTTGCTGTGTATCAGAAACGTTTATGGCAGGTCTGTTAGGTATGAGCTATTTACGAAAATTTCCTCTCTCTCATAGACATTTCTTCTAGAAGGGAAGTTGCAGAAATCACAGCTCTTTTTTAAATTCACTATAGGTATTAATTGGCGTGTCCGAGTGTCTGTGCGTTTGTTTGTGGCTGGCGGAATCTTGTGATCAATTTATAACTTCCTAAAGCCCGATCTTCTTCAAACACATGCATGTGTATTTTCGATGACAAAACGTTCTATTAAAATTTGGAAGGTATCGAGCACCAGGGCAGAAGGGCCAGATCAATTCTTTAAAAATTAACCCGATTTTCTTCAAATTTTGTAATTTTGTACACACGAGTATCTTCGGTGACTACATTTATTATAAAAATGTAAAATTTAATCCGATTTTCGTCAAATTTTGTACACACGTGTATCTCTGGTGGCACATTTTATAAACATTTGGAAGTGAGTGCGCCGCAGCGCCGTGGTGCTCCCATATATTTTTTTTCAAAATTGATCCTATTTTATTCAAACTTCGCACACATGTTTTGCTCCGATTAGAGAATTTATACGAAACATTTTAAGTTTCATGGGTTGTTTTTTTTAACAACTGTTTATATTCTGAACGTCAAATCATACGTCGTATTAAAATAACCTTCGTGGAAACTTTTAGTTTAAAAAAAACCAACCCATAAAAATTAGAATTTTTCATGTAAATTCTCTAACGACCAAATGACATAATGTTATGACAACTTGTTGTTCAATGCGTAGATTGCCGTCGGCACCAAACGACATTTCTATTATAAACGCAGAAAAATAAATACATATCCGAAGCAAGCGATTCAAAATATACGCCTAAAAATACAAGATTTGACCAGGCAGCCACAAACAAACGTACAAACACAACCGGTGCAGTGCAGACCTGTGAAAGAGCGGAACTGAAAATAGAACCGGAGCCGCCCATCATGGAACCTCTGCAGCCTCTAAGTTTAGTAAAATTGTTAACGAAACTTATAACTGTTATTAAAATCTAAAAAAACAACCCGTTAAAATTAATATTTTTCATTCTCTAATAACCAAAAGTATACTGAATTCCACTTTAAATACTGAAATATAAAAACACACACGAAGCACTGCAACCAACAACAAAACAACCCCAATTGGAATAAAATTGGGTAAATTTTTAGAATAAAATTTTTTTGGGAGCCCCCTATCCCAATCACCCCAACATTTTAACAAATAGTGTTTTCATATGAGTTTGTCCATCGGAGATACACATGCGTATAAAATTTGAAGAAAATCGGATACTTTTTTTATACAATTTTTATGGGTGCCCCCCGACCCTGGGGCCCGTTCACTACCAAATTTTTTGAAAAGTGTTGTCAGAGGTACATATGTGTACAAAATTTGAAGAAAATCGGAAACTTTTTTTATGAAATTTGATTGAGTGCCCTACAACCCCGGGGCCCGATCACTACCAAATTTTTACAAAAAGTGTTGTTAATCGAAGGTACACATGTGTATAAAATTTGAAGAAAATCTTGTACTCTTTTTATAAAATTTGTATGTATACATCCGTATAAAATTTGAAAAACCCGGTTAAATTTTGAAAAATATTTGTATAGGAGCCCCCGGACGACGATGTTCGAGGGTCTCCAAATTTTAATAGGAAGTATTGTCATCGGAAATACACAGGTGTACAAAATTTCAATAAAATCAGGCCTATGGAAGTGGGTTAAAAATTGATCGCAAGATCTGACCAGCCAGCAAGCCAGTCCGCCAGCCACGTGCGCGCGAAGTTAATATAGAGAATTTAAAAACGTAAAGATTTCACAACATATTTTTGGCGCTTTTTGCAGCGGCTACGTCTCACAAAACATGATAAGGGATTAATGACGTATCAAAAAATCTCACGTTATATGCTTAGGAGCAAATTATATAAACAAAACTTTTTCTTTAGCTGATACAAATACAAAAGTCAACGCAAATCTAATCCATGTAACCTGACTTCAAGTAAGTACTTGTTTGTAGAAGATAAATTCAATATGTGACTAATATTCCTATTGTGTTTAAGGTAAATATGATTATGCAACATTTTGTGTTGGACATTTTATCTTACGGAAATTTATCACGCACAATATATCTCAGCAACACTATAACTCTGCGACTCTTTTTATCAGCTGTACTTTATCTCTTTCTTTATCTTGCACACTTTATCTCCGTAAAATTGAACTCTAATGTGCTTTTGGCGGGCATATTAATTTTAAGACGAAATTTAAATTACTTTTGGACAGACTTAACTTAAATTCTTTCATCGGGAACTACCATAGGTGTTATAAATTATAATAAAAATGTTTTACTTGTTTTAATAAATACTCGTATTTTGTTATTACCAGATAACAATTTGTATAACGCATCCGCATTTTACTGCAATGCGCAATTTGAATAGTTTTATATTATACTGTCTGATATAGGTAACAGAAGGATTAACATGATATCCTTTGTCATTATCGTCCAGTGACGCATCTGGGATTTTTTTAAAACAATTCTCAAAACTAGCACACCACATAGATTTCAAAATTATCGTTATAAATAATAAATAATAATAGATAGCAATGCCTTATAAAACAACAAAACTATTTGCAACAATTGCGATTGTTTCATGAGAAGAAAACTTAAACGTTAGAAATGTGCTCATAAGCGTATTAACGCTAACTTACATACAATTCTTAAAGCAAACCAAAAAAAAAGGTTTTTTTTATATATATAAGTATAGTTCGAATCGTTAGAAGTCCATAATGAATTAAGAAGCTTTTTCAACACCGTTATTAAAAAAATTAACGATCTATATCATATCTTATATGCATTCAATATCCTCTCTAAACTACAAAAAATATACTATTCTCAACTTGCTTGATATAGATGGCGCTTTCAACAATGTCCATATTGAGGCCATTCAGTATGCTATCACTCAGTTAGGTGTGGAGCAATTCGTAAAGCAATGGAATATCTCTATCCCCGGTTGCAGAGAAATTCATGTAAATCTAATAATATAACTAAATCAGTCTACAATGGCACATCGCAAGGATGCTGATTTCGCCCCTGCTGTGGCTAATGGTATCATCGCAGCACCTTCCCGTAACTAGTAAAGTTATGTAAAGAGCTCGTGGGCGCCGTGGCTCAGTAGTTAGTGCATGGATTTCTGAGCATGGGATTCGTAGTTCGAATTCCAGAAACACCAAAGCATTTTTCACGGTCCCACCTCTTGCGAGTGTCTTACAAACATCCGAGAGTAATAACTTGTCATGGAAAGCTTCTCAATTCGCCGTTTGGATACGGCATTAAATTGTAGGTCCCTTCCATTTCCACACAAATGGTCGCGAGAAACTAAACCTAATTATTATTATGGAAAGAGCTTGATCAAAGTTAGCTTCTGAGTAACAAGTTGTGGCCTAGGAGTTACCTCAGAGGAAAACTGAAATTGTACCTATTTACCGCTAAGTCCAAGATTCCGAATTTTGTCCTGCCCAAAACTCCAACGTTAAATATCTCGGCGTCATCCTGAATAAGAAACTCACCTGGAAGACTAACATATAATTCAGGGCTAAGAAAGCTCTCTATGCCAGAAGTAAAAACATTGGCAAAAATAAGGACTTACGGCAAAGATGGCTCTATGGGTGTACAAGTTGTTATACACCTAATTTTTATGTATGGAAGACTAGTCTGGTGGCTAGCTATTAGCAAGCAAAAAATACAATGCCAGCAAGCACAGTAGAATACTCTATGGAGATTATCAGTAGTGCACTGAACTCCATCCTTTATATACCACCAAGTACAATTAAGGTGTAATAATCGGACCAATTGTATTATATAAAAAGCGATATAACCTGTATGAAATAAAAGTAGAATAATACATATGAAGAAGTTTCAAGGATGTAGACGAGAAAGATACTCTCATTCGCTATTTCTGTCAATGTCCAATCCTATCAGAATCCAGCTTACGCTAATTAAATAGACCTTTTTTTGACGACCTGAAGCAGATTTCGGATATCAGGATCACCAAACTGATCTCTTAAACGATACAGGTTAGATTTAAATAACCAGCTAAGTACTACACGATTAGGTCTCCCGAGGACTGTGGAATTTAGGCTCTCGCAAGCGTAACGAGTACCACCACTCTACCTACCTACCTGGGGGAGTCAACTATTGAAGTTTTGTATAAACTGTTCTGACAACTGATACAATATCTTTGATCCTTTTGATATATATTTTTTTGTTTGAACAATAATATTTTGTGTGTTTTATAGGGACATATAATCATATAATTTATTAATCATAATACATATATGTATGTACCCTATTTTAATTCTAAATTAAAATATCAATTGTATTATCGAGTGACAAACGATGAAATTTTACTTTACCAGACGAAAATGTTAACTGCATTTATTTACAAATAAGTGAGAAATTATATAAATAATTAATTAAAAGTGTAATACATGTATTTCTGCATCGTATTACGAGCTAATTATAACCAAAATGTAAGTACTTTTAAGTTTTTTATGACCTATTCCAAAAATCCTCTCAATAATCTAAAATAATAATCTAATTTTAAAAAAATTTTGATTCGGAAGAAAATTAAATACCAACACTTTTTGGCTTTTTCCATCCAGGCGATCGTATATTATTTAAACTCAACCGCGATGCACTCAATATTAATTCATCCAAACTCTTTGATAATTTCATGCTAAATCGCTTGTATCACAAATATTTTATTAAAAATAAACTGAAGCAGCTGTAACTGTGCGTAGCCAAACAAAATATTTTTGATCTAAACAATTGCCAAAAACGATGAACTCGTACGATGCCACAATTTTAAAAGTGCTGCGTAAGCAGACTGTGAGAATTCTGATTTCTTGTTAACTTTTAAATAGTAACAATAACTATAATTGTAATTTCACAATAAAACCAATCACAAATAACTCATGAAACAACATCAAATTAGCACACAAGTTTTACTACAGATGAGTAATGTTAAACGAGACAAAAAGATACAAAACGAAACTTTTTAAATTATTAAAAAGAAGATATCTTAGAACAGCAAAAACAATCGCTTATAGTAACTCGTATGTGCTTATCCAACAACAAATGATACGGAATTAAAATGCACAAAGGTTTAACTACTGAAAACGCAGCGTAAATGAAGATAATAACATCAGTATGTATGTAGCACTGTCTTATCACGCATTTATGCGAAAGCGCGTATAATTCCAAAAACCGATGTATCGATTGCACTTTTAATTGTTGCTCTGAACACTACCACAAGCTGCAAGTTGAGCTCTTGGCTTTGCTTGCTAAGTCCGAAGAAAATACTTTTGCTGAGAACACATAGAGGAAAAGTGGTCAACCAATTCACACAGTAATCAATTCTATTTTTAAACAAAGGTTTTCTTGCAGCCAACACAACAGAGCTGAAGAAGACTCTGGCCTCCAAGAAGTATACGGTAGGATTACTTGAAGGAATAAAAGTCAAGTCGATATTTACGCCGCGATCATCTAGACTACCACCGACTGAACGTTCGATAAAGAGACTAAGAGGCCATTAACTTCGCTTTAGAAAGAACCAACCACATAAGGCTCGAATTTCTCTTGACTCCTTTATAGCACAGAGTCGCACAGCCACGGTAGTTGCATACTGGAGCTGAAAAACGACTGAAAAGACCGAGCCAGATCGTTTGCCCGCACATTGTACTATTCACTCGCTTGTGAAGTACTCACTCGTAGGGCGATCGACAAACTAGCACTAGCTAGACTAGCTAAATGCTTTTGATTGCGGAGGAAACAAATTTCTTCGAGTTTTTGAAAAGTTATAATAGATTTTTCTCAAGTTATGTGGTACCGTGGAACAAATATTGTTGATGTTGAAAAAATTCTGTTAGCAATTGTATAACATATTGCATATATGTATGTATGTTCTTTCCTTTATATGTATATACAGGGTGTATCCGTTAAGGTGGCAAATACTTAAAGGGATGATTTCTTGGTTAATTTCGTGAAAAAATCGTATGGGAGGGGGGGGTCTATTTTCACCACCTGCGGTGTACGTAGCGTTTTAATGCGAAGAGATGTACTTTTGACCTTACATCACTTCACACCCTGTAACTCGTGAACGCTTCTAGCTACAAGGCCACTGTTGGTCATTTTTGAAAGAAAATTAAATTTATAAGATCAAATAATTAACATTTTCTTAAATTTTTGAAACCGTTACCGATATAAACGTCGTCAAAATCCAAAAATGTTTTTTCTTTTTTTAAATTTTATTTTCAAACGCGAATATTTCGAAAATCGCTCTCGGATAAGTTTTTTTGACAAATGCAATATAAAAGCCTATTCAATTTTCTACAAATCCACCTCACAATATTTGTGAATTCGGTCAACAGGAGCAGGGTTAAAAATGAAAGTTTGCAAAATAAACGAAAACGTACTTTTGACCTTACATGACTTCACACCATATAACTCTTGAACGCTTCCAGCTACAAACTTACTGTTGGTCTTTTTTTAAATAAAAATATATTTTAAGGCCCAACAATATACTTTTTCTTAAATTATTTTAGCCATACCGATATAAAGGTCGTCAAATTCAAAACAACATTTTTTTAAATTATTTTTACCAACACGATTATTTCGAGAAATACTCTTGGATACATTTTTTTGATAAATACAGGGTGGCTGAGACCAAGTGTTACCAAATGAAAACGCTGTAATTTTCGGAATTTTATTCCATTCTCGAACAAGAGCTGACTTCAATGCATCAACACTTTCGTATTTTTTAGTGGACACCTTACTCTCCAAAATGGACCATATGGAGAAATCCATGGGAAATCTGGTTAATATGGTGGCCATTCTTTCGACGAAATCAGCCGCGGAACGCAATTTTGCTTTGTGTGACGGTGCCGAGTCCTGTTGGAATGTCCAACGGTTCGTACCAAAGTGTTTACGTGCCCAAGGTAGCAAAGCATCGTTTAGGATCTTTTGGCGGTACACCTCTTGATTTACCTTGACTCCATGTTCGATGAAAACCAGAGGAGTGCATCCATCTGCAGTCACTGCAGCCCAAACCATAACATAAGCTGGTGATTGCTTGCGCATGGCAACTCTTGTGTCCAAATTATCGTTGGACTTGTGCTCTAACCAAACACGATCATTTTGTTTATTCACATACTGTTGAATGGTGAAAATTTTCTCATCAGAAAAGACAATTTTTGGAATCATCACGTTCGGCCAAGGCCTTCAATGCTCGTGTTCTTTCTGAATCAAATAATCAGAGCCAAAGGAGGTCATATCGAGTAGTAACATGTTTTTCATAAAATGTAATATGTTTTCAACAACTTGGTATAGGCCACCCTGTACAGTATTGAAGCCTGTTTAAATTCCTACAAATACATGGCAAAATATGTGTGCATTCGGTCAACAAGAGCGAGATAGTGCGAGTTGTTTGACTACTAGTACGCATAAGAAGGGTTGCATGACGTCCTGCAGCAACAGTGCAACCAAATTACACGGGCAGTGGATGCACCCTCACCACTTCACTCTAGTGCATAGTCTGCTAGGACTTACCAAGAAGGACCTAATTTTGTGATGAGATTTCACAACATCGAATGGACACATAAAATTAGTGCTGTTGTTCTTGTAGTCCTGTTAAAGCAGATTATGCACTGGAGTGAACTGGCAAGGGTGCATCCGTCCCATGTGTAATTTTTATGCACTCTTGCTGCAGTAGGTCATGCAACCCTTCTTATGAGTAGGGAACACTGAGACGTCATGCAAATCTTCTTATGTGTACTAGTAGTAAAACAACTCGCAGTATCTCGCTCTTTTTGACTGAATGCACAAATATTTTGACACGGATTTGTAGGAGATTGAATAGGCTTTTATACTGCATTTGTCAAAAAAAACCTATCCGATATCATTTCTCAAATTAATCGTGTTTGTGAATACAATTTTAAAAAAAAAATTATTTTGAAGGCCTTCATATCGCTATCGCTTAAATAATTTAAAAAAATGTAATTGTTTGATCTTAAAAATGTACTCTTCTTTCAAAAAAGATTAATAGAAGGGTTCAAGAGTTATAGGGTGTGAAGTCATGTAAGGTCAAAAGTACGTTTTCGTTCATTCAACAAACTTTCACTTTTAACCCTGCTCCTGTTGACCGAATGCATAAATATTATGAGGTGGATTTGTAGAAAATTGAATAGGCTTTAATATTGCATTTGTCAAAAAAATTATCCGACAGCGGTTTTCGAAATATTCGCGTTTGAAAATAAAATTTAAAAAAAGAAAAAACATTTTTGGATTTTGACGACGTTTATATCGGTAACGGTTTCAAAAATTTAAGAAAATGTTAATTATTTGATCTTATAAATTTAATTTTCTTTCAAAAATGACCAACAGTGGCCTTGTAGCTAGAAGCGTTCACGAGTTACAGGGTGTGAAGTGATGTAAGGTCAAAAGTACATCTCTTCGCATTAAAACGCTACGTACCCGCAGGGGTTGAAAATAGACCCTCCCTCTAATACGATTTTTTTCACGAAATTAACCAAGGAATCATCCCTTTAAGTATTTGCCACCTTAACGGATACACCCTGTATATTTCAATTGCTTATATCAGTGCACTAAGTACGTTACATTTACATAAACAGTTATTCAATGTTGATAAGTGGTTAAATGAAATACAAAACTTTTGCTAAACTTTTAAAGCAATACAGTATCTGTGGTTTTCATGTGGTTTTTTGAATCAAGTTTCATTTTGAAACTGACAGAAATTTATACATTCGCTGCTTTTGCACAATCGCACCTAAAATTTGAAAAAAGTGATTGAAACATTTAAAATCTCAGTAATATGTACCCAAGAGTTGTTCGTTGAAAAATCTATTTTAATGCTATCTAATATACTCACATTACACTTTCGAACAAAAGGTAGTTTTATCAAAGTTTATGTAGCAAAATTTTTTGCTTGGCTTACATAAACATTGCCAATTTAAAAAATAACTTGTGTTCGTGCTTCAATGTTTTATACGTTCTATTAAAACCTAAGCAGCATGATATGTTTATAAAAGAAGCTTTTACAAATGCAAATTTCAGTTAAATTAGAAGTTCTTGGCCCAATGTGATCAGTAATCATCGCCGTCATATACTATGATTGCAGATAACTCCACTCAATCCAGACACAATTATTTGAGATATTTGTGTTGGTGTGTCTTATACGAGAATCTCTGAGTCTATCTATATCTATCATTTACCTGATCTCACATGCAGTTTCTTTCGCATCGAAGAAAGTATTATGTGCCTTTGTACAGTTCTTATTTACATTTTTATTCAGAAGCAGAAAGAAAGGATACTTATGATTGTGCATTAAGTACTATTATTTATTCTACACTGATAGTGCCGTAAAACAACAAATTTTACTTCATTGATTGCACAAGTAAAGTACTTAGTTAAACAATGCCTAGCACTTAATATGGCTATTTCGTTCCGTTCCAGTGCAATGCACTGAGTTTGACAATAATCTTTTATTGTGTGGTAAAGGTGCACTAAAAGAAAAATTCTTAAAACTAACAAAATTAATAATTAGACGCATTTAAAGTATTTTAAGTATTTTTATGCACCATATTAATCTGTTCTAATGGTTCTAGTGAGCGCAGTGGCTCAGTGGATAAGTGCATGGACTTCTGATCAGGAGGTTCTTGGTTCGAACCCCAGTAACACCAAAAGTATTTTTCACGGTCCCACCTCTTGCGAGTGTCTGACAAACATCCGAGAGTAATAACTTGTCATGGAAAGCTTCTCAATTCGCCGTTCGAATGCGGCATTAAATTGTCCCTTCCCTTCATTTTTGTGCAAAAATATATACATGCACAACACAAATAGTCGCGAGAAGGTAGGCATTAGTTCTAAGCTCTTTATGTAATAAAGGGTGTTTTTTTGGGAGGTTTGTTTTTCCGATAGATGTCGTTTTATTTTATGACAGTTGTTTTGACAGCTCAAAGTGGCATTTCTACTCAGTATTGTTTGGCAAATCATTATGAAAAAAAAAAAAAAAAAAAAAAAAAAAAATGACATTTGTGAAAAATAGTCGTGGTAGCCATATGCCAGAAATTGTGTTTAAATGTTAAATGCCAAAAAATTATCTACCAAATAAAAATAAAATAAAACCCGTTATATCTAACGGGTGTTTTTTTAAGAGGTTGCCGATTTTTTTTTTGAATAAAACACATATAAAATTATGAAATGACCAAAAATTTTTTTTATTTGGTAGATAATTTTTTGGCATTTAACATTTAAACACAATTTCTGGCATATGGCTACCACGACTATTTTTCACAAATGTCATTTTTTTTTTTTTTTTTTTTTTTTTTTCATAATGATTTGCCAAACAATACTGAGTAGAAATGCCACTTTGAGCTGTCAAAACAACTGTCATAAAATAAAACGACATCTATCGGAAAAACAAACCTCCCAAAAAAACACCCGTTATGTATACATAATTATTTTTTTTATTATTTATTTTTTATTTTTTAGACTTAACCGCATTATAGTATTATAGGTACACTCCGGTTCACAAGATTAGAAGCAGGCAATGTTGAGAAGTGAAAATAATATTTCTCCCGTTAAATGGCGGTGCGAGAAAAATAAAAACAACCAATAAAAATTAAAATTGTTCGTGTAAATTCTCTAATTAATACACAATGTGCAGATAAAATTTAAAGAAACTCGGGCTAATTTTTAAAAATGCATATGGAAGCCCCTCATACCTGGGGCCGATACCAAATTTTTACAAAAAGCGTTGTCCATAGGATTAAACATGTGTGTATAAAATTTAAAGATAATCGGATATATTTTTTAAAATTTTCATGGGACGTTCCGAAACCGGGGTCCGATTACTTCCAAATATTTACAAAAAGTGTTGTCCATCGGAGATAAGCATGTGCCGATTTTTTTTTGAATAAAACACATATAAAATTATGAAATGACCAAAATTTTTTTTTATTTGGTAGATAATTTTTTGGCATTTAACATTTAAACACAATTTCTGGCATATGGCTACCACGACTATTTTTCACAAATGTCATTTTTTTTTTTTTTTTTTTTTTTTTTTCATAATGATTTGCCAAACAATACTGAGTAGAAATGCCACTTTGAGCTGTCAAAACAACTGTCATAAAATAAAACGACATCTATCGGAAAAACAAACCTCCCAAAAAAACACCCGTTATGTATACATAATTATTTTTTTTATTATTTATTTTTTATTTTTTAGACTTAACCGCATTATAGTATTATAGGTACACTCCGGTTCACAAGATTAGAAGCAGGCAATGTTGAGAAGTGAAAATAATATTTCTCCCGTTAAATGGCGGTGCGAGAAAAATAAAAACAACCAATAAAAATTAAAATTGTTCGTGTAAATTCTCTAATTAATACACAATGTGCAGATAAAATTTAAAGAAACTCGGGCTAATTTTTAAAAATGCATATGGAAGCCCCTCATACCTGGGGCCGATACCAAATTTTTACAAAAAGCGTTGTCCATAGGATTAAACATGTGTGTATAAAATTTAAAGATAATCGGATATATTTTTTAAAATTTTCATGGGACGTTCCGAAACCGGGGTCCGATTACTTCCAAATATTTACAAAAAGTGTTGTCCATCGGAGATAAGCATGTGTATAAAATTTGAAGAAAATCGGGTACTTCTTTTTATAAAATGTGTATGGGTTCCCCCAGACCCCGGGGCCCGATCACTACCAAATTTTTACAAAAAGTGTTTTCCATTGGAGAGACACATGTGTATAAAATTTGAAGAAAATCGGGTACTTTTTGTAATATATTTCTATGGGAGCCCCCAGACCCCGCGGCCTGAGGTGCTCCAAAATTTAAATAGAAAGTGTTGTCACCGGAGAAACACACGTGTGCAAAGTTTATATAAAATTGTACTTTAGGAAGTGGGCTAAAAAATGTTCACAAGATTCTACCAGTCAGCCAACGACAGACAGACATATACCAACGCAAAGTTAATATAGAGAACTAGCTGTTCCCGGGCGCTTTGCTACCCGCACACATGAACCCCCGGGGTGACGGGAGTACTATAGCCTATATTCCCTCACCTGCCAATAATTTACGTTGACATTTTTAAAAATACGTTTGTAAATCTCATGTTAAAATTTTACCTTTTTCCCCTTCCATCTATACCTGTAACTTTCCCCTGCCAATGATATATCTTAAATTTTTTATAAAATTCAGTTTAAAAATTTGGCTGATATTAACATTTTTCATTCCCTGTGTGTAAAATAAAATAACTACTAATTAAACAAATGCAGTTTTCGTGACTCATGTATATACAATTTGAAGAAACACCTGTATGCAATTTGTGAAATGGTGACCCCTTAACCCAGGAGTCTGACCACTTTCAAAATATACCTATTTAGTGCCTACTATAGAATAAAACCCCTACGCAAAGTTTGAACGCGATCGGTTCATAAAAACATGCAATTTGTAAAAACACCAAAAAGTGCCTATTAAGTGCCTCTTATGGTAGAAAACCCATATGCAAAGTTAGAACGCGATCGGTTGAAGGGGTTGACAGTCTATACCGGACATACATACATACACACAAGTTTCACTTTTATATATATAGATTTAAAAATATATGAATTTTGTGATATTCCCAACAACAAAGTACCTTAGCTTAAAACATATAATAAATCAAAACAAAGGTTAGGTTAGGTAAAAGAATAATTTTATAATAAAGCTATCTAATGTGAAGTGAAGCTTACTTCCGGAGGAGATGGAGTTGTCCAATAAGGGGTTTCCAGGGCCTACTCCGAAGGTTGTAGTGTGGGACCTGCGCTGCTTGTTACATACTCCTTTTAATCAGGATGAAAACTTTTCATAGTCGTGAGGCCTTTTCTAGGTAATTTTCGGCATTGGTGTCTGTTCCAGTAGTGGATTCGTCGTACAGTGTCTTGGGTATCCGGGCCTCTCGTCCTTATGTCAGGTTTGCTCATTGCTTTGAGTAAGCTGGGCTATCATCGTATTGACCGTTCGGTTAATTTCGTTCATGAACAAGCGAAGCGATTTACTTGTGAACTGTAAACTGTTGACGAAGATGAGAAACTTGGGGACGCCAAATCTTGAAAGGATGCGTTCTCAAAAACCCCGTTTTAGTCCTTCGGCAGTTACTCTGCGAATGGGAACATTCTCCGTCCACTTTGAAAATTTGTTGAAGAAAACTAAAGCATCGACGCAGTATGGCCATGGTTCTTCGGCGATCTTGATCAGCATCAGAGCGTATGGTTTATCTATTGCTGGAGGCGTTTGTATAACCATCTGCATTCCCTCGCTAGTTGTAATTTCGCCTAATGTTTGTCGAGAGAGGGCATACTAACAACGTTCAGTTTTCTCTTGCGGTACTGGATTTTTTTTATTTTTTTTATAATTTGCGCACGCAAAAAGGGGTTCGCACCCTTATTATGTTCGGCAATATGCTTGGCACAGCGTGGGCGTTAAGGAAAAGGAGAAGAAGAGAGGATGAGGAAGAGAGGAGAGGAGATGTCTATGAGCTTGTGTCTTGAATGTCTGTGGATCATAGTGATGTGGAAAGACAGAGCTTGGCAGAGCATTCCACATACGTGTTGAACGGCTGAAGAACGAATCCCTGAATTTAACTGTACGTCCGAAGATGGGCTTAAGGGTAAACTGATGTGCATTTAGAGCGCCACGAGTATTGCGGTTGAATACAAGGAGAGGTGACATGCAACTGTCTATTTCTCTTGAGCACCGCTGGTGGAAGAAGCGATAAAATAGTGACAAGCAGGAGACGTTCCGGCGGTGTTCAAGCGAATCTATTGATTTCGCAATGTTTTCGTCACCGATAAGTTTTATCGCACGGTTTTGTATTCTATCTAGTTGATACAAGGTAGTTTTAGGTGCACCAGACCAGATATGACAATTGTACTCAAGTTTAGGGCGAATAAAGGCCTTGTAGATAGCAGCCAGGTCAGAGGGAGTGAAAAATTTCTTGCACCGGGTTAGAAAATCTAAACATTTCGCAGCATTTTTGGCGACGGTAAATATGTGGTCATTCCAACTAAGCTTGACGTTGACGTACATACCGAGAATTATGAGATTTTCAGTTTCCTCGATGCAAGTGCCATTCATGAATAATGGCATGGGATTTGGGATTCGCTTGGACGACAGGAGATAGCATTGGGTTTTGGAAGCGTTAAATTCTACTCGATTGATTTCCCCCCATTTTATTATGCTGTCTAGGTCAGAGTTTAACGTGCTAAACATACGAAGTTGTTTGAGTTCCACATGAGATGTGGAGGGACGTTCCTCAAACTTATATGAGAAGCAGTGGAACGTTGCCCACAAAATCCTTACTGCCGGTCACTAAGGATTTCATTGGTTTCAAGATATTTCATGAGCTGAAAATTTATCAGCGTTTCCATGACATTGGAAAGAATGGATGTAAGTGCTATGGGTCGGTACGAAGAAGGAGACGACGGCTCGCCTTTTTTGGGTATGGACTACCCAAAGGCTGTTTTCTAACTTCTCGGGAAGAGTCCAGAATAATAGGATAGATGGAAAAGCTTACGCAATGGTAATGCCAGCTTGGAAGAACACCTCTTCAGAACTAATGGGGAAATACCATCTGGCCCAGCGGATTTGTGAATGTTGAGATCGTTTAAAACTCTAGCAACTGCACGAGTACGAATGAAGATCTGTCCCATAGAGTGTTCAATACTCGGGGGTGCAGGCGGCATCAATGCACAATCTGGAAGCGTGGAGCTAGCTGCAAAATGTGCAGCAAACAGATTGGTTTTGTCTTTAGAGTTGACAACTGGAGTGTCATTATAAATGAGCGTTGGAATGGCCGACGAGGCTGTATTTTTAATTCTTTTCGCGAATGACCAAAAATTTTTACTACCTTTGGGACATTGTAGTATTTTTTGCCTCAATTTTCGGTCGTAGGCGGATGTTGAATATATACTGCTACATCTAAAGCTTCTACCTTGCGATGTACTCCGACAGACTTTTTAAAGAATTAAGCGAATGAATGAAGACCATCTGGTCTGTTATTATGATTAAGTGGTACCCCTCGAAGTACGACGCCATCCGAATTCCCCAGATGACTGCGAAACACTCCTTTTCTGTGGGGAAATAGTTCCGTTTCTATATTGTTTAAAAGTCGACTGTCATAGGTAATTACTCCTACTTCTGTATCCATTCCCCGGCTCCTCCTGTTTGCTGAAGTGAAGGGCTTTGTGAAATCGGGGCAAGCCAAAATTGCCACAATTGGAGCTTATGTGGGTTTTCATTTTTATTATTGCAGATAGAAGATAGATATTAAATGTTTTTGTTTCTTAAATTACTATAAAATTCCTAAATTTTACTTAAATTTCGTAAAACATTTATAATCGACGGAAGACATTTCTTTCTGGTTTGTAGGACCTGACCTATACGTTTTTTATGGGATCCTTTGGAAATTGAGTTACATCGATCTTCTGCGCGTCAAATTCTAAATCAGTTCTCATACAACATAATTGTTTAAACTTAAACAATAAAGTTATTCTACAATTCAGTGACGGGTCCGCTCTTCTTGTTTGTAGCTCCGTTATTATTTTCCAATGCCTCTGCATCATTCTTGAGGGAATTATTCTCCGGTTGTAACTACATCTTTCAATCACTTCAGATGTCACATTTTAACTTCTGCTCACCTTCGCAGGCTGTCTTGTTTAGATTAGAATTCTTTATTTTTTCTTCATTTTCTTAAAATTCACAATCTTAAAAAAAAATTACTAATAAGTTTAAAAAAACGTATCCTTCTTAGGTCGAATGATCGATGCCCGAATTCATTATTCTTGAAATATTTAAAATTGTTGTTGGGACACCTATCAGACAATATATTTGTGACTCCGCACTTTAAAAAAATGCTTCTCTTTTATTCAACTTGATGCAAATCAGAATTCGATTTTGAAAATGAGATTATATAGGAAGTAGGTATGCATGAAGCTTCGGCAGGTGCTTGTTGCTTGATTTTCCCGTAGACTTTAAAGTTTCTTTTTAAATTCTCTATATTAACTTCATGTGTCGCCAAATCTTGTGATCAATTTTTAATCCACTTCTCAAACCGATTTTATTCAAACTTTGCGGACATGTCTATCTCCGATGACAACACTTTCTATAAACAGTTAGAAGTCGAAGATACGATTAGAGAATTTACATGATATATTTTAATTTTTATGGCTTGGTTTTTTTAGCTCCTTAAAAGTTGTTGCTTCGTATAGAATCACCGTAATAACTTTGTCGTCTTTTATTCCATTAATGAAATATTCGATAACTGATTATTCGTCGATGTTAGTATGCTTCGTGATTTCAGGTAGTTTCAGAGTGTTTCATAATGCTGCTTTCATTTCATTTCATTTCAAGTTATAATGATAATGATAAACTAGTCAGACTTGTAGCTTTGACTTTTAGGAATTTTATAGTAATTTAAGAAACAAAAACATTTAATATCTATCTTCTATCTGCAATAATAAAAATGAAAATCTGTAAATCATAAACAAAGAAACGGGAGAAAACAAATATTTACTATGGTATTTGTTATTTCTATTGAGAACATTCAATTGAGAACATTTATTATATAAAAACGACAACTTGAGAAAGACTGACAATAAATAATAGGTAGAGTAAAAACGATGAAATGGTATTTGCGCTTATAATCTGCGGCGAAATCTGGTCTGTCGATTGACGTCGTTGACAGATCCCACATATTATATAAATAATAATAATATTCGGCGCGACAGACCATTGCGGTCCATGGCTTAGCTTCTCGCGACCATTTGTGTTGCGCATGTATTTTTTTGGACACAAATGGAAGGGACCTACAATTTAAGGCCGGATACGAACGGCGAATTGAGAAGCGAAGAAGAGAATTCCGTTACAAGTTATTACTCTCAGAACGTTTGTCACCCATTCGCGAGAGGTGGGACACCATGAAAAATACTTTTGGTGTTACTGGGATTCGAACCGCCTGCTCAGTAGCTAAGCGCATTTCCACGGAGCCACGGCGCACAACTGATATATCCAGCGTTGTTGTCCCAACCACACTGCCTATGCCCATCCCAACTAACCATCCAAGATCCACCTTGAGATACCCCCACCCAACATATATCAGAATTTCTCGCAAAGTTTAATTAAAAAAGTTTTACTTTTTATTGCCCCAGGCTGTATATGCTTCACATACATATATAAGATAGTAAAGCTTCTCAGCTCGCCAAATATTCAGGCTAAAGACTGTAAAGGATTTTAGTTTCTATCTATGATTTAAAAAAATCAAGACGAGTCCTAAACAACTGTTTTAAGAGAAGTCCCATTAAATTTTGACTGGTAGAAGTTGAGATATACGAGTGGACAAACAAGCAAACACACGCACGCTGAAAATAAATACCTTTACCATGATTATTAGTTTTATTCTTTGGGCTCGTAATTATATAAAAAAAAATGTAAATAATTGTTTTTATAAACAAGAACCTGAAAATTAATACAAAGAATCTCAAAAACAAGATTATTATTAATATACTATTAATATACTATTAATATACTATTAATATACTATTAATATACTATTAATATACTATTAATATACTATTAATATACTATTATAAGCGTGTTTTTTTAGGAGGTTTGTTTTTCCGATAGATGTCGTTTTATTTTATGACAGTTGTTTTGACAGCTCAAAGTGGCATTTCTACTCAGTATTGTTTGGCAAATCAGTATAAAAAAAAAAAAAAAAAAAAAAAAAAATGACATTTGTGAAAAATAGTCGTGGTAGCCATATGCCAGAAATTGTGTTTAAATGTTAAATGCCAAAAAATTATCTACCAAATAAAAAAAAATTTTGGTCATTTCATAATTTTATATGTGTTTTATTCAAAAAAAAAATCGGCAACCTCTTAAAAAAACACCCGTTAGATATAACGTGTTTTTTTAAGAGGTTGGTAGATAATTTTTTGGCATTTAACATTTAAACACAATTTCTGGCATATGGCTACCACGACTATTTTTCACAAATGTCATTTTTTTTTTTTTTTTTTTTTTTTTTTTTTTCATAATGATTTGCCAAACAATACTGAGTAGAAATGCCACTTTGAGCTGTCAAAACAACTGTCATAAAATAAAACGACATCTATCGGAAAAACAAACCTCCCAAAAAAACACCCTATAAATACACACTTTAAATACCAACAAATATTTTTTGAATTGTTTAAACAAATTCGCAATTTTCATTGATTTATCCAATCGACTGTCTTATGTAGGTATAGTTCTACGATCATTCATCAAAGATAAAAAAAAATGCAATTAAAAAGGTATTATTGTATTATGTTCCATACCATATGGCCAAAGAATTCCAAACTGGCTTTTACTCGTCAATTAAACAGCATTAATTTAGCAAAAAAACTCTTATTTTTAGCTGATTATTAAATTACGTGTGATACATACAGCAAAATGATGGACTTAAAAACACAAGGAAAAAGGCAAATAAAAGGAATTGATAAGGGCGTGCGTTGTGCTATAAAAAACAAAGATGCGGCCTATTCTATTGGATATATTGCATTAGTTTGCATGATTAACCTGTAATTATTATTATCGATATCTTTTAAGCCGCAGAAATTAAGCAGTAGATATTTATATTTTTAACTAATAAATTGCAAATCGGTCTGTTTAAAAAAAATCTCAACACAATTCACATTGGAAGATTTAGAACAAAGTGTTAGGACAGCACAGTGCACAGCTATTAAAAGCAAATCGTCTATGCGGAATGAAATAACAATAAATACCGTGGACGTATGAGAAAATCGCCTCAAGCCGAAATTAAATTGGCTAAAACGTCTGCCATGACTTGGGCTTTGGAGATTCTTCGAGTTATTGATGAAGGTGTTCGAGAATTGTTCAATGTCCGAACGTAGTAAGGTGATTCGATTTTAATAACAATCTCAGGTATTGTCACTTGTGAATGCATTGGGTTTTCTGCTTGTGATATTTGGGCTTTTGCGGATTGCTCATGGTGCTGGAGACCATCAAAATGGTCTTCCTCATCGACTAATGACAAATGAAGTGTATGCACATCTCGTGTTCCTGTGTTATGTATTCCACGAACCAATGCACAAATGGTTGTAAGATTGTAATTATTGTGCTGTTGTGGTTGTTGTTGTTGTTGTTGTGGTTGTTGTTCTTGTTGTTGTTCTTGTTGTCGTTGGTGCAGTTGCTGATGCTGTTGTTTTTGTAGTTGTTGTTGTAAATCAAGATTACAACTCGGAGACGGTAAGTTTTTCGAATGGGGATTATTCATGATTTATAATTTGTGGCGTATAGAGTTTTTCGTTTAAGTATTATATTATATGAGTCACATGAATTTTCATATTATTATTTCATTATTCAAATATTTCATATCCCTTTGTGTAATAAGTTTCAGATGGTGATGAATGCTCATGAAGAAGTGCAGCTAAAAATTTTCGTTTCCATAATTTCCAAAATGTAGCGCACTATTGAAATATTTTTGTGTATTTAAAATATATAAAATTTATAAATATATAAAATATATAAAATATATAATATATATAAATATATAATATATATAAAAATATAATATATATAAATATATAATATATATAAATATATAATATATATAAATATATAATATATATAAATATATAATATATATAAATATATAATATATATAAATATATAATATATATAAATATATAATATATATAAATATATAATATAAGACATTAAATTTTTAAAACAACTTACACGATTGATGATAAAATGAAAAATAATTTGAAGGGTTATAATGAGAAAAAATTTTTTGTTTAGGAAATGTTTGTTTTTGTACATATATGAAATTAGCACACGCTTCAAGGATAGGCGCTCATCTCCACATTGTGTTCTGCAACAAGATTACTAAATACATCAACTTAACCATACATGTGCATATAGCAGCTATACGTACATTGTACAGCATCATATGTTTGGAATCTAGATGATCAGTGCGCCAAGGATCGATCCCAGTGTCCTCTAACTAGGAGCCAACACTGCTAACTGCACCACTGATGGCTTGGTTCGGAATTAGTTACGCAAGCGTATATACGATCTTACATGCACATTTAAAGGTGCGGAAGCTATAAGCACGTTGAAATCCACATTTTTTGACAAAGGCACAAAAAAAGGTTCGTGTCGATTGGTGTCGCCAAATGCTTGAAAAATTCGTTTAAGGTACTTCCAAAAACGTATACAAGATCGTGACAGGTGACGAGTCATGGATATTTGCGTATAAGCCGGAACGAAAAGGGCAATCGACTGTTTGGGTCTCGAAAACCGAACATGTGACTACTGTGGCTACTGAAAATCAAAAGACAGTCAATTCAGCTTGGTATACGACCATTTGTTCGTCTGAGGTTTTCAATAAATTAAGAGAAAACAACCCAAAACGGCGAATCATTTTGCATCACGATAATGCGAGCTCACACACATCACATCAAACAAGCGAGTATTTGAGCACTCAAACGATCGAATTGATGATGGGTCATCCGCCTTCCAGCCCCGACATGGCACCCAATGACCTTTTCCTTTTCCAAACAATCAAAGATAAGATGCGTGGACAACGATTTTTATCGCCTGAAAAAGCGGTTGAAGCGTTCAAAAACCATGTTTTGGAGCTATCATCTTCGGACTGGAAAAAGTGTTTCGATAAATGGTTTGAGCGTATGCAAAAGTGTATAAATCTTAAAGGCGAATATTTTGAAAAACAATAAAGCAATTTTTGATGAAAAATTTTAATTTTTTTTTTACTTTTACAAAAAACTTTTACGGCACCCCTCGTATTCTTAGATATTGTAAGGTTCGCTATTTGTCACAAATCAAAATTAAACAGAAAAATTGTTCATGTAAATTCTCTAATCGGAGATACACATGTGTGCAAAGTTTAAAAAAAATCGAGTTAATTTTTAAAAAATTGATATGGACGCTCCACGGCCTTGAGGCCTGATCACTTCTAATATTTATAAAATGTTGTAACCAACAAGTTTACAAAATTTGAAGAAAATCGGATATATTTTAAAAATATTTTATGGGCGCCACCCGGCCTTGGGGCCTGATCTTTTTCAATTTTTATAAAAAGTGTTGCTATCGGAAATACACATGGTAAACATTTGAAGAAAATCGAGTTAATTTAAAAAATATATATATGGGCACCCCTCGTCCCTGAGGGGCTCTTAATTTTAATAGAAAGTATTGTCACCTGAATTACACATGTGTCCAAAGTTTCAATAAAATCGGGCTTGGGAAGTGAGTTATAAATTGATCGCAAGATTACACGACAAACAAACAGATCCACCGGTACGCGAAGTAAATATAGAGAATTTAAAAAAACCTGCTCATTTGAGTTTCTTTTTCATTTTTTATTTTTTAAATTGTCTCTAAAAGCTTTGCGTCGATTGTGCATCGAGTAAATTGTAAACTTTTAAACATAAGAATTATGGTGTGACTCTGCGTGACTTAATAGTAATGTAGTGGACTAGAGAATTAAAGTTATGGGATTTGGAGATGGAGTTGGAGAATAAACATACAAAAAAATTTCCATCGGGATGGATGTTCTGATTTTTAGAACAAGGCGGAGAAAATATGACATTTCGAGGGTTTTACGTCAACGGGCGTGTATGCCTTACTTTCTTCTGACTGAAACATCTGATTATATTAGTAGTCTAGTGCGCTTGTTACCGCCGACAATTTAACAAAAGTGGTTAAGCATTTTTAAGGTCAGTTCCAAATAATATTTAATATCAACTTTTAACCAAAATTGTAATGAAAATTAAATGTTCTCTATTAAAATTGGTTTCACGACAATTCTCTAACAATTAAAAGTACCTACATACCGCATTACCGATGCTATAAGGCCGCAATCTGGATTTAAACATTTTTCTAAAACCTTTTCGGAAAAACTTCCTTTGCAAAAATACAGGATAAAAGCTGCCAATTAATTCACAAGTAGCTTGTTGTTAACGTCACAAAAAATTATCACAAAATTTTAGTTCTGTCTGTCGAAACCGTTGCAATTAACAAATAGCAAATAAATTGCCTTTTAGTTCCACACAATATCATTGGAAAAGTTGGTTCACTAGTTCGACAATTACGACTGGCACTAATCCAATACACCGAAAGGGAACTGATTTACTGAGGGTGCTCGTGTAAATGAAAATTAATTCAAACGTTCAATTGTGGGTGATGCCATTATATCTGCTCTGTTTTACTGCCTTGTTTTGTAAACTAATTTATTTCTGTTCGCGGATCGTTTAGTTTAGTCTTTGAATAATTAGTTTTAATGTTTATGTATTGACTTTTGATAACAATAGCGATCGTACGATAACGATATTATTACTTTTCGTTATTTTTTAATTAGCTTACGCAGTGCTCCTTTCGGTTGAAATTCTTTGAAATTCCCGTTTAACGATTTCACATCGATTTATTCTCTTACATTGAACCTAATCCAAATTATAGCGTCACTAAATTAATGAATTGTGCTCATCTGAACTTAACTTTAAATTCTGATGAACAAAATGTGGCTTGCTTTAAAGTTAAGCGCTCCACTTCAGAACGTCTTTCCATCAATTAAGCAATAAAAATTGTCATTTTAAGTGAATACCATGAAGCAATTTCATCACGAGGGTACTATTAATTTTTATTGATGTTGACATTCAACAAAGGAAGCAAAAACATGAAATAATATTTTTGTTTTCATCTTCATCATCATCATCGAAAAATAATACGTGTATGACGTTACTGTCTAGTGAACTTGGGCGAAATGAAACTTTAAGTGGGACATATTCTTATATCTACGCGTTGTCTTTTATTGTTTTATTGATTTGTTTGATTATTTACAATGACATTTCAAACATCAGCTCTATAGACAAGGCCAATTAACTTGATTTACATTTCGCAGCTCGCTCAACGATACCAGATTGCGCGGTGCCGCCGCCTGTACTTTTAAGAGTCGAATCCTCGACGGATATACTTTTCTACTCGTCACGTAGCTAAAGTGTTAAGTGATCCTAACATTCATAAATATGCTGGGCCTGATGTTATTCCCGCAATACTTCTGAAGAGGTGTTCTGCAACGGTGGCGTTGCCACTGTGCAGGTTTTTCCATTTCTCTGATTCTTCTGAAGTATTCCCAAGAAGTTGAAAAACAGCCTTTATTCAGCCTGTTCCTAAAAAAGGCGAACTGTTATCTCTTTCCTCGTACTGACCCATAGCCTTGACAATCATACTTTCTAAGGATATGGAAACGCTGATTAATTTTAATCATATGCAATAACTTGAATCACAGGAAATCTGTAGAAATCATCGCTAAGGATGCTGGCGAAATTTTTTGGTTTCCTAAAGCGGTGCAAAATGTACTTCACTCGATCAGACCTGAAGCCCTAAACCTGAATACAGTTGCATTGTCTGGTCAGGTGCTTGCATCTACTAGAATTCAGAACCTTACTGGTGACGAACATATCGCGAAAACAATTGAATCGCTTGAACATCGTAGGAATGTTTAATGCTTATCATTATTTTATCGCTATCCACAAGCGGTATACAAAAGAAATTTCCAGATGCATCCCGCCTATCCGCAATACCCGTGCCACAACTTGAGCCTACGGGTCTACGGTCTACGGACTTTTTTCGGACGCACCAACCACTTCAGAGATTTCTTCTTTAATAATATTCGGCGCGATAGACCATTGCGGTCCAAGGCCTAGCTTCTCGCAACCATTTGTGTTGCGCATT
This sequence comes from Nephrocerus scutellatus, assembly GCA_947095585.1. Classification (NCBI taxonomy): domain Eukaryota; kingdom Metazoa; phylum Arthropoda; class Insecta; order Diptera; family Pipunculidae; genus Nephrocerus; species Nephrocerus scutellatus. The sequence continues at coordinate 85,073,506 of OX352762.1, forward strand.
TATATTTTTGGACACAAATGGAAGGGACCCACAATTTAAGGCCGGCTCCGAACAGCGAATTGAGAAGCTTTCCGTGACAAGTTATTACTCTCGGAACGTTTGTCATCCATTCGCGAGAGGTGGGACGCCGAGAAAAATACTTTTGGTGTTACTAGAATTTGTACCACGAAAAGAGCAGGAGGTCTTTTTTTTTTTTCAAAAATAATTGAATATTTTTTGTTTAAATAAAGAGTGTGCTAACCATATTTTGGCTTTAATTCTATAAAAAGGGTTGGAATTGAATCATACTGTTTTTCAAATTAAACAAGCGAAATCTCGTCGCAGGCATCACGGTTAGCTTTTCCACTGGCGCCAAGTCACTCCGACAGACTTCGCGCCTGGCACCGGTAGTATCGTTACGGTTCCAACAAACATTATATTATTTACATTATTTATGTTATTTATATTATTTATTTGTGCCTATATGTGTTATGCTTTATTTTAAAAATATAATACGGAAAATGAAAATAAACATGATCGCATTCAAATTTTATTAGAGGAAGATACGATGTACGTAGATGAAGAGAAGTGGTGTATTTAAACCAACAGAGGACCAGACAGAAGATGAGGAAAAAATAATTTGGAATTATTTCAATGAAAACTCGTAACATGTAATAGTAAAGATAAGTGAGAAGATGTTACAAGAAAACAATCACGTGTACAATAGATACAGATGGCACAATGTATTTGTAAGTAAAACTTTACAAAATGGCAATCTGAATTTTCGTGCCCTACACTCAGAAAAAAGTGTCCTATTAATGTGTTAATAGGACAGTTATTGATGTTAAAGTATAGTTATTAATGAGTTTTTCATATTAATTCAATGGTTTTCCAATTTTGTATACTATTAATTTAATAGGGAAGATACTATTGCTATTTGATTATATACATAATTAATATAAAAAGAAAACCGATTGAATTCATAGTTTCTTCCATATTGTATTTATAGGACTACATTATTATTTTAATGTCCTAAAATAGTTATTTATTAATAGTAAATGTCTTGTTAAACTATTTTTGTACATCCTTTGGAGTCAATAAGGATGACCTTAGTTTAACAGACTAATGGGTCCCCGAAATACTAAAAAGGTTAAACCTTTTTCCTTCTGATTCTGCTTCTAAATCTGTGCCTCGTTGTTTCTGTTTATTTGATATATATTATAGAAAACATACTTTTATATACATACATTCGAGTCTATTTACAAAGTTTGACTCGTAGGACATTTATGAAATACCGCGTGTGACGTGTAATGTGTGGCGCATGTTATGCATGGTTTTCTTCGATTTATTTTTTTTTAATAGTACATACTATTATATTAATAGTATCTACCTATTTATCTATCTATCATAATAGTACACAATATTATTCTAATAGTACATATTATTATCATAATAGTATATATTTTAATAGTACATACGATTATATTAATAGTATCTACCTATTTATCTATCTATCATAATAGTACAGACTATTGATTTAATAGTACATATTATTATCATAATAGTACACACTATTCTTTTAATAGTACATACTATTATATTAATAGTATATATTATTCAAACAAAAAGATTCCATTATTAACGACAAATTTTTACTTGGAATTTTAATCCGTTATGTCTGGATAACTTGTTGCGTCTTTGCACAGACAAAATCATCACTTGCGTTTCAGAATTTGTCGAAGAAAGGCTTCTCTGTGTATAAACATTATTTACGGAATCTTGTGTTTTGAAGTAATATACGTGAAGTGAAAATTTTGGACTGTTTTATTGATTCTGCATTGACTGCGATTGCGATCAAGTGGTAACGTTTTACTTTATAATTTCACAACATCTGTTTTTTCGTCAGTTTTATGAAAGGCTCACATGCAAATTTTGTTAAATAATTAGCTATTCGATTTTTTTCAATTAAACATGTGTATCTCTGATTAGAGAATTTACAAGAACAATTTTAATTTTCATGGGTTGCTTTTTTAATTTTTAATTAATAGTGTCAGAAAAATGAATGAAATAAACCAGACTTTTGATGAAGAGATCGATCAACAAAATCTTATAATTTTAAATCTGTTACCATTAAGCAATGAAAACAATGAATTCAAAGAATTAATTTGTGATCGATTTGGCTTCAAAGAAGATATTTATAAGCACATTGTTGGTAAGGACATCTGCGTAATTTATAATTTTAAAATTAGTTTAAAGACATTTCAAAAACTTTAGACAACCAATTTGATATCGAAAGCCTTATGGTTGCAACTGAATCGGAAATAAACGATTTATTTCCCGCTCCATACTTAGGAACGAGAGCTAAGTTAAAATTTCAATTAAACTTGTGGAGAAAAGACGTAGGTTTTTTTAATTTTCAATTCAATTTCAATTCAAAATTTGGAAATGTTTTTTCTTTCCTTGTGTTAAGCCAAATACAGTTTCTAGATTATCAGTGGCGAGCAAAGATTGGATCTCATTTATTTCGCCCTCAAGTGGTCGATCTGTCCTATCGGAGCGAAATTCCGTATCGCCATTTTCTTCATTTACAAATACAAGTACTTCTTTGTTTACCGACAATTTCAAACTTGTTGAAGTGCTTAAAAAAACTGAAGTAGGCGTCGAACTTTTAAATTTTTATGAAAAAGAAAATCATTTAGATGAAGCTCACAGGGATATATTGACAACCGCTATAGTAGATTACTACTCTAGCAACAATAAAGGGATGTCAATGAATGATATAGCGTCAGCCACAGATCATATTCATGAAATCTTTCCTACTGAGAGCAAAGTACGACTTTTATTGAACTTTCTTTTCTAATTGATTTACGTTAATTTGACTTTTTTTTAGACTTATTATTTAAAAAAGAGAGGCCACGGACTTAATCCAACGGGAAAACTCCATGATAAAGCCGTAAACTCCCGCGCAAAATTGAAAATTTTTAAAAAACGACTGAATCTTGATTCAATTATAACTAGAAAAGGTATTTTGATCACGGATCGATTGGGCAAACGCCATGTTTGAAAATATTTGTACTTCTTATTTTATTTAGAAGATACTGCAACGTCATCTTACGTACCTGTAGAGATAAGTGCAAACGATGAAGAGGCGATTATATGGTTAACTCATAATAATGAACCATGGCCCCAAGTGGAAGAAACTTGGGCACAAGTTTTTAAGGCTAGACAAAGAGACATTAAAACGGACGGACCTAATGTTCTTAACAAGTGGCCGCTTTTTAAACACAGCCTGGGACATACTCTGGTAGATATTATGGCTTATGCTACAAGCTGACTGTTTAGCACAATTTATCTTCCCCTAGGTTGAGCTAGATTATAAAATTATAAATGAAAAAAATCCCTCGAGATTGTTTCATCTATGGCCTATGTTCGTACAAAAAATTGTACCTTTTCTAAAAATTAAGGTTAAGGACAGAGCATCGAAAAGCCTTTTAAACGATTTGGAAAAGGGAAGCGATATCAGTAAGTATTTTTTTATATTTCTTTTTATACTTGTTTGTATACACTTGTTAATTTACAGATTCACGCGATTGTATAATTTTTTTACTTTTGCATGCCGTCTTAAAAGCACCCATCCTTGCAGTTGGAAAAAAAGGGGGGAAAAGATCAAAATGGAAACCTACAATTATAGATTGCCAGGAATCCTGCATTTTGCATTGCACTTCCGTCAGTCAATACATAGACAAAGTGGAACAGCTTAAAAATAAGTATTACGAAAAGGGATTAACTTTTCAACCTATTATTATAGCAATTGGCGAAAGAAAAGATGATTTAAATAGTTTTTATTCATATTATGATGGTATTCTATATAAATTTGATTCATTTTTAAAATGTTTTGACATAACTTTTAAATTATTTCACGTTATGGATTTTAAATATCCCATAGAAGGAAGAAATGTCTATGATTTCGTAGAAAATTATTTTTATAACTTTAAAAATGAAACAAATCCAAATGTAGGCAGTATTTTAGATTACTTAAAAATTTAAATCTGTGAAATCTTTAAATTACATTTAAAATGAAGTGCTTTTTGTGCCAGGAAAACTCCGATACCTATTTATTATGTAAACTTTTAATTGAACACATAAAATTATCACATTTTTTTAAGCATCTTGAATATTTTTTATGTGTGGAAGAAAAATGCTTTCAGAAATTTAAAAATTTGTATTCATTTCAAAGACATATGGAAAGAGTTCACGAAAACAAAATTTATAAAAGCAAAAAATGTTTATATCACGAAACAAAAAGTGGGCATCCCTTAAATGAAACAAAGCAGAACAACGAACAAAATTACACAAATCCAACACTTTTTTTACCACAAGAAAACGCTCACAAAATAACCGAATGTTTTAATGAAAAAAAATTTGCTGGACTAACTTTAGCATTGTCACTACATAACAATAATAATTTCAATCGAAAAAATGTATCCAATATTTTACAACAAATAGAAAGCGAGGTTACTAATCCCATTTTCGAAGTTGTACAAAAAGAAATTATACCTCTTATTGAAAATATGGAAAATAGAGCCGCTGCTGTAAATATTTTGAATAACTTTTTAAATCCGTTTAAATCTATCAAAACTGAATATAAATTTCTCAAAGAATTAGAATCCAAAGGATTATTTCAAAAACCCTTGTATTATACTATAAACGAAGAAGTTTCCGAAATTATTGTTAACAATTCTATAACATTAGATACACATAAAGTTACTGGCGTTATAATGCCTTTTGAATTTCAAATAAAAAAATATTTTGAGGTTGAAAATATATTGAAACAAACTTTTCAAAATATGGAAACTATAAACAGCAGCAATACGGGCAAATATTTTAATTTAATAAACGGGAGCGTTTGGAAAAATAAGCTGATTAATATTAATAGAATATTGGCAATTCCTTATGTCTTATTTTTGGATGATTTTGGGATCGACAACCCCTTGGGCTCACATGCGAAAGATCAGTCGATTTGTGGAGTGTATTATACATTTCCAACCATTCCTAAGCAACAGCTATCAAAATTGAATAACATTTTTGTTGCCGGTTTCTTTAAAACGAAAGATCGATCTTCGTTCGGAAACTTTTTTTCAGTTAAACCTTTTATTAATCGAATTAAAAAGTTAGAAAGCGATGGGTTAGAAATTGAGGTAGATAATAAAACTTATCACATTCATTTTATTCTAGCATTCGTTCTTGGAGATAATTTGGGCCTTAATACTTACTTAGGATTTTCTAACAGTTTTAATTCATCATACTTCTGTAGAGCATGTAAAAGAAGTAAACTTGAAACAAAAAAAGATGTAATAGAATATAAGAATTCATTACGTAGCATAGAAAATTATGAAGCTGATGTTGTAATCAGCAATGAAAAATTAACTGGAATTAAGGAAATCTGTACTTTCAATGAAATAGAATCTTTCCATGTAGTTAATAATTTTTATTTTGACATAATGCATGACCTTTTTGAAGGTGTTTGCAAATATGATGTAACAAAAATTTTATTACACTTTATCGAAAACAGTAAATATTTTTCACTAGAGGCATTAAACAATAGAAAACAATTGTTCAACTACGGAGAAACTGAAATAGGTAACATGTCTCCACCTATAGTATTGTCAGCATTGAAATTATGTAATTTGAAAATGACTGCTCGTGAAACTATGACTTTTTTAAATTTTTTACCTTTAATGATAGGAGACTTAGTGCCCGAAGACGATAAGGTGTGGAAGTTTTTAATAGTTTTAATTAAAATAATTGACATAGTTTTGTTATCAAATGTAAGTAATTTTCAAATAAAATCACTGGAACATTTAGTATCGAAACACAATTTATTATATATGGAATTATTTAACGAGCCTTTAAAACCAAAGTTCCACTTTCTACTACATTATCCAAGTGCAATCCGCAAATGTGGACCCTTAAAAAACCTGTGGTGTATGCGATTTGAAGCATTTCACAAACAACATAAAATTGCAGCAAAAGTTACAAACTCAAGAGTTAACATTTCATTTACGCTTGCTATGCAAGCGGGACTTAAGTTTTCCCATTTACTAGCTACACAACATTTTTTTGAAAAAGATTTAATTTGTGAAGAAAAATATATATATGTTTGTAATCTTCTTTTTCTTTATCCACAAATAAATTATGAAAAGTTAACTATAAACTTATCTGAAGCACCATGCGCAAAGAGTGTGAAATTCAGGGGAAAACTTTATAAGCAAAATTTTTATTTAACAAAATATGAAAACCAATCCGTTTTACTTTTTGAAATTGAGAAGATTATTATACATAAGTCAGATCTCTACTTTATTTGCAAACAGTGGCATATTAATTATTTTAGTGAACATTACCAATCGTATATAGTAGATAAACATATGGATTTATTTTCTTTAAACAACGTTCTTGAGTTTGACGGTCCGCCAATTCACTTACATCTACTTAATAATGGGATAAAGGCCTTTAGGATAAAAAATTTATAAAACAATGTATACGTATATAGTAAGTAAAATGTGAAAAGTAAAGCAAAATGAAATATATTGATCTTTAGTTTTCAATGTTTAATTAAAAATAATTATATAGATAGTAATAAATAAAACATTTTTAAAACATATTTTTTTGATTGTTTTATTTTTAGTGTTACCTGATTTTTATTTTCTAGGGTTTGTATATCAAAGTACATAATATGATATTTAACTAAGAATAAACATACTGTTAAATATACCGTTAAATATACTATTAGCCTGTTCAATACGAATATACTTTTGTTTTAATAGTTACCCTATTATATTGAAATAGGGTTTGCCCTATTAAAGTAAAATGGTCCACTATTACAATAAAATAAGCTATTTAAATACGACTATCTTTTTGTTTTAATAGTAATCCCTATTACTTATATTACAATAGGATTTGCCCCATTAAAGTAATAATGTCCACTATTAAAATTAAATAAGCCATTTCGATACGACTATCCTTTTATTTTAACAGTCACCCCATTATATTGTAATAGGGTTTGTCTTTTTAAAGTAACATGATGCATGGTATTGAAATTATAGTATATACAATTAAAAATTTAAAGTACGTCATATTTATTCAAAATGGTAATACCATCAAAATAATAGTACAAAACCGGTATTAATTCAATACTTTGCAAATAATTGTTTTAAAGGTATTGATCCTATTGACAAATAACAATAGTTAAAAACTATTGAAGCAATATGAAATCATATTTATTTTATGGGATTTTTCTCTGAGTGTAGTAAAGATCAACTAGCCAAACCGAGAATTTATGTTTCTGAGAACTTTTTTTAACTTGAATTGGCCCCGCATTGCCTGTCTATTCGAATTTATTTGAGGTCGTTTTTAGAAAACTTTCACACCTTCTATAGTGCCGAAATTTTGTGAACACAAACACATAAGCGCATGTATGTTAAAAAAATTAGTGCGAGGTTACACGCGATTGAGGTGAAACTTATTTGACGTTGTGGCATTATTACTATTAAATCAATGAAACAAAGAATGAAGAACTAAATTTATGTATATTATATAAATAATATAAATATTTATATTCACAAAGAGAAGAAGAATGAATCTTCCAACACTGAATTTTCAAGGCAAGGTCCTCCAAATAATGCCGGAAGCCAAATACCTACGAGTTATGTATAATCAAAAACTAACATGGAACTCCCATATGACATACATTATTAACAAAGCTAATAAAGCTTACTTCGGAAAATGCATTCATAGGACCTGAACCCTTTTGTAGCGTCAACTGGTTTGCCGCAACCAAGGCTGATAAACTGTTGGGAGGACAAACTTCGCCTGGCTCAATGGGATAATACCCCGGGGCTAAGGCAATCCAAACAACTGATCAGACCCTATTCATATAAAGAAATCCTGCATTTAGATAAAGGTAGCATTAGGAAGCTAGTGAGTTTTCTAACTGGCCACTGTGACCTGATATATCATCTTAGCAAAATTGGTGTGGGCTCTGTGACAGAATGTAGGTTCTGTGCGGAGGATGAGGAGTCATCCGAACATGTTCTCTGCGATTGTCCAGCACTTATTTGGTTAAGGAAACGCATATTCCATAAGGAAATATGCTCAGCAGCGAAGTTGAAAAGCTCTGCTACTAAGGACATACGCAGCCTTGATATGGTGACCAAAAACAGAGCAATCTAGGACACGCTCAAAACTCCACAAGATCCAAAGACTCATTTGCCTTAGTGCAACAGGTGCCATAAAGATCTGCCCTACGGCAGCCCTCGAGAAGATTCTCGGACTTACACCACTTCACATACACATTAAAAGTGAAGCTGGCTTAAGACTCTCTACTCTCAACATACATCATAAGGTCAAATCCAATAGACTAGGACATACTAACAGCATTTCCAAAATAAACACGGATTATGGAATTGTCCTACAATCAGACTCAACGACAAAAACTAATTATTTCCAAAGGAACTTCTTGGTAAGAATTCCAGAGCGTCATCAAGTTGCAAATATCATCAATAACCTCCCCCATTATGCATCCATCTGGTACACATACGAATCTAAAACAGACACAGGAACAGGAGCAGGAGTATTCGGTATTATCCCCAACGTTTTCCAGGCAGAAACAATAGCACTAGAAGCCTGCATCTTAGAATGCATTAAAAGAAGTTGTAGAAGAACTGAGATTTACATGATCTCAGATAGCCAGGCCACACTACTTGCACTAAAAGGCCATATTTTCACCACCAGAACAACGTGGACTAGGTGCTACTGCCACTTAAAACAATTGGCCAAAACCAATAAAATCACCCTTATGTGGTCTCCAAGGCACTCAGGCATTGTAGGGAACGGGACAGCAGATCTTTGCGAAAGAGAAGGCACAGAAGGTATATTTACTGGGCCAGAACCAAGCATTGCCTACTCCCTTAGCCACCGCAAAAACAAGATTAAAGAGTGGGCTAACAATGCCATCGAAGCTGAATGGGAATCGTCGACAGGGATGAAACAAACCAAAAGGCTTGTCAAGTATAACATTAAACACAAAGACAAGGCAATCAAACTGAACCGTCATGCACTCACGCAATATATCACACTCCTTACGTTTGTAGCCGGTTTCAATACAAATATGTAATCTAAAACTAAAACAAATTGTGTAGTAAGACATACATTTTTTTCAAAAAGCATACTTCTAAACATAACTCTTATGTTTATAGTTGAATACTTTTTGTAGTAAAATAAGTAAAAGAGTAAATTGACATAAAAATCTCTTACAGAGAGAAAAAAAACCATTCTACGATAGATCGAAATTCCCCTCTAACAGATCTGTATATTTGAGGAGATTTCCCCCTCTTTTTACTAACTACAACAACAACACACCTTTCGTGTTCGATTTACCGAGAAAAAATCTGAGCTCGAGCGCAGATTTCTAAATAAAACAAAAAACGACATTAGTTATCTTTTGTTCTTTGGTTTGAAAAAATTGCACTGAGTGCCAAAATATTGCACTCAACTTCATAAAACAGCAACCGATACGTTTGTTTATATTACAATCTTAAAATAAAAACTTTTGTTATCATTCTAAACGTCATTTGTGTGACCATTTCAACACAAAGACACATACAAAACATGCGAGTGCAAATTTTTTTTAGCTCCGCGCAAAAAGAAATAGTGCAATCGAACGACCGTCACATTAGGGAGCTCTCAAAATGAATAACTTAAGACTTACAAGATTGTATGGATTTTGGTCTTTAGTACATATAAAGTTTTTCAATTGGGAGAGCACGCTTAGTTAGTAGTCAATAAATTCGCTTTTGACAGTTTGTTTAAATTTACTACGTTTTCAGAAACCTAAGATGAGTTGGGTCGGGTTGAAATTTATTTTGCGTTTCCATGTAACCAGGTCGCAATTGAGTTGAAATGTTGACAACCTAAAACAAAATCCGACGAATACCTGCAAAATAATAAAAATCGCCATTTTGAATTGAAAGTCTTCTTAACCCAGACATTTTCGTTCAGTTCAAACTGAGTGTAACGAAAACTCAACTCAACCCTTTTTCCATGAGTGCTAATCTAGGTCCAAGCTGGGATCAACCCTCCACGGAAACGATATAATTTACTCACAGAAATTTTTGTTGTAAAAGTGGCAAAAATTGAGGAAATAACTTACTCTCTATATTCCGCTCTCTTTTAATAATTTTTTGATTTTTTTAGTATCTATGCATTTTTGAGTAAGGGAAAAGACATAACATGTCTGCGGATTCACATCTCATCTTTCATTCGCTGCACTGATAATTTATTTTTTAAAATAAACATTATCGAGTCATCCAATAAGCTTAAATAGACGAAAAAGACTTTTTAAAGCCTATACCTACTTGTCCATTGATTGTTGGCATCACGAGCTAATTAAAATCACTCTGCTCGTCATACTCGTAACATATGATAAAAACAGCAGTTTACCAAAAAAATGCACAAAATTCCGTTATAAAAAGTGTTTTTTTGGACTGCAAATTCTAATTGGTGCTATTTTTTACCGATTTTTTTTCATCATCGTAAAGAATATGACAGAGCAACATGCCATAAAGCTTATTGATAATGTAAATGCGAAAAGAGACATTAAGCTGTAATTTCAAAACGTGGCAATAAGGAATTGAAGGTCAAAAATCGTCAAAAATTTGCAGACACTTGCATATATGCTAATGAAATATGTGGTCGGGTGGAAGAAGTGACCATTTGGCTGACAGTATCTTGGATCATTTAAGGTAAAAAATAACGCTTCAAGGACTTGGTACAGAACGTGAGGTTGGAAATATTCGGATAGAAAAAGACCGAAGTAGTTGTGTTGGGTGCAGTTAAAAGTTCACCGCGGAGCAACTAAAGTATTGTGCTCATAAGCTGTACATTTACATATATACGGAAACTGTAAATCCCATGTACAACATCGTATCATATGTATTTTGAACATATGTAGATAATCTAGATAATTTTGGACGCGCCGGGTGTCCTCCAAGTGGGAACCAATTGTGCTTCACTGCTAATAACTTTCTCATAAAAATAACAATTACTTTGTAAGTTATCATATCATGCACGATAATAGTGCAAAATAACTATAAATATAATATGTATATTGTTTAATACAAAATTACAAACAAAGGCGAAATGTGTTATTTATCAACTACTGTAGAGATTTCTTGAAATTACTAAGCAATAAAATATAGGCACTGATTACTGAAAATGTTGATATATTGCTCGAAAGTGCACCGATAAGGAGCAACACCGCAACGCAGTAAATTGTAGACGTACAAAAGAGCGTAGAAAAAAATGCCTCTGATTGTTGATAATGTTGATTCGGGTATTCTAATAGAAAAACAAATTCATTCTCTCGCGCTTCATAGTAGGAATTTCTTCGTTAATTTTAAGTATGGTTCAGTCAAACTAAGAAAGGTTCCAACCCAAAATTTTAGAAACAGTACAATCTCAAAAATTAAGAAAAAATCAATTATCTTTGATATTCTACCTCATGGTCACCAAACGACTTTGTATGCCAGTTACCTGCATTGAATTCGATCGATAAGTAAGCGATTGCCGCAAAAATCCAAGATATGGGAATATGCTCCCATAATTGGTCATATTTCCTCTCCTGATCTGTGGTGATGATCCATCGTAATGTGAAGGATTGAGCGGCGACATCTCAGAATAGGCAGGCACGCCAACATTTTGCAATATTGGCCCACGACTCATAGCAACAATAAATGTAAGAGAAGTTCAAAAATTGTTATTTACACAAAAAAAAACGAAAGAAATCCGTTAACTAATTGTTACATTTGTTGTGATAACATTGTGTTGTTGTATGCACATAAATTTTGTGTGATAAACAAATCTTTGATAATAACTATCTGCGTATACCCTTGAAATGACTATATGATGTTATATTTACTATTCTTTAACTTATGAATATATATTTAACAAGACTCGACTAATGACTAACAGATCATAAGCAAGCAACGATCAAGAATTTTGGTGACAACAATATGCTAGGTACGATTGTACTGTCACAGCTTCATCAGTATATACAGCAGTTGGAACAGCAACAAGAAATCTCTTCTCTCGCTCTTACACCGTCAATTGGTTTAGTTTTACTTATCTTCTTTGATTTTGACTGCTGGTTGACTGATTTGATTTGAACCCCGATATTGCAGATTTGAAACTTATACAGTCATTGGCAAAATTATTTCACTTTAATAAAGTTGTACAACTTTTCAATAATGCAATATGATGTTGTGGTTTGTTATTAATCTTTTAGAATATTTTAAAACGGTTAAGAAAAATAAAAATCGACTGAACTACGGTTTAGCGATTAAGAGGTTAGGGCTTTGAGACAACCCTTTTCTGAAAGTCCTTATTAAGCAGACCTCGAAAACCGCCATCTTGTTTGGGGAGGCGAGACGCCTCCTTTAAGAGGTATGAGCTTTCAAAGTTTTGAGTTTTTTTTTTAAATTTTTTTTCAGTGGTTTGAAGGAGGTTTGGGGGTTAATTGGTATCATATGAAGGATAATAAAAATACCGTCCATTAAAAAATGGGGGCAATTAAACCTACCTCACCTACCTCAGAATATTTAGAGCTTTCAAAGTTTTGAGTTTTTTTTTTTAGAAAAATTAATTTTTTTCAGTGGTTTGAAGGAGGTTTAAGGGTTAATTGATTGGTATCATATGATAATAAAAATACCGTCCATTATAAAAATGGGGGCAATCAAACCTACCTCAACTACCCAGAATAAATAGAGCTTTCAAAGTTTTGAGTTTTTTTTTAAAAAATTAATTTTTTTTAGTGGTTTGAAGTAGGTTTGGAGGTTAATTGGTATCATATGAAGAATAATACAAATACCGTCCATTAAAAAAAAATGGGGGCAATCAAACCTACCTCAACTACCTCAGAATAAATAGAGCTTTCAAAGTTTTGAGTTTTTTTTTTAAAAATTAATTTTTTTAGTGGTTTGAAGTAGGTTTGGAGGTTAATTGGTATCATATGAAGAATAATAAAAATACCGTCCATTAAAAAAAAATGGGGGCAATCAAACCTACCCCAAAATATTTTTTTGAAAATTATGGACACTGTAGAATAAAGTCTGCTCAATTAATTTATATATAGATAGGAGTTTTTCCATTTAAAAAGCTGCATCATGGTATATCATGTAATTATGTATGAAAAAACTCATTTATATGATATATGACTCAATTATTATATGAAATACCACCTAAACCAAATCCAACTTGATCATACTTCCGTTCAAATAGGCCACGCCCACGACTGTGTAGAACTTATTTTCACCTTTTATATGATACCAATATTTAGGCCCACCCACTCTAAAACACGCCCCCTTATAAATTTTCATGAGAAAGTCAGTTTTTTGCTCTTACTTTGTCGAGGGTGGTTGGATTGAACCCAATTTTTTATAAGATGAAAGGTATTTTTATAACCTTTCATATGATACTAATTTACCCCATGACACCAATCAAACCACTTAGAAAAATGCATTTTCCAAAAAAATCATCGATGTATCACTTCTTTTCAAATTAGGCCATGCCCATAAAAATAATACGGCTGGTTAGAACTAATTTTCACCTTTTATTCGATACGAATATTTATGCCCGCCCACTTTTAAACACGCACCCTACTGCAATTTCATGAGAAAGTCAGTTTTTTCTTCTAACTCTGTCGAGGGGGTTCGATTAAACCCAATTTTTTATAAGAGGAAAAGTTTTTTTATTACCTTTTCTATTATACCAATTAATCGACTAACTTCCAAATTCAAAATTTTGGAAGCCCCTACCTCTTAAAGGGGGCGCCGCCCCCAAGTCCCGTTAACATTTCTAGGCAGTGTGAGGTGGGGGCGTGGCAGATGATGAAAGTTCCATTAATCGCTGTACCGTATATTCGCCTAAAAATCAAATTTCAAACAGTAATGGTCCAAACCATGAAAATTAAAATGGCACAATTATTGTGACATTACTAAACGAAGGCGAAATTATCTGCACTAGTGCAAATAACTTCGTCATAAAAAACGGTAGTTAAACTCTTCCGCTTCTCAATACAAAGCGATGCTAGTGTCATTCTTAGTAGTTTAGCGTCATCTTTCCTTCGGGGAATTTCTTTTAAATGGCTGGAACTAGGGAATAAACCACGGAGAAACGAGCGGCTATTGTTGAAAACTTTGAAACCGGTGCTTTAACAGCAAAACTCACGGCAAAGTTTCACTCTAGTCGAGCAAAAATTTATCATCAAATCCTAAAACAAAAAACCCATGGAAGTATAAAAAAACCGAACCGGTAGAGTTAAAAGGTACGTTTTTTTTAAGTAACCCATGTGAAAAAGTTCAAAATGTTTTTAAGGATTTAAACAAGGATCGTAAGGAGAATGTTAGTGAAAGAACGTCATACAAAACATGCCCCGTGTAAGACAAGCAAACAATCGGCTTCGGCAAAAATTAGCTACAGAGTATATTTTAGTCCGCAAAGCCCTGACTTAAATGGTTGGCATCTAGTGAAATCCAAAATTCCACAAAACATTGAAAGACCTGCAGATGAAACATGGAAAGATTTCATAACAGCTTGGAGTGCCATTCTGGGGCAACAAATTCAACGCTTGATTGATTCAATGCAGTTTTTTGCTGCAAAAAGAGGAAACACAACTTATTAGGTGCCATGCTAAGCCAAAATAATTCCCACTTTCAGCTTTCAGAAGTGTTTCAGATTTTCAGTGTTTGATTTTTATTTTTATTTACCATTTTAAGATATCAAGACAATATCAGTGAAATATTGGATTTTTGAAAAGTTGTACAACTATATTGATCTAATATGGTGTAAGTATTACATTGTGCAAATAATTTTGCCAATGACTGTATGTCAGCACGAGAGCGGCAGTTATTCGCGAAAAAGTAATTAGCTGCACTCTTCAATTATGCGACACTCGTAAGAAAGCAACCGTTGGTCTTTTGTGGCTCTCTGTAAAATCTGCAGTAAACAATGAACGTGGCTTTACATGTAGTTGTTATCACTTGCACTTGATTCGTAACGTAAGTTGATAAATGTGTAATTTGGGTTACAAAATGAATGCATTCAACTTAGGTAGTAATTAGCGTTACGCTTTAAAGATTAAAAGATTATTTTAGTTTGTAAGTGACATATGCATATTGAAATATCCAGATGCATCCCGCCCATAGTCGCACAATAATTATGTGGTTGCCCGACTCTGTGTTTTCGCATTTATATGATCTGCAGTCATTTAAGAAACATGTAAATAGACACCTCATCTCTCCTAATCCTCTCCCTAATTTTCTAACGCCCACACAAGTACTAAGCATTGTAAGGGTACACATCCCCTTGAGAGTGTGTACATTTAAAAAAAAATTAAAAAAAGGATGGGTTTAGTATTTTCGCACACAAATGGAAGTGAACTATCTTTAATGCTATATGTATTCGAAAGGCGAATTGAAAAGTTTTTTGTGACAGTTATTACTCTCGGACGTTTGTCAGACATTCGCGAGAGATGTGTCCGTGAACAAGCTTAACTTCGAACCTCCCGCTCAGAAGCACAATTAAGAGAAAATGACAATTATTATTAAAGACGCAAACTTGCAAATCTGCTGGAAGAAGGTCAGAAATTAATCATACGATAAATATCAAAAAGGATTTGAGGGGTTTAACTATCAGCCCCCTCTTTGGTTTACTGATAGTGTTTTTACACCAAAATTTTCAAAGAAACCTGCTACTATAACTATAAAGAGTAGAAATTCCAAAAGACTTGGCTAAACTTATTATAAGACAAATGTAGCAGCAGCCCCTTTTACGAATAAACGGGCTTTTTGTTTGTTAATATCAATTGGCTTATACCCACATTTACATACACGAAAAAGCATTGCATAAATGCATGCTTGCAATTTTTTGCGTGCGTAAGTGAGCGAGTGGGCGGTCAGCCATCAGCAGAATAGGGGGAATAACACAGAATGCTCTAGAATTGCAGGTGGCCGTAACTATCTCTGACTGGTGGAAGTGCAATCAAACCTCCAAGTGGTGGACGCCGGTAATTTTCTTCCAATGCACGGAAAAGCTGAATGATCGGGCTAGTCCCTTCAAAGTAAGGTTGGCGCGAGGCCAATAACCTCGCCTGTAAAAAATTATTCTTACGGAACCCAAAATCAGTCTCGGATACACTGATGAGCGACGACGACCACGGCAACGAAACGGCCAAACGATTTAAGAATATTCTCAAGGAACGTACGCTCACTGTATAGAGCTCGAGCTGCACAGCAGCTGGCCGATACCCTGTCTAAATATAAGGCTGACATTACAGCAATCCAGGAGATGCGGTGGACGGGGAATGGTGTCTTACAAAAATCAGAATATGACATATATTTCTGCTGTCATGCAAGACATCATGTGCTCGGGGTGGGGTTTCTAGTCAGCAAAAGAATGAACCCACCGTTATCGGCTTTAAAGCAATAAATGATCGGCTATGCACCCTTCGCGTGCGGGGCAAATTTAAAAACATAAGCCTCATAAACGTTCACGCACCTACAGAGGATTCCCCAGATGATGAAAAAGAAGAATTCTTTGAATCAGTCGGACGGGAACTCCATGCCTGTCGTCAGTATGATGTAAAAATCATTCTGGGGGATATGCATGCTAAAATAGGTAGGGATCCAGTATTCAGGCAGTACATTGGCACCCATAGCTTACACGAGAACACTAATGACAATGGACAACGAGTTATAGAGATGGAAGCAAGCAATAATTTGGTCGTTCCGAGTACAAGGTTTGCGCGTAAAAATATCCACAAAGCCACCTGGGTATCTCCTGATGGAGCCACTCGCAACCAGATAGACCAAGTGTTGATAGATCGCCACCAAAACCCGAACCTAATAACGGCACGAACGTACCAAGGTGCCAACGTCGACTCGGACCACTATCTTGTTGGTATGGCGCTCCGAGCGCGGATTGCATCATCAGGAAAGACTGCATCCGCGAATCAGATTCGAATCAAAACGGCTGCCCTTCGCAACGAAGAGAACAGAAACAACTACGGTCAAGCGATAGGACTTGCCCTAATAAATGCAGGGAGAGTAAGTCCTGGGGCTGAGATGTCAAGCGTAGAAGTGAAATGGACAATCCTTAAAAATACTGTCATTAGTACTGCTGACTCCATCTAAGGCAGAATTCGTAGAGATCGGAACGACTGGTTCGATGAAGAATGTAAGCGAGCGACTGAACGTAAGAATGTTACCTACCGAGCAATGCAACAATCTCATAGAACGCGGGCACGCGGAGATGAATATAATGAGCTCAGAAGACATGTAAAAACAGTTCACCGGCGAAAGAAAGCAGCCTGGGAGAAGAATCTCGCCAGTGAACTAGAACAGTAAAGAGATCAAGGACCGCACCAGGCACGGAAATTCTACCAAAGAGTCCGCGGTATGAGGACAAAGAGGGTAATCTGATCGCTGATCTTAAAGGCATCTTAGAGCAATGGGAAGAGCACTTTCATGAGTTGCTAAATGGCCAGCTAACTGAGCAATTGGAAGCTCCACCAATGACCGAATACTATGCTGCCGCCATCAAGCATAGACGAAGTTAGCAGAGCGAAAAATCGGCTCAAAAATGATAAGGCACCGGGATCTGATGGGATCCCAGCGGAACTAATAAAAATAGGAGGCCCCACATTACACCAAGCAATTCATGAAATAATAGTGCAAGTATGGGAGGAAGAAGCTATGCCAGAAGACTGGCGAAGAGGCATCCTGGTCCCCATACATAAGAAGAGAGATATCACAAAATGCAATAATTATCGTGGTATAACGTTGTTTAGTACCGCGTATAAAATTTTCTCCTCTATCCTTCAAGACAGGATAGCCCCATACGCTAAAGTCATCAGTGGTCCATACCAGTGTGGCTTCATCCCAGGCAAATCAACAACTGATCAGATTTACATCCTTAGGCAGGTGATGGAAAAATGTCTAGAGTTTCAAAACTCACTACACCATCTTTGTATAGTCTTTAAAGCCGCCTATGATAGCGTAGCCAGAGTAGAACTTTATAAAGCCATGAGAGAATTCGGCATCCCAAATAGTGGAGCGCGAATTTGAAGAAGTGCAATCCTTTAACTATCTCGTGTCCACTGTAGCGACCGATAACAGCATGGAACCAGAAATACGCTCACGGTTGCTTAAAGCCAACAAAGCCTATTATAGTCTGTCAAGACTTTTCAAATCCAGGAATTTGACCATAACATCCAACCTGCTGGTATTTTAGACAATGGTCATACTAGTACTTACGTATGGATCCGAGACTTGGGTGCTTAGCTTAAAGCATTCTGACCTCTTAGCCCCGTTCGATTGAAAAGTGTTACGGAGAATTTTTGGCCCCGTATGTGAGGAAGGACGAATCCGGAGACTCTATAATGATGAGATCTACGAGCGTTACTGCGATGTTGACACCGTGAAGAAAATTAAGCTCGGTAGGCTCCGGATGAGCGAAGAGGATCATGCTCGGAAAGTCCTTTTCGGTAGGATTTATGGAACACGACAGCGAGGCCGGCGCTGGAAGGATGGCGTAGACCAGGACGCCCAGAGTTAAGGGATGCCAAACTGGATGAATCGGCTCGAAATCGGGACCGGTGGAGAGACTTTTTGCGGGAGGCCAGGACCAGACCCGGTTGTAGAGCCAAATATGATGAAGTGAGCGAGTGACATGGAAAATTAGTGTTATAGAAGAAAGATTTGTAATATTTGTAGTGTAACCGATTCTTGCACAAATAAAAACTATCCTTACTGGTATACAAAACTGGTTGAAAAAAACCATAGAGAAATAACATGAGAAAAAAATTATCTGTTGTCAGAACCTCACTTTAGCAATCAATTTAAGTTCAAGCTCAGTTCATATCTAGAACTAACCTACCTCTACCTATATGTGTGAGTTTTGATAAAAAGACGCACAATTATTAAATTTTTTGGGTTTTTTTTAACCAATCATCAATATTATTTGTTGTTGTATTGAATTGTAATAGAATAAAAAAATTAATAAAAAACATGGCGTACAATTAGGCTCAGTAACATTGTTTATGAAAGATATATGTGTGGAACTTACCAAATTAGAGATTATATCAGCATGTTCTGATATTTACTAGATGGTTCGAAAAGAATAGAATAAAAAATATTAGAAGCCTCTGTAAACTGTAGGTTTTATATAATACATCGCAGAAAGTTATTATTTGGAAGTACCAGACTACTTGAAAAGTTGTCATTTGGTTTTGTACCACAGTACTTGCAAGTAGATAGAGCAGTGATTAAGACCGTGTTTCCATCGTGATAGTAGAATAGTATTTTTACTTGCTAGCTATTATATTCTTGATATTTGTAATATTTAAATAAACTATCAAACTATAAACTTCGCGATATAGTTATATTATAATAAAGTACATCTCTTCGCATTAAAACGCTAAACGTACAAAATAGACCCCCTATTTTCATTCCCTGCGGTGTACGTACGATTTTTTTCACGAAATTAACCAATGAAACATACCTTTAAGTATTTGCCGTCTTAATATGAATGATAGCCAAAGATCAGCCAAAGATAAAAAAAAATACATTGAGTAATAATGTATAAGCGTTGGATCGAGCTTGATCTCAGGCCATGCATGAATGATTAACATCCTGACGATATAAACTATGTGGTCTTCTCTCCCCGTTGATTAGGATAACGGTGCTGGAGCGTTCACATGACTGTGGATTTGCTTTATTGTCAAGAAGGCTAAATAAATGCCTTATACCGTAAAGGTGTGTAATCGCGGGGGCTAGCCCTTCTAAACTATATCCTGCCCGTGTCTCTGCTTTGTAAGTCAGTAAAATAAAGCAAAAGTGTTATATATCGGAAAAACACATGTATATAAAATTTAAAGAAAATCGACTACATTTTTTACAAAATTTGTATGGGCCCAGGGGCCGATCACTCTAAAAATTTTACAAAAAGTGTTGTCCATCGGTGATACACAAGGTGTTTAAAATTTGAAGAAAATCTGGTTAGTTTTTAAAAAATATATATGGGCGCCCCTCGGGCCCATACAAAGTTATGTCCATCTGAGATATACGGGTATTTAAAATTTGAAGAAAATCGGTTTAGTTTTTAAAAAATTTATATGGAAAAAATTACCAAAAATGTTTGTACATCGGAGATACGTAGGTGTTTAAAATTGGAAGATTTGAGTTCTCGGGCCTCGGGCCTCAGGCCCCGATCTCTCCAAAAAATTTAGATCGGAGATACACAGGTTTTTAAAATTTGTAGAAAATCGGGTTGATTTTAAAAAAAATATATAGGCCCCGATCGCGCCAAAAAAAATTTACAAAAAGTTTTTTACATCAGATATACAATTTGAAGAAAATCGGGTAAATTTTGTAATTTATTTGTATGGGAGGCCCCAATCGTAAAGCAAGCAGCGCTGCTCACAGCGCACCACGCACACAGAACATTTGCCATTCCGCTGCTCGCGTTCAAGGCTCACTTTCGTTGCAAGCATCAATTATATTGTTTCGAAATTTAGGCTTTCCAAAGAGTTCGTATGGTATATTACATAGCGAGCGAGGAAAGTGGAGTGGATGAGCACTTTTCTCGAGTAATGTACGGTTTTTCTGCAAAACCGGGTATGCGCAATGCAAATTTACTCTGGTAATGTGTGTTCGCTGTGACTGCAGTAAATAACAAAAGTATTTAATATGTTAACAGCCGTATTAATAAAAATCACTATCCGCTCGTTAACAGACATGTTAGCTATCACACGAATAGAGAAGTCCATTTGATAACTTTTCTTATTAATTAACATATTATTTGTCTATGTCAGCTAAACGCTGATTATCAATTAAAGCACGGCAGCACTTCACCGAATTTTACAAAAATTCGAGTAAATCTCTCATATTACAGCAGCTGACACTGAATATTCAGACCGGTTTTTGTCATGACAACGAACTCCATATGAAATGTATGTTAAAACCTTATCTGCTCCTTATACACAAAATTCGGCGAATGCTCGTTGTTAAAGCTAACACACATTTGTTAATGAAAATTATCAGTTAACAGATGAATTAGTGCTAACACACTGCTGTTCAGTGTTTATTGTAACGGGGCTAAATCACTAGAGTGTGTAAAGGCTACTTTCGAATCTAGGTTATAGTGTATGAAACAGTCACTTTCGACTATGGGCATGTGAAAATAGATTTTGCAAATTAAATAACAACACAAGTTCGTTTGTTCACAAATTAGAACGTTAATTCACAAATAAAAAGATTTTACAAATCTGGCTATAACTTATTCACACAAATAACACTTATTTTTACAACACTTATTTTTACTGCTTTATTCACTTGCAAGTACTCTGAAACATATCCAAACAAAACTAATGTCGGGATTTTTTTTTTAAAAAAAATCTGCCGTAGAGTGCTTTTTTGGCTGTCAAGTTATTCGTTTATTCCAAAAAACCAATCTACGGTAGATTGGATTTCCCCTCAAACAGATCTTGATATTTTGGGAGATTTACCCAAAACCTTCTCTATAGAAAGCCCAACTGTACGCATACTAATGCTGTAAACCAACACCAAACGCATGTGTGTTTGTGGGATGTGAATACAGTGTACAAAAAATTAGCAGTCGCAAAGAGCGAGAAACGTAAGATGTGGTAGTGGGAGACAGAAAAATTGTATATGGATTTTGCCAAAACCTTCTCTATAGAAAGCCCAACTGTTCCGATCGTACACAGATCCATGCTTAGATTGAGACCAAACGTATTTGTATTTAGTAATCAACTAAAGACAAAATCCATATAAAATATTTCTGTTTCCCACTACCGCATCTTACGTTTCTCGCTCTTTGCGACTTCTTATTTTTTGTACACTGTATTCACATTCAAAACCTTCTCTATAGAAAGCCCAACTGTTCCGATCGTACACAGATACATGCTTAGATTGAGACCAAACGTATTTGTATTTAGTAATCAACTAAAGACAAAATCCATATAAAATATTTCTGTTTCCCACTACCGCATCTTACGTTTCTCGCTCTTTGCGACTTCTTATTTTTTGTACACTGTATTCACATTCAAAACCTTCTCTATAGAAAGCCCAACTGTTCCGATCGTACACAGATACATGCTTAGATTGAGACCAAACGTATTTGTATTTAGTATTCAACTAAAGACAAAATCCATATAAAATATTTCTGTTTCCCACTACCGCATCTTACGTTTCTCGCTCTTTGCGACTTCTTATTTTTTGTACACTGTATTCACATTCAAAACCTTCTCTATAGAAAGCCCAACTGTTCCGATCGTACACAGATACATGCTTAGATTGAGACCAAACGTATTTGTATTTAGTAATCAACTAAAGAGCAAAATCCATATAAAATATTTCTGTTTCCCACTACCACATCTTACGTTTCTCGCACTTTGCGACTTCTTATTTTTTGTACACTGTATTCACATCCCACAAACACACATGCGTTTGGTCTTGGTTTACAGCATTAGTATTCGTAGAGTTGGGCTTTCTATAGAGAAGGTTTTGTTCACATTCCAAAATACAGACGCGTTTTGAATTGGTTTACAGCATTAGTATGCATTGAGTTGGGCTTTCTATAGAGAAGGTTTTGGATTTTGCTCTTTAATTGATTACTAATACAAATACTTTTGGTCAAAATCTAAGCATGTATCTGTGTACGATCGGAACAGTTGGGCTTTCTATAGAGAAGGTTTTGGATTTACCCCTCTTTTACTAACACCAACAACTGATGTCATTTGGTTTAGGCAAAACACATCACACACACATGCAACAAAACAATGTAAACAAAAGATTCTCGGCGTTCGTGTTCGTTTTTTCGAGAAAAAATCTACGCTTCACCGCAGATTGCTAAAACAAAAAAAAAACTCGACATAACTTACTGCGAAAAAGTATTTCTGTTCTACTCTATTGGAACCATCTAGCAATAAATATAAATACATACTTAAATACATACAGAGATTCAGTTTTATATGTATATATTACTTGATCTACAGATGAGCAATCTTATTTTCGTAACAATATTACTAGGCGATACTTCTATCACCTTTGCTACAGATAAATGTTATTTCCTATACACCAACCGGACACAAAATATGTTATATCAATCGAATACAAAAACCTAAAACTATGCTACAAAAAAACCAACCTAATCAACCGTAATTTTCTTTGTGAATTATACAGACTCCCCACGCCACTTTTTTGTTCTTTATTAACTAAAATAACTAATTAAATCGGCTTTCTGAAAATCAGTTCTGCTAATTTGTCGATAAGTATTTTCAAATGTTAAATGTTAAAAATAATTTTTTAAATAAAAACAAAAAAAAATCCGGACGATATTAAAAAAAAACCTATACGTTAACATAAAAATATTTTAGTTATATAAAGATATATATTATAGAACTTACATACTTAATATGTAATCTTTAAACACTTACTGCCGTTACAACTGTTTTACAACGCTGATCTAGCATATCAACGATATACGAAACTGAGTACACAGTTAAGTTCTCATTCATGGCAGAACACAAATTAAGCTGTAAGTACCCTTACATCTGATTATAGATTAAAAAACTAAAATTTTATTTTACTTTTAAACTCGGTCACTATTCTAGTAAGATGATGTATACCAGTCTGAAGGCTTTGACAACAAAAAACTTTTTGATTAGTGTTTTCTTCTGCGAACGAAGTTAATGTGAAAACGACCAACGATACATAGTATCGTCTAAAAATTAGTATTAATTTGGATCTATTTGTATTTCTATGTATGTATGTATTTTTAATTGATTTCATCCGAACATACAACTAATAGGAAGTATTTGTGAAAACAACATAGAAGACTCCGTAGAAGAAAATTGTTATGTCGATCACTTTTAGAGAAAAAGTGTTGCCATAGTGTACTACAGAAAAGATAAACATAGCTCCACATAGAGTTCTAACTAATTCACACAGAAATGATACTTAGGCCCGATTTTATGAACGACGATTGATAAAATAAAATCTTTACTCTCGGATTTTTTTTTTCGTCGATTCTATGAAAATTCGTAAATTATTACAGGTTTTATTGCAGTTATACCGCAGTTTTTTGTACGAGTGGTAACAGTTTTTTGACGTTTACACTTACATTATATAGTTTATACTAACATTTTATGTTGTGTGTATTATTAAAAATTTCGATATCACTTTATATTTTTTAACTATTTTGGACTTACTAATACTCATTTTTCTTTTTTTATTCCATTTTCAATTAATTTTAATTAATTTAATTTGTTAAATTATGATCAATTGATCTCTTCTCAATTCTAAATTCTCACTAATAAATATAATGTTTAATTTTAAAACGTCAAAATTTATAATAACAACAACACCTTTTTAAATTCTCTATATTAACTTCACTTGCCCGTGGGTCGTCGGTCGTCGGTCGGTCGTCGGTCGGTCGTCGGTCGGTCGTCGGTCGTCGGTCGGTCGTCTGTCGTGGATTCTTGCGATCAATTTTTAACCCACTTCCCATGGCCCGATTTTATTGAAATTTTGCACACTTGCGTATTTCCGGAGACAACACTTTCTATTAAATTTTGAGGCCCCTCGGGCTGCGGGGTCGGGGGGCTCCCAAACAAAAATTTTAAAAAATTTACCCGATTTTCTTCAAATTTTACACACATGTGTATACCCAATAAACAATACTTTTTGGTAGTGATCGGGTCCCGGGTTCGGCCGCAAGGCCCTTATACATTTTTTAAATATCTGTACTGGCATCAGATATTCGTCGCCCTTTATGGACTGTCTGCGGTGTGTGCTGCGCAGTCGGCTGCGCTGCATGGTTTTGGTGGTGGTGGAGAGAGAGAGAGAGAAATCTTAGCGCACGCACAAATGATCCCAGCAAATGAAACGAGACATACATGTTTTATGCTTACTTCAACTTACATTTAAATTATATACTGAATTGTATTTTTATTGATGTTTTTTTTTTTTGTTGTCGATATCAACTTACAGATAGAACAACAAGTTTTCACAATATTCTGTCATTTGGCGTTTTCATAAATTAGTTCAGAGCAGTAAAAGAGTTCTCAAGATAAATGTTCGTGTTTCTTATTTGCTCAGAGTATGAGCGTGCTCTAAGTGCTCAGAATAAAATGATCTGAGCTTTTTCAATTTTAACA
Source organism: Nephrocerus scutellatus (assembly GCA_947095585.1). Taxonomy (NCBI): domain Eukaryota; kingdom Metazoa; phylum Arthropoda; class Insecta; order Diptera; family Pipunculidae; genus Nephrocerus; species Nephrocerus scutellatus. The sequence goes on from OX352762.1 coordinate 85,098,773, forward strand.
TCTGATGTCAAATGTTTGTTTCGATGATTTTCTTCTACAATAAAAAAAAAATGGCCCAGGATCGAGGGGCTCCCATATCAATTTCTGCGATTAGAGAATTTAGATGAAAAATTTTAATTTTTATTGGTTGTTTTTTTTTACCCTATGATTTACCAACAAAAATCGGCAGATAAAACAGAGAGTAGAAAAAAATCCTCGGATTAATTTTCTCATTTTTCGTCGTTCATAAAATGCAAACGACGATTAATCCGAGGATTAATCATTTACTCGCGTTAATAAAATCGGGCATTATATATGTTGTTAGCCGCATTTTTTTAAATCCCCATAGGTTGGAGTTGGGGGAAAAATAACGGTATTTTTTTTTTAAATCTCTATATTAACTTCGTTTGTCCGTGTGTTTGCTTGTTTGTTTGTTTGTCGTGGAATCTGTTGATACATTTTTAACCCACTTCCCAAAGTCCAATTTCATTGAAATTTTGCACACATGCATATCTCCGATAACAACACTTTCTATTAAAATTAAGGCCTCGGGGTTGAGGGCCTCCATACAAATATTTTACAAAGTTTACCCGATTTTCTTCAAGTTGTATACACATGTGTATCTCCGATGGACAACGCTTTTTGTACAAATTTTGGAGACCCTGGGCCACGGGGCGGTGGGGCCCCATACAATTTTTTTTAAAAAAATTTACCCGATTTTCTTCAAATTTTATACACATCTGTATCTCCGATGGACAAGACGACTTTTTGTAAACTTTTTGAAGTGAACGAACCCCGAGACCCAAGGGGTGCCCATAAAATTTTTTTAAAAATTAGCCGGATAAAAATTTTTGGAGTGAACGGACCCTGACGACCGAGGTTAGCCTATATAAATCTTTTAAAAATTAGCACGATTTTCTTCGAACTTAAGCACATGGGTACCTCCGATGGACAAAACTTTCACATGCGCCACACGCGAAACGCGTCAAACGCGGGATATCAAAAGTTTGCTCCTGACATTGAGCCGCTCACAAAATTTCAGCCCTCTAAGTCGTGCGAAAGGTGGTTAAAAAAGACCTAAAAAACGAGAAAATGGCGCAATTTCAACCCATCACACGTGCCACCATAATGATCATAATCCAGAATTTCTATAGGAACAAGTGTGATAGTGGCATCTTAGTCCTAGATACCGAATTTCATGCGAATCTCTTGATAAAATTCCTTGGTTCCGAAATTCCAGACCATAATGATCATATTCCAGAATTTCCATAGGAACAAGTCTTATAGCCGCATCTTAGTCCTACAGGCTAAACAACGGTACGTCCGGCATTCGATTTAGCCTTCTTGACACCCCTCACTGTAAAGCCCTAATTGAGCAGATTGCGAAAATCGCCATCTTGTTTGGGGGAGACCCTTTAGGTAGGAGGGGCATCCAAAGTTTTGATTTTTTTTTTAGAAAAATGCATTTTTCTTGAATTTAATTTTTTTTTTAGTTTTTGGAGTTTACTCCTTAAGAATCGATTTTCATATATAGCAAAAAATTACACAAAACATTTTATTCGGTAGTGAATTGGAGTGGTTACTTGTTACGCGTTAACAAAAACTGAAGTCGTTAGTTTTTGACTTTTCACACGACCTAGAGAGCGGAAATTTTGTGAGCAGCTATATCTCACACAGCATTTGACATTCCGCGTGTGACTCATAGCGTCGTTTGTGGCTCGTATAATGCATGGAAAAGTGGAACTGCTATATACTATCAGCTTCTACTAGTCAGAATTGGATGAGACTTGCTTTAAAACAATTGGTTAGCGCTCGGCTTGCGATGACGTAATTTGTGATGTGTGTCGTGAGGCGCGTGGCGCGTGTTTTATATGAAAATCGATTTTGGTCAGTCACGCGTAGGAACTGACACGCACCTTTATTTAACATTATTTCAGTTATTCTGTTACAAGAGCGCTACGAAACAACATATTGCAGCCAGTGTGGAGCATTTAACTTCAAATTTGCAGGATATGGCGACACTAACTAAACAAATATTGTTCCTATTGTTTTATTCTGCGTTATTTAAGATATTAATCAAATTTACGCACCATTTCAGATATTTCTCCATTTTATTAGTGTCGTAAAATTATTTCTGGCAACCCTGATTTCCAGGGCAAAATCTTTTGTTAAATTTTTGTTGTTGCATGTGTTGTTGTTGTGTTAGTATAAAGAGGGGTAAATCTCCCAAAATATACAGATCTGTTTTCGCTCTACGGTAGAGTCGTTTTTAAGGGGAAATGAACAACTTGACTCTGGGGTAGAATTTTACGAAGAAAAAAAAAACGACAAGTTGTACTTGATGAAAACCCTTCATCCATATTCCATAGCAAAGCTCAAAGGGGTCCTTTCTCCAATACAAGAAACAAAGGGGTCTTTTATTTATTGCATAGCACAAAGGAAGTGTTTCCTTATGAGTCACGACATATCTGATCTCAAGCAAACAATGCTTTTGTTTTTTAAGAAAAATTGTATTTAATTGTGTTTGAACCAATTATGACATAGATTCTTTCACACGAAATACGGCGTTTCTGTAATAGCTATTTCTACGAATAGGAAGGGATAGATAACAACATCGATAATCGACAACTAACTCGAGTTAATGAATACGTAATGATCTCAACAGGCAACTGGAACAACCAGAATTATCATTTGGCTTGGGAGGTTTTTGGAACGTTCTAAAAATAGGCTGAAATTAGCAAGTACGAATTAACTTTTAAATAGACAGTAGTTCTCGGATCTTGTCATGAACACAGCAATACGTGCGCCCATGACGACACAGCATGTCAAAAATTAATTTTCAAGTTTATGCTCAAAAACAGTTTATAGTCAACGAAATGGAGATATGTACTACTTACTTAATTTCCGACGGGTGACAATAATGCGACTGAAATCGCCAAATGTTTAAAATACATATTTCATTTTATGTGAAAAGAGCGATGTACCTACGTTTATCCAGAGAAATTAAGTTGTTGAATAGTTTCAAAACTTTGTCCCGAACTACGACGAATGTTCTAGGATTTTGAACAACGCCGAATAACAATAAAAATTACATGTATTTATGAATTTCAAAACAAATTTTGTCAAAAAACAGCAATCAACATTTTTGCAGATAATAAATTACAATATTCAGATTTATATAATTGAATTTTTTGTTTCTGCTTTAATTTTATTAAGTTTCCTCTTTTCACAGACTTGCGATTTCTTGCTAATAATGCTTTCGTGTACACTGATTATTATAACGATTATCAAAAAGTTTAACCCGTGGCTGTGGTAAGCCGTTACTACTTATTATAATTTAGAGCACATATAAAAAAATATTTGCATATAACCAATCCGTCTGGAGTGTGTCAACTGTTTAGAATATAGTATATAGATATAATAGATCACAAGTGAATAGTCAATAGTGAACGTATTTAGGTTTTTTGACACACAGGCACAGCTGGTACTTGAAAGACTTTTTTCCCTTTTATTCATGACAGTTTATTAAAAAAAGGAATCCTTTGATGAGTTTTACAAAACTACTCTAAAATAATTTTAGATTTTACATTCTATTTAGTTTTTCATTAGAAAACAAATGCTACACACGAGAACTTTGCAAATAACCAATGAAAAATTATGACGGAAGAAAACATTTTATATTTATGTAGTTTGTTTTTGCTTTGATTGGGCGGGACGTGTAAAAAATAAAAAAAATTGCTTGTAAACGGCGCCATGAATTCATTGGGTCGATTATAGCTGTATTTTATTGCCGAGGAATAAAGGCTCAACTATAATGCAATTTCGCCCCCTTACGTTAAAGTCAAAATCCGACGAAATGCTTTCCAAAGTTTCTCATCCGACCATAATGTAATTTTGTCAATGACAATGAAATAACATATGACAACTGTCAAGTTTTCTTAAGAAAATGCGCTCGCCAGCGCACATCTAATCGATTGCCAAAGTAACGAATCTATTGCGAACGCTATTATGGGCCCAGCATACATTTTCATTGTATTTGCTCATTTCATCGTCGGGTTTTGACACTAGCGTAAAGAGACGAAATTGCATTATAGTTCCGGCTTAAGGAATTACAACACAGCCGTATTTATTTGCCGAGGAACAACAACAATTGCACTGTCGAATTCCTTCTTTGGAATTGTGAAAACCTGCTGTTTGGCTGGTTTTGGCTGGTTTTGACATTCGAATTCCGAACTCGCTCGGCAATAAAATGCAGCTAACAATTGCACTATCTTATTCCTTTTTTGGAATAAGAAAACCTGAAGGCCGATTTTGGTCGCAAATGAGTCTAGACTCCTGAAGGTGAGATGTCATTTTCGTATATGTATACAATTTTATTGTTGTGTTATGTTTTTTCTTTCTTTGGGTTAGTGTAAATTTAATGACAGAAAGTAGTAAAATCTTGTACATATTTGTTGAATCGGTTCGCTCTTGCCTCATGCAGTAGTCTAACCACATGATGGCGACTACGTGAAAAGTCTTTAGCTGTCAAAATTGTAGTTAAACACTAATCATATGCTTATGACCAGTGCTGCTGCTAAATTACAATCAAGGTATTTTAGTACTATTTCATTAGCTGCACTATTATACTACCTTAAACCTAATTATACTACTTTTATGAAGTAATTCTAAATCGAAACGATACCAAATTTATTTGATTTTTTTGATTTTAATGGTTTCTTTTACAATTACATGTTATTAAGTCTGTAAATTTCTCTCCGAATTATCAATAATTATTATAAAGGAATTTTTACATTTCCCAAAAATTATATTGACCAAGAATTTACATATGTTAAAAAATAAACAAAACACAAATAACAAAATTTGATATTTTATTTCAATTGATTCCTTTGCTTCCAAATTGAAAGCCAAATACTATTATATAATATACTAAGAAACCGACGAGTTTTTTTCGATTGATTTTTGTAAAATCTTTATATGATTTTGTTTTCGGATATATAATACACAAAATAAACGTCGGTTTATTTGTTATATTTTGGTACTTTATTTAAGGCATTTGTATTTAGTTGTTGTAATGTAGTAAAATAATAAAAGTATAAGTACAACATCGTACTTGTGTAGACATAATGAAACACAGGAATATAAGCATGAAATAATTTATTTTGTGCAATTGCAAAAAAGGGTGAAAAATCAATCACAAAATATTTATATAATTTAAAAGGCTTTTTTGTTTCTGTTGGAACTATTTTTACTAATATTTTTATCGTATAATATAGTATACTTCCAAAAAGCCGATAATATACTCCTAAAAATGTAAGCCAGCAGCACAGCTCTTGACATAAAAGCAAAATCAAATTATGCGCATGTGTCAAAACGTCGTACCATTACACATAACATCTACTTACACCACAAACTTGCGGTTGTTCAGGAGTCTAGACTCATTTGCGACCGAAATCGGCCCCCTGCTGTTTTGCTGGATTTGACATTCGAATTCCTTATTCCTCGGCATTAAAATACGCCTTATGTAAGCAATTCGACTTTCGAATGGTGTCATATTTGTCGACAATTCGACTTAACGCTATTATTGAGTCTCAGGATTAGTCGTAATTTTGACTGAATTGTTGTGGTTTCATTCGAACATCTATTTGGAGTTGAACTGCGAAATAAATGTAATTAAAATGATTATTTTTGTATGAAATCATACGCGTAATTAACTTTTAATTTTTTAATGTTATTTATATGATTATTACTATAATAAAAAAAATATTTAAATTTTTAATCTATTATGATGCTAAATTCATTTGAATGACGCGAGCAGCGCCTACCTTTTAGCTATTTTTTATAACTAATTATTTGTAGTTTTGTCAAAACTAGTTTCGTTGATTGCATAGAATATTAAACTTATTTAATAAAAAGGCAAATATGCATTTTAAGGTTTTAAGGTATTTTCACAGTTTAACCCCCAAAAAAAAGTACGGCTGTGTAGAAGTAATTTTCACCTTTCATTTGATACCATTTTTATTTTATTTAGGCTACCACTTTTAAAGAGGCCCCCTTCTGAACTTTAAAAAGAAAGTCTAATACTGTCGAGGGAGGTTAGATTGAGCCCAAGTTTTTATAAGATGAAAGGTATTTTTATTACCATTTATATGATATCAATTAACCCCCTAAAATCCAGCAAACGACTTAGAAAAATGCTTTTTTGAAAAAAGGAGCTAAAAATTTTGGAGGCTCCTCTCTCCTATAGGGGGATTTCCACCAAACAAGATTGCGATTTTCGAGGTCTACTCAATAAGGGCTTTCAGAAGAGAGATGTCCGAAAGCCCTAACCTCCAATATCTTAAAATGCACTTAAGCCAATAAAAATATTAGTTTTATATACAAAAAAACAAAATATTAATTCGAAATGCCACTACGGGCAATAGTTTTAGTTCGAAAAAATGTTTGTCGTACATGCTTCAATAATTGCGATGTGTCGAAATTACGACTTTGAGGATTTCGATTTGTCGTAAGTCGAATGTCGAAATACGACAGATACATAATCGGCCCAAATGCATTAAACCATAATATTTTTGTCTTGGCAGAAACTGTCGAAAACCCCTACGCCCCATTTTTTTAAATTGAAAAAACACATTATTTGAAATTTTATTGAAAAAAATATTAGTGGAACCTTCACTTTATTGATCAACTGAAAATTAAAGCTAATACAAATTATGAAACCTGGCCAAACTTATTGCACGATGCAGTTTCTAATACGATGCACCTGTATAGAGTTGGTGGATTTTGGTACTTGGAAATAATTTGGAGTGTTATTCTGAATTGACGTGTTTATTTTAACATTCATTTTCATAAATTTTTTTTTTTTTTTTATATATACGTACATGGCACTGTTATAATAAAATGCGGGCCTTATCAGGCATTTTTAATTTTTAAATAAGTTTATAAGTAAGCTTTTTTACATTTATTGGTTTATTATTAAAATTATGGAAAAAATTGCGTTAATAATAAGTTCACAAATAAATAAATAGATAAAATATAATTGCTGTAGTGAATAAAAAAAGTATTTACTTCAGAAAATGTATATATGAGTAAAATTATTTGGTCATATTAGCGCAAAACAAAACTTTTACTTTAAACTAGTAGTTGAGAAAGTTTAAAGTATTTAATATTTGCTTACTTAAAATTTAGTAAGTATTTACTAGAAAACCGAGAAGATTCATTAAAACATGTGCTGAGCGTCAAGAAATTCATGTTTTAATCATTTCATGTAATAAATTTAGAAAAATAAAATAAAAATATACATATACTAGCTAAAATACCCCCACCAAACTACTCACCGACCAACTGACTACCAAGACCCTTCATGATCAACCGTGAAATGCCCAACTTATTGCCGTGGCAAAAGTCATTCAGGGAGTTGTCCCTTGGAAATAAGTTTATGTATTAAAAAAATGCACGGCCTTTGAGTCAAGCCACACACTACGTCAACTCCCTCAACACCATTACCACAATAACCACCTACAAACATCCAGCCCATCCGGTCATCGAGTTATGCGCGAACAGACATTCCTGCATATAATGCGTGTTTTCTTTATTTCAATTCTAAACACTCCGAATTTGACATAAAATGTTCTTTTATTTCTTTTTCTTTTTTGACTATTCTTTTATTTCTTCGGAATGTTCAGAATGTATTCTTTTTATACTACATCTAATGAAAGGTGAATTTACAAATCAAAAATGTTGCTGAAGTAGGTAGTAGGTTGGGTAGGTAGAATAAATTTATTGGTCATGTGATTGATATTCTGTTCAATCTCTTCTTTCTGTAGAATGAAACAAAGAAAACAATTACGAAAACCGATTATCGTAGTTCCGTCTCCATTTTTAGTCAGTCATTACTACCATTGAGCGAAGTACGCGCAACATCAAAATATTTTTCCTCTAAGAAAATATTAAAATATATAATTAATTAAATTAAAAAAATTTAATTTCGTTTGATCAAATATGTAGTAGATTATCCTTAATTATCTATATAAATCAATTAATTATTTAATTCACTTTTTAAAACCTCGAGGTCGAGGGTCTTTCATATTATCAAAAGAAACCCGATTTTATTCAGATTTTTTTTTTTTTTTAACGCGTCTGTGTTTGTGGGATGTGAATACAGTGTACAAAAAATAAGCAGTCGTAAAGAGCGAGGAACATAAGATGTGGTAGTGGGAAACAGAAAATTTTTATATGGACTACCAATACATAAACATTTGGGATTTTTTTAAGCATGGAACTGTGATTCAGCTTTCTGTAAAGAAGGTTTTGTCTGTATGTCTCTCTGTGTGTGTCCACTCTACAACCCAGACGGCTGAACTTATCGGTATGAAAATTCATATTTAAGCTTTTTACATAAATTGTGAGGGGCCAGATGATTTTGACGGAAATCTGACAGTCGGAAGTAACAGTTTTTCTAGTTTTTGCAAATAACTCAAAAGAAAATTTAAGCGAAAAAACAAAAAAAAAATTTAAAAAAAAAGTTGAACAAAAAATTTAATATACATTTACTGAAGTTTCCGTCCCATCCGTAAAAGAAAGTCGTGTTGTGCTCACACCTCCATTTTTATTTAATTTTTAAGTGTTTTGTGCTTTTGGGAATTTGTTTTCTGTACTTTAGTTTTCAACAATAATTGTTTTATGAATCTTAATATAATTATCTCTTCAAAATTGATTCGGTGGCCATGAAAATCACCGAGATTTTTATTTGTAACGTTTTAAATTCAATATTTTTTTTTTTTTATTTTTTTTGCTTGACACGTAAAAAATTCCTTTGTTTAGCTTTAGTTTAGTTCTTAAAAACCAAATTAAGGTCGAAAGGAATTTGCAAACTTTTGTTGATCTGAGTTATTAAATATTCCTTGCAAAATTAGTTGTTCCATCAGCTGGCAGCTACATTGCTAGGGCTGACGGATTCCATATAATTTTTTTTAAGATTAACCTGATTAAATTAAAATTTTGAACACACGTGTATATCCGATTAGAGAATTTACATGAAAAATTCAATTGTTATCTGTTTTTTTTTTGTTTTTTAAACTAGTTTTAAGTATAGTTAAGTAGTTTTAAGTACTAACCAAGAAATAAAGATTTAAAGGTTTTTTATCCATTTTTTATTAAAAAAATCTTTGAATGTGTAAGGTGCGACAGATTAAAAAAAATCGTTAGATAAAAATAAAATAATAATGAATATAATGAGAACCGCACTCTTCTTTTATTTCTTTCTTCCTCTGTGATGAAAGAAATGTAACCTCATGTGTGCTCATATGAAACTCAAAAAACCACATAAGTATATTAGGCACGTTAACTTCTGGCCTGGACAGCATAATATAGTGTCAAGAACAAACAGAGTAAAATTTATGCTGTCTCCTGCTTTCTAGGCGAATAGTAGAACCGCACTCTTCTTTTATTTCTTTCTTATCTGTGATGAAAGAAACGTAAGCTCATGTGTGCTCATATGAAACTCAAAAAACCACGTAAGTATATTAGGCACGTTAACTTCTGGCCTCTGTGATGAAAGAAACGTAAGCTCATGTGTGCTCATATGAAACTCAAAAAACCATGTAAGTATATTAGGCACGTTAACTTCTGGCCTGGACAGCATAATATAGTGTTAAGAACAGAGTAAAATTTATGCTGTCTCCTGCTTTCTAGGCGAATAGTAGAGGGCCCAGCCCATAGAATCCGTTGCGTCCGTTGGGGCAACGTATGGAGCTGGCAAATTGACGAAATACACGCATTCATATGGGAATTGTGCCATAGGCAAAGCTTGTGACGGGAGCGACGCAAAAAGTTGACAACCTTTCAACTATTCTCTCCGGCATATGCTTTGACAGTTCTCTCTCACAGTAGTTTGAAGTTTAGTTTGGCATTTGTTTTTGTCTGCCCTTACAAAGACAACGTATTAATTGAGTAACCTCTTTGCGTTACATACGCCAACTTGAACTAACACGTTCGAAAGCTGTTCTATATTATTCTATCTTTTTCGGCTTATTCTGTGCATGACGTCTGTGGTTCCGTAAATAAGAGTTAATTTGTATAGCATTCGCAGTAATGCACAAACGATAATAGGAGTCTAAATAAATAAATATATATATATTATATAGGATTTGTTTAAATTTAGCTCCTACCTCATAAAAAGTAAAATATTTTTTTTTTTTTTATTATTAGTACATAATATGATGTAAAAATACTATAACTACTTTTGTTATCCCGTTAACTTTATGATTTTTATATTTTTAAATTCTCTATATTAACTTCACTTGCCCGTGGGTCGGTCGTCTGTCGTGGATTCTTGCGATAAATTTTTAACCCACTTCCCATGGCCCGATTTTATTGAAATTTTGCACACTGGTGTATTTCCGGAGACAACACTTTCTATTAAATTTTGACGCCCCTCGGGCTGCGGGGTCGGGGGGATCCCATACAAAATTTTAAAAAATTTACCCGATTTTCTTCAAATTTTACACACATGTGTATACCCAATAAACAATACTTTTTTGAAAATTTGGTAGTGATCGGGTCCCGGGTTCGGCCGCAAGGCCCTTATACATTTTTTAAATATCTATACTGGCATCAGATATTCGTCGCCCTTTATGGACTGTGTGCGGTGTGTGCTGCGCAGTCGGCTGCGCTGCATGGTTTTGGTGGTAGAGAGAGAGAGAAATCAGCTCACGCACAAATGAACCCAGCAAATGAAACGAAACATAAATGTTTTATGCTTAATTCAACTTACATTTTTATTTACTGAATTTTATTTTTATTGATGTCGTTTTTTGTTGTCGATATCAACTTACAGATAGAACAACAAGTTTTCGCAATATTCTGTCATTTCGCGTTTTCATAAATTAGTTCAGCGCAGTCAAAGAGTTCTTAAGATAAATGTTCGTGTTTTTTATTTGCTCAGAGTATGAGCGTGCTCTAAGTGCTCAGAATAAAATGATCTGAGCATTTTCAATTTTAACATCTGATGTCAAATGTCTGTTTCTATAATTTTCTCCTACAATAAAAAAATATGGCCCAGGATCGAGGGGCTCCCATATCGCCATATCAATTTCTGCGATTAGAGAATTTAGATGAAAAATTTTAATTTTTATGGGTTGTTTTTTTTGTAAATAAAATAACTTTTATATTTCCTCTTTTGCAAAGAAAATCTACTTTAGTGCGGCCATTTCACTTTTTAAAAGGAAATTTTATATTCCGTTAAATCATGAATAAAAACTTCATTAACTGGGTAATAATTAATAAATAAATAATAATAATGCTTTTATTTTTACATTGTATTTTTTGGTTATAATCGTCAAATTATGTTTTTGAGGTAGGAGCTATTTCACAGTTTAACCATTATATAAACCACTCTATTATACCTTAATTCACAAAATATAAATCACTTGTTTAATTTTTTTTAACTAGACATCCCTGTTTGTCTGTTTTTTTGATTTCTTTGGGGTCCTTTTTAACCCCCTTTCATACAACCTAGAGAGCTGAAAGTTTTAAGTACCAAATAGCATTTTTTATATTCCGCATGTGGCGTGTGTGATGGGTGGGAAAACATTTTTTTTCGACTTCTTTGAAATCCTTTTTACCCCCCTTTCATACAACCTAGAGAGCTGAAATTTTGTGGGTGCCAAATGTCCAAAGTCCCAAATGGCATTTTTTATATTCCGTGTGATGCGTAAAAAACACATTAAAATAGGCATGACCTCAAAAACAGATAATTTGGCGTTTGTTACCAAATAATACAATGTAAAACTAAAAGGATATGATCAAATAATCTAAATTTGTGTGTGTCCGTAATGCTACTTTGGGAGGTGGGTGCGTATTTCATGTTACATAGTGCATGACAGAGAGTATTGGGAAATTGGTATACTGATACGTTGCATGTTGCATAGTACATGTTGTATAATGCATGTTGCATGTATCACGTTGCATTTCGCTTGCTGCAAGTGCAGATTCGACATCAATTTCGATCATGTCATAATATATCACTACCTTCTTATCTTCACCAATATACCCCCCTAACTTTACTAACAGTATTTGATATCAGATTGGAGTTCATATGTGTACCAAATTTGGTTAAAGTTGCTCCAGGCGTTCCAAAGTTATGATAGCACATGTATACCTACGTCGATTCATATGCTGTATTGCTTTGGCAAAGCCGGCTTAGCTTTACAAAGCAACAGCTTTTGGCTTTAAATTTTCGATGCATTTTAATTGTTATGTGTGTTAAATAAAACACCGCCTTACGGTGAGCGCTATAACTAAAAAATGGCTTTAGTTATAAATCCTAAAAACTTTTTGGATTTATTTTCGGCTTTATGCTTATGCGATTGTTGTTGTAAGCCAAGCTGGATTAGCCGAAGCAATACAGCAATATTGTATGTAGATATCATATATTGTGAAGAACAAAATTCTTGTGGCCGAATTTTACCCACGCAGTGCAGCCAACAAGCCGATATGAAAGTAAAACGACAACATCAACATCACGCCACCGGACTGGCCAATCACATCGTAGCACGTGAGTTAAGAATTTTGCAACACAAAATGGTATAAAAGGGCAAGCATGCAGGCGATCGCTCTCTTAGTTGCTTTCTTTATTCGCCATTGCGCTGGCTGGATCACGCCTCGGTAAGTGCTAGTTTCATCTACATACAACATTTGCTTTGCATTTCGCTGCCGACGTCAGTAACATACTCGCTGTCGACGTCACTACTCATCCGCTGCCGACGTCACCACTCTTCCGCTGCCGACGTCACTACTCATACGCTGCCGACGTTACTGAGCATATCGCTGCCAACGTCGTCCACTGCATTCGCTACAACTCTGCCGTCGTACAACGTAATTTCGCTGTGTGGTTCCCCCCTCCACAGGTTTTACGCTGGTACAGCACAGCATATCGCTGTCAACGTCGTCCACTTTGTTACAACTCTGCCGTCGTACAACGTAATTTCGCTGTGTGGTTCCCCCGCAGGTTTTACGCTAGTACAGCGCAGCATATCGCTGCCAACGTCGGCCACTGAATTCGTTATAACTCGCCGTCGTACAACGTAATTTCGCTGTGTGGTTCCCCCGCAGGTTTTACGCTGGTACAACACAGCATATCACTGTCAACGTCGTCCACTGCATTCGCTACAACTCTGCCGTCGTACAACGTAATTTCGCTGTGTGGTTCCCCCGCAGGTTTTACGCTAGTACAGCGCAGCATATCGCTGCCAACGTCGTCAACTGCAGACGTCACTTTCCTCGCCGTCGCACGACCCTTCTAGGGTTTACGCTCTCTCACGAACTACGCTCACACATCGCTCAGGCTTCTCGCTTGTCTCAGGCTCGCGCCCACAAGTCGCTCAGGATTGACGCTCGCCTTGAACTACGCTCACGCATCGCTCAGGAATCTCACTTGTCTCAGGCGCACGCCCACAAGTCGCTCAGGATTGACGCTCGTCCAAGGCTAGCGCATCGCTCAGGACTTACGCTCGTCTAAGGCTAGCACATCGCTCGGGACTAATGCTCATCTAAGACTAGCGCATCGCTCAGGATTTATGCTTGTCCTAGACTTAAACTATAAGAAATACGAAAAGAGAAATAAAGAAATACAATTTGAAGAGTCACCAAATATAAATTTTATTGTAACGACCCCTTTCCTCTGAACCCTGGTTACGCTGAGTTTACCACGGCTGGGAAAACTCCGTTACAATATATATATATATACTAAGTTACTTAAATATCTGCACGAATACAACAATAGCCATATTTTATTTTCCGAGGAATAAGGAATTACAACAACAATTGCACTGTCGAATTCCTTCTTTGGAATTTGAAAACCTGCTGTTTGCAGGTTTTGACATTCGAATTCCTTATTCGGATTCCAATAAAATACAGCTAATATTTTAAATATATCGTTGTCTACTTATATAAATAAAAATTAAATTTAATGCGGTTGTTATTTATAGAAACTCACATTTACCAAATTATTTTTATGAAATTTTCAGTATATATTATAGGCAGGGGAGGATGTTTTTTTTATATAATTTGCGCAAGCGTAACGCGCCCTTATAATGCTCGGCTATATTCTTGGCACAGCGTGGGCGTTAAGGAAAAGGAGGAGGTGCCAATGAGCTTGTGTACGTCCGAAAAAGGACTTGTGGGTAAACTGATGAGGCATTAAGATTGAATTCAAGGAGAGGTGGCATGCAACTGGCTATTGTTTTGAGCACGCTGGTGGAAGAATCGATAAAATAGTGACAAGCATAATTTCGCAATGTTTTCGTCACTGATAAGTTTTATCGCATGGTGTTGTAATCTTTCTAGCTGATGTAAAGTAGTTTTCGGTGCACCCGACCAGATATGACAATTGTACCCAAGTTTCGGGGAAAAAATCGCTGTAAATAGTAGCCAGATCAGAGGGAGTGAAATATTTCTTTCAGCGGGTTAGAAAACTCGAACATTTCGCAGCATTTTTGGCGACGGTGAATTTATGGTAATTTCAACGAAGCTTGTCGTTAACGCATATACCGAGAATTGCGAGTTTTTGAGTTTCCTCGATGCAAGTGTCATTCATGGATAATGGCAATGGGTTTAAGATTAGCTTAGACGACAGGAGACAGCATTGGGTTTTAGAACCGTTAAATTCTACTCGACTGTTTTCTCCCCTTTTTATTATGCTGTCAAGGTCGGAACTTAACGTGCTTAACATACGTAATTATTTCAGATCAACGTTTCACATTTCAGGTGGATGGACGTTCATCAAACTTATATGAGAATAAGAGATCAGTTATAAAAATGACAAAGAGTGTCGGGGACAAAACTGAGCCCTGGGGAACGCCTTTATGTATGTTTTTAAGACTTGAAACCGTTCAAGACAACTTGAATTAAGCGGTTCAAAAGATAGCTTATAAATCAATGGAACAGTTTTACATCAACTCCATAAGTACGCATTTTGGACAAAAGAGCTTGATGCCAAACTCTGTCAAATGGCTTGGAAATATCGAGTGCAACAACTTTGCTTTCACCAAATTGATGCAAAAAATGGTTTCACTGTTCGGAGAGATATACCATCAAATCACCAGTAGGACGTTGCCCATGACATTCGTACTGCCATTCACTAAGGAATTCGTTAGTTTCAAGATATTTCATGAGCTGAAAATTTGTAAGCGTTTCCATGACCTTGGAAAGAATGGATGTAAGTGCTATAGGTCAGTACGAAGAAGGAGCCGACGGCTAGCCTTTTTCGGTATGTGCTGAACAAAGGCTGTTTTCCAACTACTCGAGAAGAGTCCAGAAGAATAGAATAGATGGAAAAGCTTACAAAATGGTAATGCCAGCTTGGAAAACTTCTGTTCAGAATTAATGGGGAAATACCATCTGGCCCAGCGCATTTGTGAGTGTTGATATCGTTTAAAACTCTAGCAACTGTACGAGTGCGAATGAATCTGTTCCATAGAGAGTTCAATACTCGGAGGTGCAGGCGGGAGCAATGCATTATCTGGAAGCATGCATCTAACTGCAAAATGCGCAGCAAAAATGGCTTTGACTTAGGAGTTGACAACTGAAATGTCATTATAAATGAGCCTTGGAATTTTTGATTTTTTCACGATTAACCAAAAATGTTTACTACCTTTGCGACATTGGAGTATTTTTTGCCTCAATTTTTGGTCGTAGGCGAATTTGACTCACCGAAGATGAGCCTTGTAATCATTTCTGGTTCGTTTAAAATTTGTTCGTTTTTCCGCAGTATGGTTTGCTTTGTAAAACCGAAAGCATACCTCTCTAATCCTAAAAGCCTCTTTATAGCTCGAGTCACACCATCCATCCTCCTTTGTGTGACAGACTTATTCCTGAAAGGGATAGTCTCTCATAACAATAAGGGTGATGTTTGTGATTGCATTAGCGGCGGCGTACACG
The DNA here is from genome assembly GCA_947095585.1 of Nephrocerus scutellatus. Classification (NCBI taxonomy): domain Eukaryota; kingdom Metazoa; phylum Arthropoda; class Insecta; order Diptera; family Pipunculidae; genus Nephrocerus; species Nephrocerus scutellatus. The sequence goes on from OX352762.1 coordinate 85,114,691, forward strand.
TTGCTATCACGAAACAATAGCGACCAGTTAATATTCCCAAATAAGTTGTTAAAGCTATCGTATTGCCATACTGTTTTTTGGGGAGTTTTTTCTCTAACTGCGTGGTTTATTAACGAGAAATTAGCTGATACTACACAATGGTCTGTTGAGCCTAGAAGCGATAATACATTGACGGAGTATTTATCAGGACGAGAGGTAAGGAACAACTAAAGGGTGTTCGCAAAATTCACAATGTCAGGTATTCTTGTTGGCTCATTTCTGGCAAGAATGGCGAAGTCACCCAGAATTGTGTACATTGAATTCTCCCGCAATAACGATTTCAGTGATATCATCATTTGTGACAATTCTTGCAATTGAATCAGACAGTATATCAAACTCATTACGAGTGGAAACACTAAGTTGGGCTTGTATATAAAAAGCAATAGTGAATGTTACGCCTTTATACTATCAAATTAAATTCCGGATTGGAACATTGGCTGAGGTGAGGAAAAAGGTTAAATGCAACATCACTATGGACATAAACTGTGAATCCGCGTCGAGGAAAAGTAATGGCACCCAACTATACCCAGGCAAATTTAAATCCGAAGCATTCGAATTCTCAAATACTTGAGTTTTGCTCAGTGTCAGAATCGCTGGCATGTGGACATGTGCATGTGTAAACAAAGAGAAAGAATTCGTTCTCAGTCCACAAATGTTGCTGAGATCCACTCTGAAACTCAAACTATACATAGCTAAAAAAAAATGGAGGGGTGTGCACAACACGACTTTCTTTAACGGACGGGGGCGGAATTATTAGTAAATGTATATTTTTTTTTTTAATTTTTTTTTTGTTTTTAAATTTCTTTTGCACTTAACAGATTTCTCCTAAATGCTATACTTTTTGAGTTGTTTGCAAAAACTCGAAAAACTGTCTAAGTAAACTATTGTCAGATTTCCGTCAAAATCAATTGGCTCCTCACAATTTAAGTAAAAAGCTTAAATATGAATTACCATCACCATAACTTCAGCCGTCTGGGTTGTAGAGTGGACACAGCCAGACAAAGATTTTTTTCAATTTTTCTGACTCTGGAGATACCCGGGAAGTGATAGTAACATATAAGATATAACATTAAAAAACGAGACTTAAAAGTGACAATATGGGTTATTAACATGGGACATAAAAGTGTGACTTAACATGGAAGATCAACATGGGACATAAATGGTTTAGTTAACATGCTGAGAAAACTTCTTCAATTGCCAGAAGAGAAATGCGATAACAAAAAATTAAATTAATTCAGAGCATCTAAAAAAAATGTTAAATAACTATAATCAAACAGAATTTTACAGTAATATTTCTCTAAATAGCATGCTCTCAGAAATTGCAGAGACAATAGAAGGACAAATAGGCTTTAGTAGATCGATATACGATAGTAGTTCAGACCGATCATCACCACTTATTGAATTCTTAAGTTTGACTCTTCCAATTAAACATCCGAAGCGAAAAATCACTAATCTAACCATCCGTTGAAAATTCGAATGTGTTAATTTTTGAGTCTTGTCTCTAGTAGATGTCATTAATTCTTCAATGATTTTAATAATTTCATTTTTGGTATCATCAAAAAAATCTTCAATAATCATCGTGATCTGAAATAAAAATATACCCTTAGTATTACACGTTCGAAATATTTTAAAATTTAAACATTGTGCATTGTAATGGGCGAGTTGAATTATTCGTGTCCCTTACAATTTATTTCGACCGGTAAGATAATGATATTATCTTGCACATACCGTTCGTTATCTTTAAAAGTTGTCTTACGTACATCCAATAAAATTTTAATGATCCAAAAGCGTTTTGATCCATCACTGTTATCGCCTTCGTAAAGAAGACTTTGGATATAAGTATTTTCAAAACTAGAAATCTTCGAGTTCCTCTCAGATTGTTTTAAGTGGCCAACTGAAATTTGTCCACAAAGCGAAGCTAACATTATCGAAAATATCTGAATGGAAATTTCAATGGGATACAAATAAATAGTTTTGTAAAGGAAATGTAGACTTTTAGAATTTCAAAATCACATTTTTTGGTTACCTCGTATTCCTCAAACAAGTTTGCACAACCAGATAGCAAAAAGTAAACTGCATGAGTTTCTAAAAAGGAAGAGCACAAATTTGGCACTGGGTCATCATCTATATGGCTTATTCGGAGCACACTGATAAATTTTTGCATACGCTCTGTATGAAGAGGCAATACTCTATTGCCGCATAAATTCCAAATGGCATGATAACTTAGTGTCAAAATTCTTGATGCTGAGATGTCCGGTAGTTCAGGTATATAGTCCAAACTGTATTTTTGGAAATATTAATGTACTTCAATCAAATTAATGTTTTTATAAAAAACCTTTTAAAATTCACAGGTACAATTGAATTATCCCCAGTATCAAGAGTAAGAGAAATTAATTCAAAATGTTCCAGCTCTTGCGAAAGGTATTGTGAAAGTAATTCGTTAAATTGTGTCTTAAAAAGATATAAGAAAGTTATTATGTATAACAGATAGTTTCTTATGAAAGCAAAACAAATAATATTAAATTATAATATTTTAGGAACACCAATGCTGTGCTCGAGCGTATATATATATATATATATATATATATATATATATATATATATATATATATATATATATATATATATATATATATATATATATATATATATATATATATATAAGGTCCGGAAATAATAGAATACATACATATTTGGTTGGAATGACGTGAATTCAAACGAAGGTACTTTATCAAGATACAGAAGCTACATAAATAAAAGTCGATATCGACCTTTTTCTTACGCCGTATAACAGACAGACAGGCATTCAATCAGGAATAAGGAAAAAATATTTTTTGGAGCAATTCAAAGCATTAAAAATGTTTTTATTTCAGAAAACTGTTAAATTCTATTACTAAATAATAAATTTTTGTTTCTATTGCTCGTTAAGTTAGTTAGGGTCGCATTTGGTAGTTAATTAAATTAAATTAAGATATCTATATAAAAATAAATAAATTTTGTGGGGTTATTTATGGAAACACATTTATAAACCGATTTTTATGAAATATTCAATGTATATTTTTGGCATTTAGAGGAAGCTTATAGGCTATAGTACACCGTTCTCCCCTCTTAGGGGGTGGGGAAATGTAAAATGTTAATATCAGCCACATTTACCAAACAATTTTCATCAAATTTATAATGTCGGTCAAGAAGGTTATAGGCTGGCTATAGTACACCGCCCTCTACACCTCTGGGTGTGGGAATGTTAATATCAACTACATTTACAAACCGATTTTAATGAAATTTTCAATTATTGGCAGGTGGTGGAAGTTTATTGGCTATAGAATAGCCCTCCCCCCATCTTATGGTAAGCAAAAGGCGGCGATTCATGTGTGCGGGTAGCGAAGCGCCTGGGAACAGCTAGTACCTTATGCTTAAAAACTGCCCGCAAATTTTCTAAATACATCCATATTGTAGCGTATTTTCCGAAAACTTCAATAATTTGACGGTCGGTAAAAGAAAATTCTTTGTTTGTGTTGGTTGGTTTTTTATATAAATGAATAAATCCACGCTGCTGGCTTGCACCTTCTGCATTAACTCGCTGAAAAGGCGTTGATAACATGTATGATCGCTCTATGGGTAACCTTGAGTTCATATGGTTGTCGCTTGGTTTGTTAGTGACTTCAAAAATGCGGACAAGCTGCGAATCCTTTTCAATGAAAATTACTGCACTTTCTGCGCCAAAAACTGTTTGTGCCAGTTGCTAGAAACGTAAAACGTAGATATAATATGAAGTATAATGTATTAATGTCTCGCGCTTATGTTGAGCAAACATAAGTTCTTGGAAGTTGGAAACATGTAGATATCTACGTATAAATATGGCGTATGTGAACCAACCAATATTTTAGCGAGGAACTCAATAGATAGTTCGGTATTTTTAATGGTTTCGTACTGATTTTTTTCGGTACTTCTAAATAATTTGTTTTGAATCTGATTGTAGTTTTCATAGTAAATAGCGGTTTCGTTATGCACCATTGCTCTAGCACAAATGCCCAATAAAAGTTCACACGCGGACTGATCAGACTAAGAATTTAAAACTTTATTAGCTAATTTGCTGAAAAAGTAAAATGTCTAATAGCCTCACCTCGTTATATGGATTTTTTGAATCCTTGTATAGCTCGAGTGTCCCAAAACAACGCTGGTTATCATTCGTAATTGGTAATGCCATTATATGTTTTGGTTGCAATAGTGGAATATCCTGTAGTTTGGGAAAGTTCACAAAGTCAACGGATGCTTTGTTGGAGTCGACAATCACTGTATGTTTCGACTTGAATACATAAACGGCCAAAGTTTTTCCATTTTCTGTGCACATATAAAACTTAAAATTTATCGCAATTCTAAATCAATTCCCTACCAACTTTCCACGAAGTATAGTGACATTTTTGAAAGGTTTTTGTGCTCTTTTTGGGATATAAGGATATCTCATTGCTGACTTCGTCGAAAACGTAAAGGATATATCCTGAAAAATTTAGTTTAAAATTAAAATACATTTTAAACTAACTTAACACTATAAACCTTCACTTATTGTCTGCTTTTGAAGAAATTCTCCCGCTTCGTGTAATAGTTCAGTCAAACTCCAGCCATTTGGGGTATATAAAATTTTAGATGATAGCGAATCATCCAGCAGAAGATTTGATAGTCTAGAACTGCATGCGATTTGTTAATGAGGGTCTTTTAAGTTTGTTAAGTGGTTAAATACCTTCTATCAGGGATAATTTCTGGCTTAAAATCAATAAATTCCATAAGTTTTTATAAAATCTGACAATATAATTTCAATTTGCAATAATAAATTTGCTACTTTTCGTTGCGAAGTATTTCATAATTCAGTGCTGCTTCTAATCAAATTCAAGTATAGAAACACTTTTGATAACTAAGTATAGACTTGCTTTTATTATTATTACGAATTTCTCCTATTTCTAAAAGATGTCCCAACAAGAGCGCCGGATTTAAATTTGCCGCCATTTTGTGAATACGAGTTGTACGGTGATTTTTTTGACATTTGTCACGTACAGACCACGCGATTTAAGAATATGGTGAAGTATTCAAACCAACAACGTTTATTTATTGTAAAAACACATTACAAAAATGGTAAAAGTTTTGCGAAAACAGTTTGAAATTACGTCAAATCTGGCGCTCTTGTTGGGACACCCGATATATTCAAGCGTTCATCTTTCTAAATTTGAATTTATCAGCGCTTTTTTATAAGCATTAGATAAAGAGGGCAGTGAAAACTATTTTGAATTTTTAAATATTGGCTGCAATTACTAAAATCGGACATTTACGAGAGATGGGACCGTGAAAAATACTTTTGGTGTTACTGGGTTTCGAACTACGAACTCCCGCTCAGAAATCCATGCACTTAACCAATGACCCACGGCGCCCATAATTCAGTTATTAACAAACTTTTAACAGAGACATACACCATAACGAAAGCCACTCTTTCAGTGATTAATAAACTTTTCTTTAATTGATTCCAAAACTTTTCTTTCAGTGATTCTCGAAATATTAAATAAAAATCTATATACTAATGACCCACGCACCAATGTGATTCGAAAACTGATTAAATATCATCAATACACTAATTCAGTGAATCACAAATCATAGAGACATAAATCAAAATGGTGGCAACTATTTTAGTGATTCTTAAACTTTAATTTTTCAATTAGAAATATTATCATTGCAAGACAATTGACATTAAATAAACTAATTAAGACAAGGGGCCCATTTAATTGCATGTCGGGCTGTGGCCACACCTGTATTATAAATACATACTAATTGCTCTGTCACTCACTCCGTACGCACATTGTGATTCTAAAATTGTGGTGATAGATCATCTGTATACTATTTAAGTGATTCACAAATATTTAACAGGCGCATAAACCATCAAAACAGTTTCAAATTAATATAATACTAATGGCTAGTTTTTGAGGTTTAGTGTTGTATTACAAACCAACAGGCATTCATTTTTATATATATATATATTATAGTCCGTACAAAGTAGCGCATCACATAGTTCACAATCATTATGGTGGCTCACCGTTTCTTTGTCGACTTTAGTTACAAAATTGATCGCCACGAAAGGCCCTCTTATTTATCCGGGAAGGTCCATTCTAAATATTAGTGAAAGAATTTTTGAAATCGGTCCAGTAGTTTCGAAGATTTCCTCCTATACACAAACCAACATTTGCTCTATAATCTTATAAATGTATGTGCGTGAGAACGGCTGAACCTATTTGGCTCAATTTTTTATTGTTGTGTTCGCAATTGCCAGGAGATGGTTCTTACGAAAGAAAAGTTGGGGAAAATCCACCGGAAATCTCGGAAATTCGATAAATTGAAAAATTATGATTTTTTACGGGATTTCGCGCGTATGCGATCCGATGGTCTTTTAGAAGAGAAAAACTGGAAAATCTGAGTGAAACGGAAACTTCCAGAAAACCCCGAAGAAAATTGAATTTTTTTCTATGAAATTTTGAATTTTTTGCTTGTTTTGATGATTTTGGACGCTGTAAAGCGTGAAATCAGAAAATCGTGAAATAAATTAATAAAAACACAAATTTATCGAGATAAATAGGAGATGATGCTGAGGTATGATTATTAATGCCACAACCCAGTAGATGGCGTTGTACATTGACTTAGGCGTTGTGCAATTTGACAGTTGTCCTTTTTGCATTGTCATTTTCGATTGGGAGAACGTGTTATTTTTCTTGCTGCTATTAAATTGGATATTTAAGTATTAATTCAATGTTTATGATATGAATTGTGTGCATTGAATCCATAAACGGTACCATACAACGGTACAAACATATGAAGTTCGGTGTGATTTTTACGATTTTTAAAATTTTATCCAGAAATATTTTGATGCGTGACAAGTGCGGTTATAAAATGGGATTGCGGGATTGAGATTAATGCGATCGGTAAGTTCATTTTTGTGGATTAATGACTTCAAAGTCAAATGAATCATTGTAATTTTTAGGAATTAACCTTTGATTAAAATGCCGGCTATCAGACGATCGAACCTATGACGAAGAAAGAGTAATTCACAATGAATGCACGGTGTCCATGACAATGAAACTCAAGAGCAACGCGAAGAATGAACAAAAACGTGCTCATATCGACCAAATTCGCGCTGCACGGGCATCAGCTCAGGTTTGACAATACGTAACTCGACGAAGGAGTGCGGTGAACGTCGACTTGAATCGCGCTGCTTTCAATTATGACTTTACAATCGCCTACAAAGACCTTCGCTGCGTTCACATTGCCAAGCATTGAAGTTCCAAGCAGAAACGGCTATAGCAAAGTTAAATTGCCGGTTTCGACTTCGCCTCCGGAGCCATTGCGTGCTTATCTCTATGGAGATACAACGCTATCCAGACATTTTCTCGCACACACACAACAGTACAATCAATGCTTTAACATGACATCATTTGGAACCAATGTTCCCACCTATAAGGTAATGACGTCACCACGTGCTCATCATTTCGATAATGTTGAACGATTGTACTCATCATATTCAAAATAGCCCTCTATTTTAAAGATTCGACGGCAAATTTATCATCGAAGACCACCAGCGAATGAATAAACCAAGTTCCTATAAATTTATTTCGTTTGAATTAAGTTATCATCTTGCGCTTTTTAATACGTCAAAACGAGAGATAATCGGAGAACTTCAATGTCTTTTGCATAAACACAATGCACTGGTTCGTTAGTTTAAAACTGCTTTGGAGACAATGACTACCGATGATCACAAAATAATCTTTAGAGCTGACAAAAGACCAACCGGAAGCCATGTACGTCAGTACAATGCTTCCAATATCGACGAAGTCGCAGTTGTGATTGTTGGCGAAAATCTGGAATCGCGTGATATTGTGATCAAGCGGCATGATGACGGACGAGAGCAGCGCGTGTACGAAACACATCGATCATATGATGCACTTCAATATCCATTGATGTTTTGTCATTGAGAGAATGGCTACCACTTCCAGATAAAGATGGTCAATCCGCTGATTAGTTATTGAGCTTTCGATTGTACATGCATTTCTATACAAATAACATATTCATTTTGTAAATGAAGAAACGAATAAGAAGGTCAGTTCTACGCACTTTTATACTTATTGGTATATGATGCGACAAGGCGTGGACAATCATCTTTTGAGATATCGTCGATTGTTTCAACAGTATTACGCCGATATGTATGTTAAGATGGGAACGGAACGTTGAAATTTCATCCGCTTCAATCAATCAAAACTACGTTCCGAGCAGTACATTCATGAATATGCGCAGGATGCTATGACGTATGTGCGGCATTACGGACGCCAAGATTTGTTCATGACGTTCACATGCAATCTGAAATGGCCTGAAATTACCGGTAATCTACTGTCAGGACAAACTTCCAGCGATCGCCACGACATCACCGCACGTGTTGTGCGACGATTATCAAGGGCAAATTGTCAAAGGCAAATTCAAAAGAGAGGATGTTCTAATTCCAAGAATTTCTCTGATTCCACCTGACATTCCGTTCGACTTCAAGCGCATTAACATTTACACACTGAGAGAAAAAATTCAGAAAACAATTTAATTTTTGATAGATACCTGAGCTTGAATCGACATTTCATTCACTTTTTAATACATTAGTATTGAATTCAATGAAAAAGTGAATGGAATGTCCACTTAACGCAATCGTTGTCTATTGTCATTAGTGTTATTGTGTAAACTATGGGTGCTAATGTACTGCCTAAATACTAGCTCCACTGCCTATTTTACCATTCATATCTCACAGAATGATTTCACTTCGACTGATATAAAGAATTTTTCTTTTCATCATCTGGGGAATCCTATAAAGGTGTGTGAACGTTTATGAGGCGTATGTTTTTAAATCTGCCCCGCACGTGAAGCCGTTCATTTATCGCTTTAAAGCCGATAACAGTGGGTTTCATTCTTTGGTCGACTAGACCCCGAGCATATGATCTCTTGCATTACAGCTATAATATATGTCATTCTGATATGACCTGTATTGTTGTTATGTCAGGCTTATATTTAAACAGGGTACCGGCTGTTGTCCAGCTCGAGCTCTATACAGTAAGCGTACGATCCACGAGAAAATTCTTAAATCGTTTGTCCGTTTTCGTTGTCGTGGTCGTCATCGTTCATCAGTTCATCCGATTCTGATTTTGGGTTCCGTAATAATAATTTTTACGGGCGAGGTTATTGGACTCGCGCCAACCTTACTTTGAAAGGACTAGCCCGATCATTCAGCTTTTCCTTCATTGGAGGAAATTACCGGCGACCACCACGTGGAGGTTTCATCACACTTCTACCATTTAGAGATAGTTACGGCCACCTGCAATTCTAGAACATTCTGTGTTATTTCCCCTATTCTGCTGATGGCAGACTTTATTCATCAACATACTCTCCTTCAAGAGTGATACATTCAATTAAACGCTCCTCTTACTTTTAGATGCCTTTTTTGTAGAACAATTTGTCTTTGCTCTCAAAAAGGCCTTAGTTTCGGCAATCACTTCAACAAGCCAAATTTGTTTCCTTGAGCAGCCAGTAGTCGCCGGGGTCCAGATTTCGAGAGTACCGTGGATGAAGAAGCAATTCGAAGCGTAATTCATTCAATTTAACCATCGTTTTCATCGACTTGTGACCTGGGGCATTGTCTTGGTGGAACAGCACTTTTTTTGTGAGACCGCTAATTATAATTATTCTACACTCAATCTATCTAATAATGTTATGTAATATACGCTATTTATAGTTTTACCTTTCTCAAGGTAGTCGATGCCATAACCTTGCCAGCTCACTAGCTGTGGACGCTGTGGAGCATGGCTTCTGAGCAGGACGTTCGTTCCAAAAACACAAAAGTATTTTTGGCGGTTTCCTACCTCTCGCGAAAGTCTGACAAACGTCCGACAATAATAACTTGTCACGGAAAGCTTCTCAATTCGCTGTTCGGATCTGGCATTAAATTGTAGGTCCCATCCATTTGTGTGCAAAAATATACATGCTCAACACAAATGGTTGCGAGAAGCTAGGCCTTGAACCGCAATGGTCTGTCACGCCGAATATTATTATTATTAAACTTGCCAGCTGACTTTTGAGTTTTTGGTCGCTTTGGACGACTTTCACCGCTGCTGTCCAGTCAGCTGACGATTTTTTTGATTCTGGTGTGTAGTAGTAGATCCATGTTTCATCCATTGTCACATACCGATGCAAAAAATCCTTTTTATCTCGCTTGAACAGCTCCAAACAGCGCTCTGAATCATCGACGCGTTGTTTTTTGTCCGGTGTGAGCAAACGCGGCACCCACTTCAAGACCAACTTACGCCTGCTCAAATTTTCCTGTAAAACTGTAAACATTTTGATATCTTAAGGTGTCAGCTATCTCACGCTTTTTTTACTTTACGGTCTTTCAAAACTATTTTGTGGACTTTTTTTTATGGAACCACTACCGATTGTGGGCGAACAGAGCGTTCAGCATCATCGGTGATTGTACGATCGCGTTTAAATTCAGCATACCAATCAATAATATTGTTACGAAATTCAGGCTTTCGAGTTCGTTAAGGATTTTGCAAATAAAACACAACACAAGTTTATTAATTTATAAATAATAACGTTAATTAACTAACAGTAAAAAATAACACAAGTTAACAATTTTATACTGGAAAACTTAAAAATGCACATAAAAACACTTAATACTTTTACTTTACAATAATTCTCTTAGGTGGTAGCTTTATCACTTTGCAAGAACTTTTACACCGTGACTGGTTAAATTCCAAATAACTAATGAATCCTCTGCAGCAAACGCCACCTTTTATACTCATTGAAAAGCTTGCAGAAACTTCCAATCTAACAGACAGAAATATCGAGAAAAGACCAGAAAATTGTAGCCTTATTCCTTATTTACAACTAACGGTACTTATATGTAATGAGTCATCTTCTAACAATAACCTACATGTTCAATTATGTTCCTACACACAAACCGGTTTGATCAAATTTTTGACCAATACATAATGATTTAAACTTAAAGTTCGTTATATTTCAAATAACCTTATTCAGCCTAAAAGGCTGCATACTTAATTAATTCTAATTCAGTGCCTATTTTTAGCATGCAGTATGTAGATTTCGATTTATCTTAGGATTCGAATTCCACTATCTAAGCTACTAACTTCTTTTCGTAACAATATCAAAACACTGTTTGGCTTATACAGTATATTTCCTTAAGAAAAAACGATGTTTAATCAACACACAAAATTGTTTTTTATCAATTGTTTTGAAAATAACAAAAGTAGCGTTACTTAAACAACTGTAAGCTGTAAACTAATTATCAGAATGTCAAGAAATTTGGACACGTGTCGTTTGAAGGTTTGTACTATCCAGGAATTGTAAGGGCTGTCAACAGTGTTGACATATATGTTTCAAACCGGTTAGCTATCCTATCATTTTCAAATTAATTTCAATTTAGTGCGTTCTGAACGTTTTAAATTAGATAACAATTTTTATCAATAACCGTTGTGTATTTTGTTATGTCTCACGGTAAATCTATATATAAAAATGTACAACTAATAATAATAGATAGTATTAATAATTATAAGAGTTATTGGTAGTACAATTAATTGATGTATGAAGGTTAAAGATCGAAGAACTTTTGCTTTGCGTTTGCTTTACTATGATGTAGTTAATTCAAGAAACTGTCTACGTAGTTGTTTCTTGGCTTAGCTTATTACGTTTTTAACAACTTTGGTTAGCAGTAAATACTTACAAAAATTAAAGTAAGCAAATGTCAAAAAAGTTAATACTTTAAAATTTTCCAGATACTACTTTAAAGGAAAAGTAAAGGATTATTCACACTAATATGAACACAAAAGGAGAGAATGTTTAGTTGTTGGACTTACTGAAAAAAGGAGTAAATCTACCAAAATATACAAATCTGCTATATGGGAATTTCGATCTACCGTAGATTGGTTTATTAGAGAAAACGAGCAACTTGACAGCCAAATAATCAGTCTGCGTCAAATTTTTATTAAAAAAAAATTCGTTCACACGAATAAGGATACCTGTTACCTGTTGTGTTTGCGCTATTTGGTTTACGTTTTAAAATATTTCGACAACTAGTGCCATAGCGGCTCTAGCTCCATTGTAGTCAAGCAGTAAGTCAAGTTAGTTTTTCGATTTTGATAGCTGTTATTTATCAAGAAGTCTGCACCATGTGTCTGTCACCAAGGGAGTCAGGCCAATACATTATAAAGTATGCTAAATACGTCAAAGCTCTTCCAGAGGGAATTAAGAAGCTAAAGGAGGAAATCATTAAAGGCATAACAACTAAGACCATTGACTTTACAAACTACTCTCAAGTTGAGCACCATCCAAAACCAACAGATACTCATGCCGTAGAGTGGATTTTTCTTATTGATACATTAAATTTTTGTTTCTGGACCCCAAGTAAGGTAAAACGACACCTTATGGTGCATTGCCAATAATTGCACTAATAACGCTCAAGTTCTTTCAGAAAACTATACGAAATACAAAATCAATGGTCATACAGGATATTTTGCTTTGTGCGCTGCAGTAAATCGCGCTCTGAAAGAGGGTATTGATATAACTAATGCCAACTTTTATGCTACTATTGACGAGGACACATTATCACACGTGTTTCGTCCCGACGACTGCGGCACAAAAATTCCATTGATTCAGGAACGCATCAATTGTCTTCACCAAGTTGGAACTAAACTCATACAAAAATATGATGGGAAATTCATAAACTGCGTTACTAAATGTGAGAATTCAGCAGAGAACCTTTTAAAGATTATTGTAAAAGAGTTCCCGTGTTTTCGTGATGAAGCAGAATATGAAGGGATGAGAGTATCATTTTACAAAAGAGCACAGATTCTCATTGGAGATTTGTGGGCGTGTTTTCAAGGCGAAGGTCCAGGGAAATTTATTGATTTGGAAAAAATTACAATGTTTGCTGATTATCGGGTACCGCAATCACTGGTTCACTTTGGTTCGCTTGAATATAATCCAGAATTGTTGGATGTTCTTCAAAACGACATTCTACTAAAAAATGGCGATCGAATGGAAGTAGAAATTCGCGGAGCTTCCATTCACATTGTTGAAGAAGTTAAGAAGGCAGTACTTGACGAATTAGATCGAAACTATCCGCACATTTCCAAGTCTAGCGTAAACTCAATTTTAATTGATCACTTTTTGTGGGACTATAGGCGTCGATTTGCAAAGGATCTGGAAAACATTCCGTTCCACAAAGTTTTAAGCATATACTACTGAATTTTTTTTATCATTTGTTAATAAAAAATATTTTGTAATTAAAACATTCATATTTCTATCAAGGAACAGTGTGACAACCAAGGAAAAAAAGAGCTTCAAAGTTTATTTTAATAACTTGTCAATTTATAAGTTCTTACTTTAAATGCAACGTTATTAAAAAGAAAAATAATTTATTGAAATACACAAAATATCCGCGCATTTATAATTTCACTGGTTTTGGTTTGTTAGCCTGGTTGGCTAAACGTTCCTGGCAGCGCTTCGCGGCTTCAGCACCAGAAAGATTTCCCTTTCTGCAATATCGTTGGTTAATCAAGAACTTGACATCCATCTGAAATTAAATTCATTGTGTATTTATTAAGTCTCTGATCCTGATCAAATATAAATAATAACAATAGCATTGTTTTCATAGGTCCATCTGATGTGAAGCAGAAAATAGAAAAATTACATATTCATTTTAGGTCTGAAAATTTTGTTCTTGCTCTTTTGGAGGTCTCTGGGCATTGCATTAAGTAGATATTTTTATAATACGTATATATAAAAACAACATACATATAATTGTATCACATTTTCTGTATCACTTCAGACAAATACGCACGGGTCTTGCAAGCTTGCAACTTAAGAATGAAAATACTTACACCCAAGGTAGATTCATGACGATATCGAGTGGGCCGCTTGATGCCGTTTCGGTGGGCCTTACGATTTTGGTTGTGGTTTGTGTGATTCTTAGATTTTGCCATAGTGCTTTGCCAAAGAAAACCTATGCAGATGCAAACAACGTACAAAAGAAGAATAATAATAATTAGGTCTCATTAATACGTTTCACACTTATAAAAATGTCGTAATTATTGCATTTCAATAATTCGGATCTTTAAAGATTATTTTTATAGAAATAGCAGACAAGTACTTACAGTTTTGACAATTCGGCGGAAAAAGAGTTCGCGTTTGAAGTATTTGTTACAAAAAATGTAAAGCAGACAATAATCGAAAAAGTTGACGAAACAAGACTCGAAGCATAATATTGAAGTGGGCTAGTTCAGTACAATCAATTATCACTCTTCGAAATTCTCTTTGAAAAAATACTTATAGGCTGTGTTCTTTTTTAAATTCTCTATATTAACTTCACTTGCCCGTGGGTCGTCGGTCGGTCGTCGGTCGGTCGGTCGTCGGTCGGTCGTCTGTCGTGGATTCTTGCGATCAATTTTTAACCCACTTCCCATGGCCCGATTTTATTGAAATTTTGCACACTTGCAACACTTTCTATTAAATTTTGAGGCCCCTCGGGCTGCGGGGTCGGGGGGCTCCCAAACAAAAAATTTAAAAAATTTACCCGATTTTCTTCAAATTTTACACACATGTGTATACCCAATAAACAATACTTTTTCGAAAATTTGGTAGTGATCGGGTCCCGGGTTCGGCCGCAAGGCCCTTATACATTTTTTAAATATCTGTACTGGCATCAGATATTCGTCGCCCTTTATGGACTGTGTGCGGTGTGTGCTGCGCAGTCGGCTGCGCTGCATGGTTTTGGCGGTGGTGGTGGAGAGAGAGAGAGAAATCTTAGCGCACGCACAAATGAACCCAGCAAATGAAACGAGACATACATGTTTTATGCTTACTTCAACTTACATTTTTATTATATACTGAATTGTATTTTTATTGATGTCGTTTTTTTTTGTTGTCGATATCAACTTACAGATAGAACAACAAGTTTTCACATTATGCTGTCATTTGGCGTTTTCATAAATTAGTTCAGAGCAGTCAAAGAGTTCTCAAGATAAATGTTCGTGTTTCTTATTTGCTCAGAGTATGAGCGTGCTCTAAGTGCTCAGAATAAAATGATCTGAGCTTTTTCAATTTTAACATCTGATGTCAAATGTTTGTTTCGATGATTTTCTCCTACAATAAAAAAAAAATGGCCCAGGATCGAGGGGCTCCCATATCAATTTCTGCGATTAGAGAATTTAGATGAAAAATTTTAATTTTTATGGGTTGTTTTTTATTAAATTCTCTATATTAACTTCACTTGCCCGTGGGTCGTCGGTCGGTCGTCTGTCGTGGATTCTTGCGATCAATTTTTAACCCACTTCCCATGGCCCGATTTTATTGAAATTTTGCA
Source organism: Nephrocerus scutellatus (assembly GCA_947095585.1). Classification (NCBI taxonomy): domain Eukaryota; kingdom Metazoa; phylum Arthropoda; class Insecta; order Diptera; family Pipunculidae; genus Nephrocerus; species Nephrocerus scutellatus. Next base: position 85,130,169 of record OX352762.1, read on the forward strand.
CACATGTGTATTTCCGGAGACAACACTTTCTATTAAATTTTGAGGCCCCTCGGGCTGCGGGGTCGGGGGGCTCCCAAACAAAAATTTTAAAAAATTTACCCGATTTTCTTCAAATTTTACACACATGTGTATACCCAATAAACAATACTTTTTCAAAAATTTGGAAGTGATCGGGTTCCGGGTTCGGCCGCAAGGCCCTTATACATTTTTTAAATATTTATACTGGCATCAGATATTCGTCGCCTTTATGGACTGTGTGCGGTGTGTGCTGCGCAGTCGGCTGCGCTGCATGGTTTTGGTGGTGGAGAGAGAGAGAGAAATCTTAGCTCACGCACAAATGAACCCAGCAAATGAAACGAGACATAAATGTTTTATGCTTTATTCAACTTACATTTTTATTTACTGAATTTTATTTTTATTGATGTCGTTTTTTGTTGTCGATATCAAGTTACAGATAGAACAACAAGTTTTCGCAATATTCTGTCATTTCGCGTTTTCATAAATTAGTTCAGAGCAGTCAAAGAGTTCTCAAGATAAATGTTCGTGTTTCTTATTTGCTCAGAGTATGAGCGTGCTCTAAGTGCTCAGAATAAAATGATCTGAGCATTTTCAATTTTAACATCTGATGTTAAATGTCTGTTTCGATGATTTTCTCCTACAATAAAAAAAAATGGCCCAGGATCGAGGGGCTCCCATATCAATTTCTGCGATTAGAGAATTTAGATGAAAAATTTTAATTTTTATGGGTTGTTTTTTTAATCTCGAAGTTCTCAGAGTAATAATTTAACTGTCAGAATTAATATCTTTGTTTTTTTTTTCATTCTCCGAGAGATCTGTTTTCTCTGAAGCGTTCTTTTTTATGCTCTGATAATTCTCGGATATGATCTTTTAACTCTGAAAAAATGTACAGAACATTTTTTCCCAGCTGTAGTTGTTTGTTTCTTTAAACATGGGACATGTCGACTACTATGGAGCTTTTAGTTGAAAAATAAAACTTTTCTCTGAAACACAGCAGATAATTTTTTTGAACTGACAGATCTGATCAGAGATAAAATTATCGGATTTATCAGATATCTCGGAACTCGGATTTCTCAGATTTCTACGACATTAAAAAGAACACGGCCATAATGTGTATGTACTTTTTTTATCTCCGAGATTTAACTGTCAGAATTCATAATTGTGTTTTTTTTTCTCTGAAGGTCCGATAATTCTCGGATATGATCTTTTTACTCTAAAAAAATATACAGAACATTTGTTCACACCTGAAGTTGTTTGTTTCTTTAAACTTCCCACCTTTAAGTCACTAATTTATACCCCATTATTGCAATGCAATATGCACCCACCACACAAAATAGCGTTACAGACACAAAAAAAAAACGTTTATAATTTCAAAATTATATTATTTGCTATAATTTGAATTTAATTAATTTTAATTATCTGTGTTCTGAAAGGGTGCGTTATGTTATATTCACCCTAATTCATAGTTTCATTCAAGTAACTTTTGTAGAATCTAATTTGCAAAGACATTTTCTAACGTGATTTTTTAATATAAGGGTGTCCAAACGGATTTGAAGGGTGTCACAACAAGAGCGCCGGATTTAAATTTGCCGCCGTTTTGTTAATACGAGCTGCACGGTGATTTTTTTTTTGACATTTGTCACGTACAGACCACGTGTTTTAAAAATATGGAGAATGTTTGCTTAATTCAAAAATAAATATGTTTTTTCTTTAAAATTTATATACAAAAATTTGAATTTGAATACAAGAGAATCCGGGGCTCTTGTTGTGACATCCTTTATAAGTGCAAGAGAGATGGGTGACTACAAAGAAGATCTTTTTTTTGGACTGTCGCGGGTAAAACATTGCGTGCCTTTTTTCGATGCTTGTCGTTTCTTTTGGAAGATGTCTTTCGGTCGATTTTCGTTCCAATCAAACTTTCTCTTTCAGACTCACCAAAAACCTACCTGTTTCGCTTTATGCAAACGGACTGTAACTGATGTATGACAGTTTTTTGCATAGTGCACAAAAAATAATTCGTAAAAAAAGTCGTACATAACGCAGTCTCGTCAACGAATATGTAACAAAATTTTTTAGTGGTTCCATAAATTATTTTTTAAATTTTTTTAAATAATTTTTTCGTGTTTTGATCGAAAATTTGAAAGAATATGGTCGTTAAATACTGATTTGTTTCTGTTTTTAAAAACTTTTGTTTAACTTAACTTCACTCTCACGAACGCACTATTGTATGTAATTCTTAAACTGGAATTTTATCAGTATACTAATTCAGTGATTTACAACCATTTCTCTGTTAACTGAAGTAAACTATAATGGTAGCCACACTTTCAATGATTCTCTAACTGTTCTTTTTAATGATTTTCAAACTTTTTTTTCATTGATTGTCGAACTTTTCTTTCAGTGATGCTTGTTTTGAATTGAGAAAGGTGTTGCCAAACGAATCGATGCTGGCGTTGTAACCATACTTGTGAAAGGTTATTTAAAGGTCTGCAAAAACTGGAAGGAAATAATTCTGCTAAATATTATAAACAAAGTTATGTCTCCGAAGAATTGAACCAGTTGTCGAAAACTTATTAAGAAAAGAGCAAGCTCATTTTAAAACTGAATGATGGTCAACCTTCGATCATATCAATACAATCCGTATTTTCATCGATCTATCCATGGAATACAATAGCCACCTATACTTACGAATTCGTCGATTTCGACCCTGCATTTGATACAATTTCAAGACCAGCAATATTGGCAGCTCTCAGAAACATAGACATACCAGATAAAATCATTTTATTCATACGCCAATTATACCCAGCGGCCAGTGTGTCGATTATGTAAGCATTTCTACTTTCGAATGACGTCACTTTTGTCGTAATTACGACTAAACGCGATTATTGACAACAACACTTGAGTCAGACGATAATCAATGCGCTCGCAAGATTCTGTAGGAGGCCACACATCGCAAGGGCAATAGATTTGAAACGGGCCTACTCTGGAAGAGCTTTCCACCTACATTGCCAAACAGCTTCAAGATGACCGAAAACCGCCTTTTAGCACCGAAATGCCCAAGTATTTTGATAAAGGGTACGCAAGAAAACTCTTCGATGAAGAAGTTCGTGACACCAGCCAACTACTGTGGTACTTACCCCATTTTGCCGTCCAAAATCGAAACAAGCTAAGCCGCTCATTGGTATTCTCTTTAAGTTCAGAGAAGGTCTCATTTGAACCGATATTCCGCAGATATATTCTCAAATCCATATAAGAACACAGCGTGCTCTGAAGCGATAAAGAAACGAACCAGCTAGAACATGTAATGCTGCCGCAGCTGCCATCGTAAACAGATATTACGTTGACGATTTTGTTACCAGTTTCCAAGCTGAGGAAGAAGCCTTTCGAATCTGCACCGAAGTAGTCAAGGTCAACGCGGAGGTAAGTTTTGAGCTAATTACCGGGCAGAATCGCAAAAAAAGTATAAGCAGTTTGCGGAAAATATAAGAACCCACACAATTCAAAGTTTTCAAAACGTCGACCCAAAGGAAAGGATTTTCACCTTCATTATTAAAAAAAACGGTAAAACATGGTACGAAGTTTGGTAGCCATCTTAAGCTGCGCAATTGCTTTTATAGACAATTCAAAATTGTCTAATGGGAAACGACCGTTATGAGCTCGAGAAAATTGGCGACACCGAAGGCCCATACAATACCTGTTCCGCGTCCGCATACCTGTGGCGATCCGATGACTTGTAGGAATGGCCGTGTGATGAGAGTAACAGCGACAGCCGCATGAGTGCGTTGTGGTTCGGACTGACATTTGGCAGTTCGCCTGTGAAACGTGACGAGTGTGGGCGTCGTAACATAATTTTTTCTAAGAGTAATAAAATTTCATGAATATAGCTTTTTGTTTCAAAAAAATTATAGTAAATGAATGTTTTTTTTTAAATGTTTGCTTAAAATGTTACACACCATGTAAAAAGTACAGTAAAGGATTAATAAAATTACATATATATATATGTGTGATGTGCGGTCAATCTAGCGATCACTTCGTGGTTGGTGAGTTGGGTTTGGGTGAGTGGAGGCAGCCGGGCAAGGCCGGGTGTTTCAGCTAGTATAAGATATAACTATCACGTGAAAAAACATTCTGAGTAGTTCTAGATCATTAGGCACTGCTGAATATAAGTATTCGCTCAACTTAATGAATAAAAAAATGGAGGTGTGGGCACAACACGACTTTCTTTTACGGACGGGGCCGGAAACTTCAGTAAATGTATATTAAAATTGTTTTTAAAAAAAATTTACTTTTTGAGTTATTTGCAAAAGCTCGAAAAACTTTCTAAGTGAACTGTCACTTCCTGTTGTCAGATTCCATTAAAATCATCTGGTCCCTCGCAATTTATTTAAAAGGCTTATCATCTCGATAGGTTCAGCCGTCTGGGCTGTAGAGTGCACACAGACAGAGCGATACGTTAATGGGGAAAATCTGCAAAAATCCCTAGTTCAAAAATTTTCATAATTACTATACTTCCTTTTACTATGTAAAATAAAGTAATATATAATATAATTTGTGAAGTAATTTTTTATTATTTTTAAAAATAATTCATAAAAAAGAGGATCGTTCAGCAACATTTATTTAATTTAATTTATGAAGAAATTTGTTCAAACTAAATTTTATAAAAATGATGTTCAACTTTTTCCAACGAAGTTTCCGATAAAGAACGGCGTGTTTGTTTTTGATTTGATAACATACATGAAGGATTTATTGACTTTGAAACGTTTAAAACGCCTAAATGAAACACCCATTATTTTAATTTCTGAAAGAAGAAAAATATATATTTTTTTAATTGTGTTATAAGTTATTATTATTAGTCGGCTTCTCGTCTGTTTCGGATTTAATTGCATTGATACTTCTACAAATAAAGTAATACAATTAAAGTAATTATAAAAATTAGAATACTGGTTAGTCACTTTTAGGTAAGGCCGACGAGAAGCTTATCTTTGTAGATTCTTTATTACTTATGATATGTACAAATTGGAAAAGCTTCATAATTAGCCTTGAAGAAAAAATAACACCAACACGGATTTCGGTCACAAAATTTGGGTACCCCAAAACCTTCTCTACAGAAAGCCCAACTGTTTTGCTGATTGACAGAAACATGCTTAAAAAGTACGAAACGTTTATGTATTGGTAATCAACAAAAGAGCCAAATCCTTACAAAATTTTTGTTTCCCACGACCACATCGTACGTTTCTCGCTCTTTTCACTACCACCAATTAGTGCGTTTCATAAAAGGCGTCTGTTATTTTTTTAATTGTCTATATTAACTTCGCGTGCCCGTGGCTGGCGGGCTGGCTGGTCAGATCTTGTGATTAATTTTTAACCCACCTCCCAAAGCACACATATGTATTTCCGGTTTCTATTAACCCTCAGGCATCGAGGTCCTTTGCACTAACAAATATTGGCACACGCGAACCGGTTTTTGTTGTTTTTTGCTATTGCAATTATTGCTGTTTTGTTGTTTGTTTTTTATTTTGTGTCGAAGCGCAGCACACAGTACGTCCGATCACGACGGCATATAATAGACAACCATACCGAATTCCATCCGAATCGCTTGAGAAATTGCTTTGTTCCCGAAATTCCAGATCATAATGATCATATTTCAGAATTACAATAGGAACAAGTCTTATAGTCGTATCTTAGTCCTACATTCCGAATTTCATACAAATCGCTTGATAAATGGCTTAGTTTCCAAAATAGTTTCAACATGGTTTCACTTAACATGGGGCATAACAATGTCTCACTTAACATTTTACATTTTGAACAAATACTCCTTTAACCTTAGGCGTATTTTATTTGTCGAGAAATAAGGAATTAGAATTTGAAAACCAGCTCAACAGCAGGTTTTCTTATTCCAAAGAAGGAAGGAAGGAAGGCAATTGTTGTTGTAATCTCTCATTCCTCGGCAAATAAAATACTGCTCTTGTAGTGAGACGTTGTCACGTTAGAAAAACCAGCAGATCAATTTTTTTGATTTGACAGGTCTGATCAGAGAAAAAAAATTATCTGATTTATCGGACATAAAAAAACACGGCCATTGTATTATTGTAAATCACATTCCTTCGATTTTGAATTTTAATAAAGGGCATAGACCACCTTATTGCCGGCAATGAGTCGATGTATAAAAAAAACACACATACGGCGCCACAATATTTCAGTTCTCCGCTTCGTAAATGACAATTTCCGTTACAGAGTTTCAGAAAAGAATGTTTCAAATCGAAGGGAAAAGCACAGTAATATTGCTGACGAAGAGGACATTATTTTCCTCAAATCTTTGGGTCCATATTTCAAGAGACAGAACGCTATTAATAAACTTCGGCTGAGTAGCAAAATTCAAAACCTCATCGCAGATGGAATTGCAGATTTCCAAAGCTCCACTCCTGCAGCGCATTTACCCAATCGGGTTAAGAAGACAGTCCCTGAAGAATAAAATAAATAACAACAGCGAACATCTTGTTAACTTCTGTCCTATGTAATTTTCTTAAATTAAAAGTAAAAAAAAATCGCTAAATTATACGAGAATAATAGTTTTTGTGGTTTTCTTACCTTATGGTTAATAATTATTCTTCTATGCTCACCGGAGTCTTAAAAATGTGTGACTTAGTGACTGCACCCTCCTTGAATTTGTTTGCAGTCACTTGTCAAATATATTCTTTACAAAATATAAAAATTTAAACGTTCGAATTACTTTAAAAAAAACATTTATTTAGTTAAACACTCCAAAGTTAACTGCATTGGGTAGCAAAGATACAGTGTCGGTTACAAAACTTTTTATATAAAACGCAAAATCAAACAATACCCCGGATATAGTTTGCAAACAAAAACCACTCGCGCAGAAGACGGGACTACGCGAAGACTTTTTCCAACGTGATTTTTTTTGTTATAAGTGTAAAAGAAAGGGGTTAATTGGTAACAAATGAAAGGCAATGTAGGTAAGTATCAATGAAAAAATGGGGCTAATCGAACCAACCTTGCCAGAAGTAGAGCCAAAAAACATAAAAGTACAAAAAGGGCGTTCTTAAAAGTGGACGTGTCCTAAGTATTGGTGTCAAATGAAAGGTGAAAACTAGTTTTACATAGCATTACTATTTTTATAGACGTGGCTTAATTTTAACGGAAGTTGGATAAATTTATATTGCGTTTATGTGGCATTACATGTAATTATGCTTCTTCCATACAAAAACAGGTGTTAAATAGCAAACTCCATTATACGGTTTTCGAAATTTGGGCTTTTTTTTCCCTACTACTGGCAAGGATGGTTCGATTGGTTTTCATTGATATTTACCTTTAATTTGATAGCAATTAACCCCCTAAGCTCCTTTAAATAACTTAGAAAATGCATTTTTCTGAAAAAAAAAAAAAGTTTTGGATGCCCCTCCTACCTAAAGGGGGCATTTCCGAAAAACAATATGGCGATTTCCAAAATCTGCCCAGTTGGGGCCATGAAAGCCCAAATCACGAAAACCATATAATGGAGTTTGCTATAAAAAACCTGTTTTTGTATGCGAAAAACTCAATTATATGAAATACCACTCAATTACATGAAACTGCACATAAACCAAATACAAATTAATGCAGCTTCCGTTAAGCTTGGGCCACGCCCATAAACATAGTACGGCTGTGTAGAGTTAGTTTGTAACTTTCATTTGAAACCAATACTTGCTATATTGCTTTCAACAAAATGAGTTAGGTATTTTTTGTGGTTAACGGCTGATTAAAGCAACAGCAAAAACTAACCAAATTTTGGTAAATTTATTGTTTCATGTGTTTGCCAACTTATCCATATATTTTAAAAGTCGACTCTGGTGGTGAGAATTATAAATAAAAATTTGGTTAAATATATCTTAACCACAAATTTTTTTTGGTTAACGCTAAACCACTTTCTGGTCTATCCAATGTGTTTGTTGTTGTAATTTTTATTTTTTTGTTGAAAGCAATATAGCAACTTACTCCGTGCTACGTAACGAAGCTACAAACGGAAGCTCTAGTTCAAAAGTGCTGAACATTTGCTTTGCCTGACAGCTCAACAGTTGTGAAAAAACCACCCACAAAAAACAAAATTATTTTGCGCGGGAAAATTAGTTATATGAGAAATGTCACTCAAAGCAAATATGTACAAACAAAGCAAATTCAAAGCGGTTGCTCGTATATAGAGGTCTGCAATGAATGTCTTAAAACATGTTTCAAGACAATCATTATTATTTGGGTTCCCATCACTATTGTACTCTAAGCTTGAAATCTAAAACGAATAGTTCACCTGGTGTTTGTTTGTCAAATGGTTAGTTCACCCATACTCAACAAAATGTTTAGTGCAGTGTACTCACAAAGAATGGGTTCAGTACACTGAGTACACCGAATATAGTACGAGTGCACTGAGTACACTGAATGAATGAATGAATGAATGATTCATTCATTTTAGCCTTTGGTAATTATTCAGCAGGATTCTACTGAAGAAAACTGTCTGTAATCAATAAATAAATAATAAAGAAAACAAAAATAAAGATTATCGTTGTAATCTTGGCTAGAGCCATTACAAGTTTTGCTGCAACTGTATCAGAAGGAATGAAACAGTTGTTTTAACAATTATTTAGTTGTTATTTTTTGTTTACCAATAACAAACACATGCGTTTTTGTATCGCAGATTGCTATGAGCGTGTAAATCGTAATCACTATTAGTATTTTTCACCATTGACGTTGTTTTTTCGTATAATTATGTTTTAGCTTAATAAAACATATAATACAAATAATTTATTTAAAAATTAATTATTTTTTTAGCGATTTTGTCTAGTAGTATAAACCTAGACCCCATGTTAGTTCTTATGTGAGTGTTAAAAATTAACTCAGTTCATTCAGTGTACTCGGTGTACTCGTTGCACTCGGTGTACTCAGTGCATTTTTAGCAGTTTTTATTGCACACGTTTTGTTTGGATAGAGTATTCAAATGCAAAAGAGAATCAAACAGTGTACTCGTTTTGGTTTGTGGTGATCGAATGTTGTACAGTGTTTGTTTCATATGAATGGGTACTGAATTTCAGTGCACACTAGTTTGTATTATTGCAATGAATAGAGTGCACTGAAGTACTGTACCCTATTGCAGAGAGCAAATTAATGTATTCATGCAGACCTCTAGCTCGTAACGCAACGAAGCCGAAGCTGAAGCGTGTTTGTGTTTCCGGGGGCTGAAACTTTGAAGCCGAAGCGACATTGTGATAGGAAGCATTGAAATCGTATGGCTTAACTCGTAAACGTCAGGCGAAACCGAAGCTGAAGCGTATTTGCGTTTCAGGCATAACCGCATAAGGCTTGAGTTTTTCATTGTGAGAGCGCCGCCGCCCTGACCTTTACTCGGTGCAGTGCAGTCATTCATCAGCACAGAGCACTGTGCTGTTGTCAGGGCGAGCACATTTTTTTCTTTAGTGATATTTTTCCTATCGCCTAAGCTGCAGCGAACGTATTTGTTTAAAGTTGTTGGTCGTTGTGCTACTAAACTGGGTGCTATTGTGTAACGAGCTTTGCCGTTTAATATTCCTTTTCCTCGTAGTAGACTCAGTACTGTTTTTTTTCAACGACGCGTAGGTTTGGACGTTGTGTAGGTACGACACTTATACGTACCTCCCTTTGTACTGTTGTAAATTGTAATCCAGCATCAGAGTAGTGTGTTGTGGAAAGCACCAAAACTACATGTTCTTTTTTTGAGCTTTCTAAAGAATATTTCCGAAAACTAAATAAACCACATACTGGCTTGGCATATTCTTCATATGCTGCGTTATTGTTTTTGCCTCAAATACTAAAACAGTACATAATCGAGAAGCAGAAATGTGGGAATGTGTGTTCGCTGATCGCCGTGACTGCAGTAAATAACAAAAGACGTTTATATGATAACATAACTAGTGTTGTTATGGGCTACTTTCGAAGCTAGTTTATAGCGTATGAAACAGTCACTTCACTTTCGTCTATGGGCGTGTGAAAAGTATTTTTCACGGTGTCACACCTCTCGCGAAAGTCTGGCAAACGTCCGAGTTTAATAACTTGCTTTTCAATTCGCCATTTGGATCCGGAATTAAATTGTGGGTCCCCTCCATTTGTGTGCAAAAGTACAAATGCTCAACACTAATGGTTGCGATAAGCCAGGCCTTGGGACTACAATGGTCTGTCGCGCCGAATATTATTTAAACATATAAATATCCGCACACTTTTTGTAAAATTGGACCTTTATGTCTGCTGTCTTTAAACATTTTTGTGATAAGCTGATGTACATTTCCCCTATTTTGACGATTTTCCTGAACTGGATTTAAGCTTTGCTGAATTGCATTAAATTTGCTCTCTACACTGTCACATACTTCTCTCCCTATTTGAATTTCAGAGTCCGAAGAATCACAGAGTTCCATTTCTAACATATTCAGACATAGCGCAGACATATCATCAACGTCAATGTGTGGTCATTATATTGAATATACGATGCAGACTAAACTTAGGATGAGACATAATATTTAACAGGCCCTATAAAGGTCAACGCCAGGACAGTCATATAGTCCCGAAATCCCGAGCTTAAGTCATTTCAATCCCGGAATTGGTTTTTGGGATTTCTTTTACGGTATTCCGGTATTTCAAATTACGAAATTATCTGTTATTTATGCTAAAATACACTACACATAAACCAACTGCATATCACTGCAGGCAAGTAAGGGCTGAATTCAGATAAGCATGCAAGCAGTTGAAAAAGAAAAATAATGGTACAGCACTGTTTACAAAATTGCGTAAAATCGCATACCCTAGTGTGAGGACGGAAGGTTAAGAAATGTTGACGATTTCGATACTAGTTTAAGTGGGTTTCGCCTATTATGGTTAAGCCGTACGTCTTAAAAGTAATTATTCCCTCTTAAATTCGATAACCCAATGAGAAAGATGAAACAAGTAATACCCAGTTTTTATGGTAAAATAAATTTTTATTTTATTTAAAAAAAATACTTGAATATAACAACATTCTAAACATTATCAAGGTTAATATCACAATTAGCTACATTTATAAAAATATGAAAAATTTAATCTTAATTATTGAATGGAATTGAAAGATAATATTAATAAAAGAAATTATGTTAAATGTGTGTGTGTGTAAATGGAATTTTAAAAATTTGCAGTTTCCCCAGAAAATGTACTGTTCCAAGGTTATCACGAATAATATATAAAAATGGTTTATTCGCTGTAAATGTTGTGGGTGGTGCACTAAAAAGGGGCATTGAACAAACTGCAATCATTATTGCTGAAATCAAGAAAAAAATTAAAAATTGTATGACATGTTTTACTGTACTCGTATTAAGGTAGTATCTATTATCTAACGCGTTAGATAAATAAACAACATTTTTTTTTACATTTCAATCGAATAACATTTAAATCTTACAAAAGAGTTCTTATTTCATTTAATTAGCCAACTATGTATATATTTTTTTTTTTTACAATTTTCGTAACAATTTTACTTTAAATTTTAATGATTTGAAAAAAAAAATGCTTGATTTATCAAGGTCAGTTTACTCTTTGGTTGCTACCTAAAAACTTTCATATTTCCAGCAAAGAAAATGGATCCCGCTCGACCGCGAATTATGTATAAGAATGGTTTATTAGCCGCAAATGTGGGGGGTGATGCAATGAAAAGAGGCATGGAATATCTCATCACAGTAGCTAAAAAAAGAGTTTTGTTTCAAAATTAATATTCAAACAGCATGAATTATGAGTAAGATATTAGAAACCAATAGTTTTCATTAAATCGTAAGATAGATGTCAATTAAGCACCAAGTAGTTCGATGTTAGTAAACAAAAGATAGTGAGGTATCGAAAATCCCAAATTAGTAAGTAAGATAGTCAATTTGTCGATGTTGTATCGGTAATGCGGGTTAATTTGCATATTGTAAATATGTCCAATTAAATGTGCACATTATAGACAAAACTTTCAAAGCATGTTCGTTGCATTTGTAATATCAACGGATTGGCTTTTCGTACTTTCGCAATCAAAAAAAAAAAGTCAAAAGAGGTTCTTAGAGTAGTATCTGTAATGTGTAAATACGAAACAATACGATAAACAAAACTAATTACAAAACCAGGAAAATTTTTTTTTCTTAACTTCAATGTCACTATATTCTGAACTTAATGGAGGTCGTTGGAAAACTTCAAATTTTTAAAAAATGTTTAAATCTGTAATATTATTTATTTGTTATACGTACAACCGAACATGAAGTTAAAACAAAACGATAAAAAGTGCGGTTGGAAGAATTAGTATTCCCTTTGTCTTTTATAGTTCATCATGTGATATAGATAAATCATTTTTGTTAAAGTTATTTATTGAGCCATAAAATAATGTGATGAGACTTTGTGAAGGGCGTCTGTCGTTACCAGGAAAGGCAGTAATGGCAAACAAAAATGGATGTTCAGCTATGAATTCTTTTGGCTTTGATGGCATTTCGATAGAGCGTTTCATTCGGACGATACCAGCTACAAGAACAAATGACATTTATTTAAAAAGAGTACAGATTTTTTAAAGATTCGTAATTATGTAGATTTTTCAAAATAAAAAAAAAATAAATACATAAATAAGTTTGTAACTATAAGAACAATATAAATTCATTGTACAACTTTCCATAAGACTTACCAGTTGTAGCAGCAGCTTCAGCTCCCTCTTCGTTGACCTCTATGAAAGCTTTATGAATTACATTTGATACTTTAAGGGTATCAGGTGACTCCAACATTTCACTAAATTCAGCCTGGTCTGTAAACATTTTTATGATACCCAACTGAAAAAAGAGAATAAAAATATTACGTAAACCTAGTGGTCGCTCAGTTGAGTTAAAAAAACTTATAACAGGATGTGTAACACTAAAAGCCTATACATAATATTCAGGCCAATTCTGCAAAAAAAATTTATCTTTTATTCTCTAATAGTTTAAAATGCAAAAATGACAACAATGACAAGAATGCATGTAAAAGTAATATACATATAAAAGAATAAGAGGATCGAGATTTTCGTAGAAAGTCAATAAAAGCTGGTAAAACCTGATCCCCTTAATGAAATTTTTTGTGTGATCATCTTAAAGCGATTTAACCAAAATTTCTAACTGAAATTGAAAAAATCAGATAATTGAAAACTAATACGCGGCTCATAGATTTTATTCCAAAATCTTAACTAAAATCGCTTAACCAAAAATAGATAAATACATACCCGAAAAGTTTATTTGGTGGATAAAAAATTGAATATTTGTACAAATTTGTAAGTTGGTGATATAATAATTCATTAAAATATAATATCGGCGCGACAGACCAAGGCCTGACCTGACTTCTCGCAACCATTTTGTGTTGATTGCATGCATATTTTTGCACACAAATGGAGGAGGGACCTACAATTTAATGCCGGATCCGAACGGCGAATTGAGAAGCTTTCAGTGACCAGGGTATTACTCTCCGACTTTTTTAATTGCAAACAAAGGCATATCAAGGTTGAAACATAGTGGTGAAGTTCCGCCTCAACTTAACAAACATTTTAAACCGTATGATAGGTACAAAGTAATCAGAGTAGCACGAGAGCTGAACTTAGCTCGGGACAAAACAAAAAACAGCTCATGGTATATGGTCGTTACATTACAGTGTCTTAACGTATTAACTTTTTGTACATCCACCCCTGTAGAGTGAGACGCTGTCACGTCAAAAAAAAAACTTTCTTGTTTTTATATCAAGTTGTTATCAAACCAAACGATAAAACAAATGTTTGGATAAGATAAGATAGTATGCATATTATTAATCACATATAACTAACCTTTTTAAGTGTTTCCGTAAGTTCGAGAGAGTATTCCACCTTGAACTTTGGAAATTTCACAACAACTTCCGTTTCGTACATTTCTGATGCAATGTCTAACAAAGAGTAATTTTTTAACTTCTGCTCTAATTCCTTAAGGCCGGTTGGAGAGTTTGGCAAAAGTACTAACATAGAGAGATCTGAATCTTTGTATGGCATCTCCAATGCAGTGGCACTCAGCTGTTCAAATTCACCATATCGAAATTTTGACTTTTTATTCATCATTTCTACTTTGACTTTGTCAGTTTCATTAAGGTAAAAATCCTCCTCTTTCGTTTTTCGAGGGTCAAATTTATTTTTCCAGACGCCTTTAAAGTGAATTGCATTAAGAAGAATAAATCGAGTGAAATCATCTAAACTTCCAGAAGTGATTAAATTCCTAATTTTATTATTTGTCCTGGATTCAACCCATTTATTTATTGCTGCAGCTGATTCAGCACTTTGGCTAAAATCAATTTCTTCTGCCTCCGAATGAAATTGCGTTCTGGCGATTTCATTAAATTTTGATTGAATTTTATACCCCTTTTTCACATAAATTTTGTTGGCGATCTTTAGTAGTTTACTATTTTCATAAACATCAAGAACTTTTTTGAATGATTCAGAGACGTCGGCTACATTATCTGATATCAGCCGCAAACCCCTTGTTATCTGTTGCGCGGTCTGACCACTAGCTCCAAAGCCAGCTAGGGCAACGCATGTTTGAATGGAAAATGGTGAAAAAATAATATTTTTATTTAACTCCGTTGCAGATAATTTTGTAAAGATATCTATAGCGAAATCTGCGCTGTTTTTAGCAAACTGTTGCTCCAAGTCATTGGCAGTAGACATTTGGGTTTGCGTGAGAAGTAAAATAATTGCGGTTGATATAAAGCCTGAAATAAAAATATTAACACAAAATTCTTAATTTAGTTGATTATTTTAAAAAGACAAACTGTGCTACCTGCCAACCGGACAACGTACCAAAAATATGCATAATGAATAATGAAATATCAAACAACTAATAAAGAATAAACAGTGCAGAAAAAATAGCAGACTAATAGGGGCAACACACAACACATGCAATCATTAGCAATCAAGGGCATGCACAATCAAAAGTCAAAACCATCTATAGAAAGCCCAACTGTACGCTTACTAATGCTGTAAAAGAATAAAACAAATTGGCTGTATTTGTAAGATTAAAATACTGTGTAGAAAAAATTAACAAACACATCTTATAATGAAAAAAAACATTTCCAAATTTTTACAAAAGGTGTTTTCCCATCGGTGATACACATGTATATAAAATTTGAAGAAAATTGGGTAAATTTTTTAAAAAGCAACGCTGCTTACAGCACATCAGCTCATCAGCGCAAACAGAACACAGTCATTATACGTAGTATTATATGATCTGATGCCGCTATATTGAAAAATTTTATATGTGAAGCCCCCGACCCCTGAGCCTGATTACTCCAAAATTTTTACAAAAAGTGTGTCCATCGGAGATAGTATGGTTGCCCCCCGACACAGGGGCCCGATCACTTCCAAATTTTTACAGCAAGTGTTGTCCATCGGAGATACACATGCGCATACAATTTAAAGAAAATCGGGTAAATTTTTAAAAAAAAATTGTATGGGAACACCCCGACCCTGAGGTGCCCCAAATTTTAATAGAAAGTATTGTCATGGGAAATACACACGTGTGCCAAATTTGAATAAAATCGGACTTTAAGTGTGTTAAAAATTGACCACAATTTTTTATAAGATGAAAAGAATTTTTATTAACTTTTATATGATACCAATTAACCCACTAAAATCCACCAAACCACTTAGAAAAATGCATTTTTCAACTTAGCTCAAAACTTTGGAGGCCCCTTTCGTCTAAAAGGGGCATTTCCAATAAACAAGATTGCGGTTTTCGCGGTCTCAATAAGGGCTTTCAGAAGGAGGTGTCCGAAAGCGCTAATCTCCAAAACTGTGAAATGCACTTTAGCCCAGCATATGGCAGTCTTATTAAACCACTAATCCTGCGCCTGCAGCAATTATTTTAAACCCTTTTTTTTTGTTTGCTTATTTCAAACTTACTTAGGGGCAAAGCTGGTGCCATTGTGAATGTGATGAATGCTGATGATAAGTGCATTAAGAACAGGATTTCACTTTTAAAATGCGTAAAAAAATTATTGAAAAAAAAATAAAGCTTTTAAACAATTTAAAAAACCCCACAAGGAATAATTAATTAATTTTTTTTAATATAGTTACGGATACATATATTTTTGATATGCAATGTATTTTAAGTATTAAGTTTTGAAATTATCACATTAACAAAAACAACAAATGTGGTCACTAAGTAAGTTTGAATGTTAACGCCATT
This sequence comes from Nephrocerus scutellatus, assembly GCA_947095585.1. Taxonomy (NCBI): domain Eukaryota; kingdom Metazoa; phylum Arthropoda; class Insecta; order Diptera; family Pipunculidae; genus Nephrocerus; species Nephrocerus scutellatus. The sequence continues at coordinate 85,146,410 of OX352762.1, forward strand.
TTATTTTATTTTTTTGAAAGCGTGTTTTCTTATGTTGCCTAATATTCTTAGTGACACACTTAATTTGTTTTACCAAGTACAGCGATAGGCGTCATAAAACAAACTAATTATTGTATTTTTCTTAATTTGATTTCTAATGGATGTCTTATCAACTTCTTCTTATCAGTTAAATTTTCGTTCGCATTAAAAAAACCAAGATAATTATGTTACAACAACCAACTAAAGATATATCTACTCACTCTCATTTCATTTAACCAATAAACACAAAGTTTCTATATACAGCTTTATTTTATTGCCGAGGAATAAGGAATTACAACACAATTGCACTATCTATATCCTCTTTGGAATAAGAAAACCTGCTGTTTTGCTGGTTTTGGCTGGTTTTGACAACGAATTCCTTATTCGGATTCCAATTAAATACAGCTAAAATACAGCTATTGTACTCTTCAATTGCTATAGGCGTATTTAATTGCCGAGGAATAAGGAATTCGAATGTCAAAACCAGCCAAACAGCAGGTTTTCTTATTCCAAAGAAGGAATAAAATAGTGCAATTGTTGTTGGAATTCCTTATTCCTCGGCAATTAAAATACAGCTTATATTGCTTTGGCAAAGCCACCTTGGCTTTACTTTAATTATTATTACTAATGTGTTGTAAGCCAAGCTGGCTTTGCCAAAGCAATACAGCAAATAATTGCTGCTTAGCTTTACAAAGCAACAGCTTTTGGCTTTAAATTTTCGATGCATTTTAATTGTTATGTGTGTTAAACAAAACACCGCCTTACGGTGAGCCCTATAACTAAAAAATGGCTTTAGTTATAAATCCTAAAAACTTTTTGGATTTATTTTCGTCTTAATGCTTATGCGATTGTGTTGTAATCCAAGCTGGATTAGCCAAAGCAATAAAGCAAATATGTTTGAGAAGATCAGTTCTACCTATGTTGTTTTGGTTTTGTTTTAGAAATAGCTCGAACACCGATTTTTTCTCGGCAAATCGAATTGTTGTAGTTACTGAAAAGAGTGGTAAATCTCCTAAATTATACAGCTGTTACGATCTACCGTAGATTGTTTTTTTTTTAGAGAAAACGAACAACTTTACACCAACAAAAAATCAATAATATTCGTCATATCCAGTCATAGGAGCGTAACGAAAAATGCAAAGTTGGTCATAATTCTGGAACGCCTGGATCAATTTTAACAAATTTATTCACGGCATACAACACTATTCATTTCAGCGACCCCGAATGCTATGGATTCGACACTAATATCAACAATATCGACCCGCTTCAAAAATAAAGCCCAAGGCGCTCACAAGACCCTCCAAATCACATGAAGAGTGCGCTAATTAAAAAACCCCACCATACAACTACACACTCTGCCGACCCACCTCTGTCTTACTAACAGTATCATCTTAGCAATTCCGAAAACTATTATCTTTGAAATATGTGACAGATTTTTAAACCAAAAGAAAACGACATTAATATCAGAGAAAAGTTTTATTTTTTACCTCCGGATAGCCAAGCTGCTCTGAATTTCCTAGAATCAGTCTCTACAATCTCTATACTGCTCTAGACTCCCGATCATATTTTAAGATGGCGGAGCAGTTCAAAATTCACCTGTGCTGAGTGCCGTGACATAGAGACATTCTAGGGAACTTTAGGGCGGATGAACTCGCCTAAAATGGAACTATACTGCCAAATTTGTAACGTTTGTTTCTCGGGTTACGCTCGCCGAAAACACAGGGGCTTTATTATAATTTCCGCCATGAGTCGTAAACTATTACGATATCTTGTTTTCGACCCGCTTCAACTTACGTATGATGTATGCTATTTAATGTCAGACTTACTTTCCAAACAACTGTCGTTCGTCAACACAATTGCTGTATTGCTTTGGCTAATGCAGCTTGGCTTACAACACAATCGCATAAGCATAAAGCCGAAAATAAATCCAAAAAGCTTTTAGGATTTAAAACTAAAGCCATTTCTTAGCTATAGCGCTCACCGTAAGGCGGTGTTTTGTTTAACACATACACATTAAAATGCATCGAAAATTTAAAGCCAAAGCCTGTTGCTTTGTAAATCCAAGCCGGCTTAGCCAAAGCAATACAGCAAATAAAAAAATTTCAATTGTCATCGAAAAAATGTCCGTCTTGTTTTTGATTGCGGAACTTTTCTCGATATCGAAATAGATGGCGGAAAGGTATCGTGTTTGGTAATTCGAAATGCACGATATCGTTTAAAAAAAAAACAACCCATAAAAATTTAAATTTTTCGTGTAAATTCTCTAATTGACACACAAAGTGCAAAGGGAGCCTCTTATCCTGATCATTTTATTTTACGAAAAGTGTTTCCACCGGAGATACACATGTCTATAAAATTTGAAGAAAATCGGGTAAATTTTTAAAAATTTTAATGGGGCATTCCGTCACCGAGGCCCGATCACGCCAACATTTTTACAAAAAGTGTTGTCCGTCAGAGATACACTCGCGTATACAATTTTAAGAAAATCAGGTACTATTTTTTATAAAATTTGTATGGGTGCCACCCGACCCCAGGGCCTGATCACTTCCAAATGTTTACAAAAAGTGTTGTCCGTCGTAGATACACTCGCGTATACAATTTTAAGAAAATCGGCAATTTCTTTTACAAAATTTGTATGGGTGCCCCCCTCCCCCGGGGCCCGATCACTACCAAATATTTACAAAAAGTGGTGTCCATCGGAGATACACATTTGTATAAAATTTGAAGAAAATCGGATATTTTTTTATAAAATTTGTATGGGTGCCCCCCAACCCCGGGTCCAATCACTCCCAAATATTTACAAAAAGTGTTGCCCAATGGAGATACACATGCGTATAAAATTTGAAGAAAATCGGGTACTTTTTTTATAAAATTTGTATGGGTGCCCCCCGATCACTCCAAAATATTTACAAAAAGTGTTGTCCATCGGCGATACACATGTGCTTTGCCAAAGCAATACAGCAAATAAAGAAATTTCAATTGTCATCGAAAAAATGTCCGTTATGTTTTTGATTGCGGAACTTTTCTCGATATCGAAATAGATGGCGGAAAGGTATCGTGTTTGGTAATTCGAAATGCCCGATATCGTTTAAAAAAAAAACAACCCATAAAAATTTAAATTTTTCGTGTAAATTCTCTAATTGACACACAAAGTGCAAAGGGAGCCTCTTATCCTGATCATTTTATTTTACGAAAAGTGTTTCCACCGGAGATACACATGTTTATAGAATTTGAAGAAAATCGGGTAAATTTTTAAACATTTTAATGGGGCATTCCGTCACCGAGGCCCGATCACGCCAACATTTTTACAAAAAGTGTTGTCCGTCAGAGATACACTCGCGTATACAATTTTAAGAAAATCAGGTACTATTTTTTATAAAATTTGTATGGGTGCCACCCGACCCCAGGGCCTGATCACTTCCAAATGTTTACAAAAAGTGTTGTCCGTCGTAGATACACTCGCGTATACAATTTTAAGAAAATCGGCAATTTCTTTTACAAAATTTGTATGGGTGCCCCCCTCCCCCGGGGCCCGATCACTACCAAATATTTACAAAAAGTGGTGTCCATCGGAGATACACATTTGTATAAAATTTGAAGAAAATCGGATATTTTTTTATAAAATTTGTATTTTTTATAAGATTTGTATGGGTGCCCTCCGACCCCGGGGCCCAATTACTTCCAAATTTTTACAAAAAGTGTTTTTCATTGGAGACACACATGTGTATAAAATTTGAAGAAAATCGGGTACTTTTTGTAAAATATTTGTATGGGAGCCCCCCCCCCCCCCCCCGAGGCCCGAGGGGCCCCAAATTTTAATAAAAAGTGTTGTCATGGGAGATACACATGTGTGCAATGTTTCAATAAAATCGGGCTTTAGGAAGTGGGTTAAAAGTTGATCACAAGATTTGGTGTGCCAGAGAGTGGTAGAGTGGATACAGTCAGCAAGACAGACAGCCAAAAATTTTTTTTCGCTTTTACTGACTAAATCTGCAAAAATCCCGAATTTTCTTGATTACGATACTTTCTTTTACATAGTAAAGTAAAATGGTTTTACATGGGAAATCACAATAGGGCCCAGGGTTCCCGGCATTGGTGAGGAGTTACAAATTAAGAAAAGTCTTTTGGTATATTTTGATGTATGATGATTTTTTTCTTTTAAGTTTTTTTTCTTGACAACGTCGGCATATAACTACTTATTATACTTAACAATGATTATAATCTTAATATATAGAAACGTTGGTGCGTATGTATGTCTGACTATTACGGCTGAACCACTAAAGCTTTCCAACTTATACTCACACCATATGTTCGTGTGTGCTCCGGATTGTTTTTGTTTGTGTTAGACACCCTTAGGTGGCGTTGGGGTCGGTTTTTCCGAAAATTCTTATTTATGGACCGATTTGGCTCAAATTCATACCATATAGGTAATATTTAAATAAAAAGAAAGTCGTTTGCAAAATTTGGACCTGATAGGTGGCCCTGGGGTGGAAAATGTAGATTTTCCTGTATATGATTTTCATATAAAAAATTTTCAAACACGTACACATTTTTTGCCGATATAAGTGTCGATTCTATAGTTTTCTGGGTTGGTGAGGTGGTCAGTTGGTGGGTTGGCCAGTTGGCGGGGGATCATTGGGCGGGTGGTCAGAGGGTGGGGGTGGTCTGTGAGTGGGTGGTCAGCTGGCGGGAAGCAAGAGTTCAGTGGGCTTGGGGTCAGTGGGTGTGGCGTCAGTGGTTAGGTGTTAAGTTGGTGGGGTTCAGTGGGATGGGGCAGCAGTTACATATAAGACTACTTGCTAGGGCGGAGTTGAGGTGGGTGGTGACGTAGTGTCTGTAGCACTGAGATGGCACTACGTGCTAACTTCCACCTGGAGCTCGGTATAAGCGTGGTAAGAGGGGCGAATGATAGAGGGGCGTTTCACGCAGCTCATTCGACTCTCGGAAAGGGAAGCGTAGTCGCGAGCTGTGTGATTCGCGCTAATCATTTGACGAAAGATAAATGTTCGTGGAGAATACAGGGGAGCGATGTCGTGATAGTCAAATTAAAGTGGAGCGATTCGCGTTGTTCATTTGACGATCAGCATACACTTGGTTAACATTGCTGGACAGCCGGTAGAGAGTTTTAAATATCTTGGGAGTATTGACTCGACCAAAGGTGGAACCGAACAGGACATTGTCAACCGAATCGGCTTAAACACCAAGCTAGGTGCCTACGGAACATCTTAAGGGTTTTCTGGCCGAACCGTATCTCTAACGAACATCTTTACCAGAGAACGGGTCAGAAACCAATAGGCACAACCATCCAACGACGGAAGTGGCAGTGGATTGGTCATACACTCCGAAAAGGCGACAGTTCCATAGCAAACTACGCAATGCAATGGAATCCGTTATCTCACGGCAATTGGGGAAGTATTGGAGAGAGCTGGAGCTCATTGCCAGGAACCGCAAGCGATGGCGCGGAGGCGAAGTAGAGGCCACGGAGAGAAAAAAAATTGTAAATTCAACAGCTCAAAGTTGTCAAAAGCTAAATTCGTTCAAAAACATGTATCAAAAGCAAAAACTGCTGTAATCTCCAATTTTAGGTAAATTTAGCCGATAAATTGGTTGATTTGGGATATTTTTCATTAACAATAGGCTCTGTAATACCAACGGAAAGTTTGTTGATTTTATCGAAATACTTTTTCCGCCGAAACGTAATTTCAACTAATTTTTAGTTGCTTTTACTGTATTTTCAGTTTCAATTGTGCATGACAATTCCTGTAACGTGCAAAAAATTTGTTGATTTTACCGTTTCTGTCTGGTGCATGTGGTTGAATCCACAAAATCTACAGATATGTCTGTTGTTACTGCCAAAGTATTCGTAGTATTCTCTTCAGATCACCGTTAGTCAAGGTCTTCTTGATTCTTGTCTGCCTTTGCCTTTACGCATTACTTTTTCGAAGTACTTAAAGAGTTCAGTTGTGTTTTGTGGTTAATAAATCAAAAGTGAGTTATAAGTGTTATATTTTAAATAAAAAAATGAATTCGCACGTAGCTGAAAATCAAGAACAATTGCAATGCAATGAATTAACACGTAAGTAATCCTTATAAATTCCTTTCTTACTATCTTCGTTATTCTGCAAAAATGTATCCCACAAAGTGTATGTTTCAGTTTATTTAAAGTCATTGGCTCCATAAGATTGTAAAATATTGCCAAACTTATTTCATATATTCTTGACTACTCGTATGTAGACAATAAAAGATGATTTAGTGATTTAGCTGATTCAGTAATTATATTTTATATAAAATTGGATTTGAAGACTTTTTGTCGGGTACTGAAGATATTTTTTTTTGTCGGTTGTCGGTTGTTACGGTGACAATACTTTCTATTAAAATTTGGGAATGAACGGTCCTCGGGTTTTTTTTTTAAAAAATTTACCCGATTTTCTTCAAATTTTATACACATGTGTATCTCTGATGGAACACTTTATATAAAAGTTTGGTAGAGATCGAGACCCGGGGATCGGGGGACTCCCATGCAAATATTTTAAAAATTTGCTCGATTTTCTTGAAATACACATGTGTATATCCGATTAGAGAATTTACAAGAAAATTTTAATTTTTATGGATTTTTTTTATAGAAATTGAAATAAAGGAATCTTGGCCAACCGTTGAAAGTAAATGGTATTTAACATATCAGCAAAGAAAAAGAAAAAATAATAATACCATCTTTGGGATCAAATGTTACCCAGATTCTAACAGAGTGGCCATTACTAAAGCACGCGTATGGACAAAGATTGGTAATTTTTTTTTAACAATCAAAAAGTTAGAATTAAATACATATTTCTTTTTCTCAGATTCAAATAGATTTCAATTATGCGCATAATGATGCAGTCAGCTGATTGTATTCTGAGTGGAAGAAAAAAAGCCAACAAATAATTGCCGCTTCTGTAAAAACAAAGAAAATAAGGCTAGAATGCATGCCCAAATAATACACACATATGAACATATTTACATATGATACGTTTCTTTTTTCTCGTAGATTTATACATCTTCAACATAATTGAATCTTTGCATTACCTGCTGCCACCAGGAAACAGATTTAAGTTAAAAACATGTTCTGGATGTTCTATGTCTTCTATAAAGGACTCCATTAATGCCATGTTCCTAGTGGCCACGAAAGAAAAATTCTATAGAAGAAGTGAAGACAATAAAAGTAAGTGCTCAACTCTTCAACCTACACTTTGTTATGTTTATTTTGATACTCAAGCAATGTTAAATTTTTTTTTCTTATATAACTTAAAAGTACAGTAATAAATTATAAGCTTAAAGCCAGAGGCTAACTTACTACTTATACATAATATTTTTTGGAATTTATAAAGGCTTTTTTGTTTTTGTTTCTTATAAGTTATAACAATTGAATTCATTACTTAACTTCATTAACTTAATCTATATATATCTACATATATGTAAATTATAAAAATTATAAATAAATTGCATTGAAGAAATATTAAGATGTGTCTTTAAATACATTTTTTCCAGTTAAAGATTTTGGGTTAAATTTGTCTCATAGTTATAGGTCTAAAAAAATTGGTCAAACTATCAAAATTGGTGGTTGAATCTACGATTTTAAGCTTTTAAAATCGGTAAATTCAACAGTTATAAAATAGTTCATTTAACAATAGAAGCTGCTTTACCAACAAACAAGTATGTTGAAACAACTGCTAATATCATTGGCTTCCTACGCAGTTTGCACTGTAAATTCAACAAAATGGTTGTTGATTTTGAGAACTATGAATAGTTGATTTTACTGAAAAAGTAAAATATCAATTTACATTTATGTTGAGATAACTATTATAACTGTTATTTTTAAATGCTCCTTACCCGGTAAATTCAACAGATTAGTAGTTGATCCAACAAACAAGCAAAATCGTAAGTTCAACAGTTTATGCTATTAGCTGAAAATCAGGACCGGAAAACGTTAATTTGACTGTCGTTTTCGGTAAATTCAACAACTTCTGTTTCCCCGTGGCCCTAGGACCTACAAGGGGATATAGGACATAAGTAAGTAAAGTAAGTAAAGACGTGGTTCCTATGTTACCTTGGAGGAACAGAAAGTTCGTTAGGTCGACGGGCTGAGCAGTTTGCTCGATTGACCAAAGAAAATGCATTTATGAGAAAAATGTATATGGCAGTGAAGTAGACGTACTTGCATTGTTTTGGGGTGGTAAAGTTTGTATACTTCCCTTTTTCCTGAAAATAGTTTCTTATGCACACGGATACATACAAACTCAAGCCGGATGCTATTGAGAAAACTAACTTCAGGTGGTCAAACGGAACAACTTGCGTAACGAAAAAAAGATTTGGCCGGGCTGGATCTGAAACGCTCCAAGTGTTTAATCTCTCTAAGCAGATTGCACATTGATGCCACAATAGGTGTCAATACTGGGCACTGTCTCATAGGCAAGCATGCAACATCCTTGGTGTATTTTCCAATGACTTAGCAGAAGCTGTATGGACGAGGAGGAAGGGACCATGTTTCACCTTCTCTGCACAAGAGCAGATGTTTCTCTAAAACGGAAGCTTTTACAATGACCTAAATGATTTGTCAAATACTGACATTAGAAGTCTTCTACGCTTCATTCTAAGCTTCTCTATCCATGTGGTATCACAAGAGACCATCAGTGGTCTAAGCGGGTCGGTTTCCTGCCGACAGCCAACCAACCTAACCAAACCAAATGTTGAATTCAGATATTCGTCTAGCTTCTATATTTCTTTCTATCGATATCCTCCTATTTTTCTATCTTACTATCTTTGTATTTTTCTATTTTACTAACCTTCTATCTTTCTATCTTACTAACCTTTATCTTTCTATCTTTTTTTCTTTCTACCTTCACACCCTTCTATCTTCCCATACTTCTATATTTCTATCTTCCTAACTTTCTATCTGCAAATGTTCTATCTTTCTATCTTCCCATCCTTCTATCTTACTAACCTTCTATCTTCCTATCCTTCTATCTTCCTATACTACTATCTTCATATCTTTCTATCCTTCTATCCTACCATCTTGTCGACATGGCTCACAACAAATGCATTCGTTTCGTATCGGAGACTCAACGCCGAAAAATATAGAACTGCTGGTAATGATAAAAATATAAAAGACATGTAGATGTATGAATTACGCTTGAGCAATGCTGTTGAAAGACAATCTGTTGGCCGTCCATCCTCCGCCGCACAGCCAACGACCGGCAATGGTGTTGGTAAAAGCACCTCATCCAGTGGCAAGCGTGAGATTGACGAAATAAATTATTTTCCTGAATGCTAGCTTGCTATTTCTTTTAGCAATTTACAATTCCAAATAAGGGAGTGTCATAAAAACTTTAAGAGTAGCCTGTCAAAAATTAATTTAAGAAGAGAGCCTAACACTATGCTACATTAAATTTATATAAATCGAAAAACCCTCAGCAAGCATATATATAAGGGTATTGAGGAAAGTATTTGTTCACATATTTTTTTTATTAAGATTATCTGGTATTGGTGGCCCTTAATTTTTGTTTAAAAGTAACTTATTCCTCTTTGGGGATGCCAATTGCAAATGGATGAACAAAAATATTACATTCGACATTAAAATACAATTCAAGTAAACGTCCAATCTGGTTTATTTATACATGAGGTAAAATGGTAATAAAAAAATCTTTTTTAATACCTGAAAATTTTAAATTTAACAATATTTCCACACATGTACCAAAATAAAGCCAATATTTTCAATACATCAGTTTTTCGTTATTGCATGACTACTCAAGAATTTTAAGCAGTTTTTCGGTTTCAATAGTTTTTTAAAGAAAAGCAAGAAATCAGTTCCCGCTTTAAATTGTCGTTAACGCGAATACCGGGAATATTTTACCAAATTTACCCGATTTTTTTAAAATTTTATATACATGTGTATCTCGGATGGACCGCACTTTTTCAGTCAGACCATTCATAACCAATATAAACAATGGAAACCGCTTTGCTAGAATTTCGTTAGCAATGCTGCGACGTAAATATTCTTTTTGGAATTTTAGCATCGTTCATCGTCACCAAAAAACATCCTTTGAAACTGCAAAGCCAATTAGATTGAAATTAGAAGTTACAAAGATATTTGTTTTAATGTTGTTCAAAACATGTAACAGCGTAGCTGCAACGCAAAGATACCAAGTATATTTATAATTTAAAACATGTGGGGATGTAGCTCAGTGGTAGAGCGTTCGCTTTGCATGTGAAAGGCCCCGGGTTCGATCCCCGGCATCTCCAGAATATTTTTTGGGTTTTTTTGCCGTTGCAAACGTAGCTTAAAGAAATAGTGGTAATAAGAATCCGCTCCACAGCCACTTCTCACACCGAGAATGGACTTTGCTAGACACGGTGGTTATCCAGAATAAATTCCCTTAATAATTAGGCGTGTTTTGGAGTTTGTAGAAGGAAAGAGGAGTTTTCAAAATTGTTAACAGTCAGAGTAGAAACTAAATGAGGCAATTAAAAATATAATCAAGAGACTCTGCACATAAGTAGTTAAGCAAATCGCATAATGAGTTATAGCTTAAATCTTCTTCGTCTACTTCCTAACATTAACCGCAGAAAAAAAAAATGTAGACTCTTTTTTCTTATTCAACAAAATTAATAAGATCTATATAAATATACGAGCATTTTACGTACATAATGGGTGGAAATGCGTACCCTCTGGGAATCGTCCGTATGGCGTTTATATCAATGTCCTCTGGGAGTAGTCCGTAATTTATATCAATGTCATTAAATTTATAGGTTGCACAACATTTTACTTTGTTTTAAACGTAATTAGCAGTTGTTTTTATGTTCTCTATTGCTATATTGCTTTCAACAAAATGAGTTAGGTATTTTTTGTGGTTAACGGCTGATCAAAGCAACAGCAAAAACTAACCAAATTTTGGTAAATTTTTTGTTTCATGTGTTTGCCAACTTATCCATATATAATTTTTAAAAGTCGACTCTGGTGGTGGGAATTATAACTTAAAATTTGGTTAAATATTTCTTAACCACAATTTTTTTTTGGTTAACGCTAAACCATTTTCTGGTCTATCCAATGTGTTTGTTGTTGTAATTTTTGTTTTTTTGTTGAAAGCAATATAGCATATATTAGCTTCGCGTCCCAGTGTGTTTGTTGACCAAATCTTATGATAAATTGTTAATCCACTTCATAAAAGCCGATTTAAACACATGTGTATCTCGGATGACAGTATTAAAATTTGGTAGCAATCAGGCACAACAGGGTCGCGGGGGTCCCATATAAATTTCTCCAAAATTAACCCGATTTGCTTCAAATTTTTGCACAAATTTGTGTGTCTCCGATTAAAGAATTTACATGTACAATTTTAACTTTTACGGATTGTTGTAGCTTCTAATGATTTTATAGTTGAAGATTCTTCCTCTTCAATATTATCAACTTTTAAAATTTTTTTTACACACATTCTACTCTAAAATACATGCCCGTTTTTATTTTTATTTTTTTAAATTTAATTAATTTATTTAATCCATTGGCAATTAAGTCATTTGCTATAGAGGCTGACCGAGCGAAATGGCTCCTAGTAAGCTCAAAAATTACGTTATCGATCCTTGATACTCCGGAAGCATCCAGAAGTTTTTTATTTGACAAATAATGTCTATAATTGGATTGTTGGCTTCTATACATACTCATACACGCTCTAATGCATTTTCTCTCGAGGACGCGGAATTTTTCCATACATGAAGGACTGATGTTCCACCATAAAACCCATACGTTAAAATTGGTCTTACGATCGCCTAGTAGCAAAGGATCTTCACCTCCCATCTCAGATGGCGTGAATAAAATATTTTTTTCAGCGCCACGAAAGCAGCTCTATAACTTTTCACAACAGCATTTACGTGTTTATTGTAATACATAAACGTATTCATAAAACTCATAAATACAGCACGACCATTTTTGTTTGAATTTTAAGGCCATTTGCACCATTAATCTCGTTATTTCCACGACCGCGAGGTGCTGCGAAACAGTATAAATTCGCATTTTGAATAGCTGATATTAACCTTTCATGTTTCACAGTATTTTTGAATCTCTTCGACTCTGGAGCCGTGTACATATAGCATAATTACGTCAGCAAAAGCATCCATATCCTTCAGAGCTTCGGAAATTGTGTAAGAGCATAAGCAATATTGAAAACCACAACTGTCGTGTTTTTATTATCTTTTACAACAAATTTCTTACCGTATACATTGATATACATAATTATTTTTAATAAATTATGTGGAAACCAATCTATATATATAAAAATTAATGTTTGTGTGTATGTCCTTTATAGAATCGTAAACTATGAATTTGATCATGTGATGATCTTTAGCAAAGTTGTTGTGCATGAGCCCGCGAAGGTTTCTGAGTTGGTTCAGCCCCGATAGGTGGCGCTGGTATCGTTTTTTTCTCCGAAAATTCTTATTTATGGAACGATTTGGCTCAAATTCACACCATATATAATTTTTAACCCACTTCCCAAAGCCCGATTTTATTGAAATTTTGCACACATGTGTATTTCCGGAGACAACACTTTCTATTAAAATTTTCGGGCCTCAGGACCGAGGGTTGCCCTTATAAAATTTTTAAAAATTAACCGGATTTTCTTTAAATTTTATACACATGTGTATCTCCGATGGACAACACTTTTTGTAAAAATTTTGGAGAACCCGCGCTCCGGTGTCGTGGGGTCCCAAATTAACCCGATTATCTTCAAATTTTATATACGTATGTATCTCAGATGGACAACACACAGTTAACAGATGTATTTGTGCTAACACACTGCTATTCAGTGTTTATTAATAAGGGGGTAAGATTTTATTTTATAAATCATTTTATCAAAGTACTGAGGAGTAGTAGCTTTGTTTGAACCCGAATTGGTTCGGCGGTAAGATCACTTTTTCCAAAATTGACTTGCTAATAACAACTTCTGAAACTTTCCTGATATTAGGCAAGAGATTGATTGGCCTATAATTCATCGGATCAGAAGCATCTTTTTTAATATTGGAAAAACCTTCGATGTTTTCTAACAATTCGGGAAGTAGTGATTATTGAGGCAGTTATTAAAAATTACGCAGTATTTTTGTACGATATCGTCCGGAAGATTTTTTAACGCGATATTGGAAATGTTATCTAAACCTGCCGAGAACTTATTGTTCAGTATCCTGAAAATTTAAGTAAGTTCAGTCATCGTCGAGAAGTAGTTGTTTGTTTGTTCTTGCGTAGCTTGTCCGCTTTCATGTCATCTGAGAAGTGTACAAGAGTATGTATCTGAGTAATTATGCAGATTACGAAATCCGTTCCTCTTTCACCATGTCTGTAGAATTACTTGGGGGATTTCCTATATGGTGAACCACTTCAAAATGCGATCCAATATGATTAAGCTTCCCGACACCCTCGCCAACAACAAAAAAGTTGTTGACGATTGATATCGTTCTGCTATTAATTCCCGCTCGAGAAATGCGATGCCCTGAAGCAATTGGTATCTTCTATTCCGCTACAGTAAGAATATTACAAGGCTTATAAAGTCGACTTATTTTTGGTTTCTTGACTCAGACTTTAATGTTTTCAGCTTGGTACTTTCAATAATTGTTTTCACTGTTCCGGAATTGTTGTTTCAGTAGGGTTTACACATTTCTTAAAAGGGACTTTTGAGTCTCATAAGCTCACTGTTGCCCACTACACCAGAGAGCTGCCGTCGTATTCTGTTAATCTGATTGGCCAGAAACTCTTGTGGCTTTGCAACGTACTTTTGCATTTAATTTTCAGGACTGTCGAATTAATACTCGACAGAATCACCGAATTCAGTCTCTGGATGCAGAAATCACACTCATCGTTCGTCAGTTTACTATTGTTCCGAACTTAAGAAGAGGAAAAGGTATTTCTGCATTCTCGAACATCTTCCAGGGTGTTTTCATAAAGTTTAATTTAGGAATTTCTGGTTGGTTAGATATGGAATCATCAGCAAACGAAGCTACTATAAGTATCGCGTTGTCGTCGCAATCGTGCGGCAACAGCGGGAACTTATTAACATGAACCATTTCTATTTGCAGTCGCGCATCTTCAAACACAAATCCAGATATTAATTTCCGGAAGGATAACTTGGTGAAACCGGGCTGTATTATTTCAATTTATAACTGACCTGGTTGTCATCAACAAAGCACTTAAGAAAGCTGCCTTTTCCGTTCGCTATTGAGTCCAACCAAGCCTGATGTTTCGCGTTTAACATATGTATATATGTATGTAGGTACGTATATAACATGAGTTGGATGGTGTAGTATTAACAGAATTGCTGGTATTATTGCTTACAAAATATAAACATATATCATTAATCTGAAGATATTATTTGCGCATTGAACGATCACTTGAAAAATAAAAACAAGACCCATTCAGCCCTCCAACGCAATTCGCTCAAGCTCAAGCAAACTTTTTTTCCGTACTTAAACATTCGGATTTTGATTTAGAACAACAATTAACTATTTTCTTTAAATCGTTTGAATTAAAATTTAATCTTTTTTTCACTAAGGTCAAATTGGTAATATAGGAAGCATATTGTGTTGTACGTGCAGTGCAAAGTTAACGACCAGTTGTTAGAGACGGGGAAGGTAGTTTGCTTTCATTACATGCAATATCAGGTTATGAGTGGTACCTGTTTGTATTTGTTTTATTATTGAACACCTGTCATAAATGAGTGTGCGCACCAACGCGACGGTCCGTGACGAATTAAGAGGGGATATTTTGTTTGAACGGGGTCTCTGCAAATAGCTAATTGCTTACTGAAGTGCATGCAATTAGATCAATTTGATCTTTTAAGCCCAAGCATCAATTTGAAATTGACCCGAAAAAATGTGCAACTTTACGGACGATATTCTTAAAAGTCAGTTATATTTATTTCGACCTGTAAAAACGATAACTTGAATATTTGTTTATGTATTTTATATAAAAGTATATTGCTATTTTAAAAAACGCAGCAATCCTGTGAGAAATCTAGGCAGCACATTTAACTTACTAAATAAACCTTTTAGTCCAGTAATCTCGCATTTGCAGTAAATGCAGCACAAATTTTTCAATTCGCTATACATATTAACTTCGCGTGCCCGTAGCTGACTGGGTAATTGAATCTTGTGATCAATTTTTAACCCACTTCTTATAGCCCGATTTTATTCAAACTTTGCACACATATGTATCTCCGATGACAACACTTTCTACTAAAATTTGGGTCCCCTCGGAGTCGGGGGCACCCATACAAATATTTTACAAAATTTTATACGCATGTGTATCTCCGACAACACCTTTTGTAAAAATTTGAAAGTGATTGTCCCCCGGGGTCGGGGGCACCCATACACATTTTATAAAAAAAAGTATCCGATTTTCTTCAAATTGTGTACCTCCGATGGACAACATTTTGTAAAACTTTGGAAGTGATCGGGCCGAGGGGTCGGCGGGCACCCATACAAATTTTATAAAAAAAAAGCACTTTATCCGGAAAAAGGAATCAGTGTACTTAATCAGTCTGCTTATTCGATTATTCGCACAGTGTGTAAATAGTGCTTGAGTAAGGTGCTAAGAAAAAGCAATATGACAGCAAACGAATGAAGTTTATGAAAATCTCATAAAAACATCGACATTTTGGAAAATTTGTTTTATTAAACATTAATAACCGTCAATATCATATTGAAAATTTGATGAGGCCCATGGCCCCAAACTTTAATATAAAGTTTTGTGTCCGGAAATACATGTGTGCAAAATATTAATAAAATCGGGCTTTGGAAAGTGGGTTAAAAATTGATCGCAAGATTCCACGACAAACAGACCGATTGACCGACAAACAGACGTGCCACGGGCAGGCGAATTTAAAAATTACAAAAGGTTCTCTTCTCTGATCGGAGATTCGATTTTGTGTTGAAATTTGGTGGTGAAAACATAGCAGCCACAGTACAAGTACCACTAAAATTCTTTCTTTTGAGTTGACTTAAGCTGTAAAACAGTGTGAGTGCGTAACCAGTTCTTCATCTACTCGTAATATTGTACAAAACACAAATTAGGAATGCACTCACACAACTGAGTGTACAACACATTTCAATTGCGGAACCATTCAGTTTTGTATAAAAATATTTGTTCTATTTCCTCCTGATTCTCTATATATAGATTCTATACTCTTTGCTGCAACACAACAACACAACAACCACAATCGTAAAGCAAGCAGCGCTGCTTACAGAGCGTCAGCTTATCAGCGCACACAGAACATAGTCATTATAGAATGAAATGATTGGATGCCGCTATATGAAAAAAAAATTACATGGGTGCTCTCCGATCCCGCTGCCCGATCCCTCTGAAATTTTAAAAGAAAGTATTGTCACATATACATGTGTGCCAAATTTCAATTAAAGTGGGTTAAAAATTTATCAGAAAATCTGGCCAGCCAGCCAGCCAGCCACGGGCACGCCAAGTTAATATAATAATGTTCGGGCGCGACAGACCATTGCGGGGTCCCCAAGGCCTAGCTCCTCGCGACCATTTGTGTAGCGCATGTATATTTTTGAAAACAAATGAAAGGGACCTACAATTTAAGGCCGGATCCGAACGGCGAATTGTGAGAAGCTTTCCGTGACAAGTATTACTCTCGGAACGTTTGTCACCCATTCGCGAGAGGTGGGACACCGTGAAAAATACTTTTGGTGTTACTGGGATTCGAACCACGAACCTCCTGCTCAGTAGCCACACTGAGCCACAGCGCCCTGCGAAGTTACTATAAAGATTTTAAAAACAAAAGAACACTTTTAACACTTCAATTGGGTAGAAAACTTAACTCAGAACTCAGAGCTCCCAACAATTTTTTTTTAAAAATGCACTCGATTTTCTTCAAATTTTAAACACATGTGTAGAGAAAATTATATTATATTTTATTATAAATATAATAATAGCTATTAAAAGGACAGAAGATGCTAAAGCTTGAGTTAAAAAATATTTTAATGACGCTTCTGAAGATATTAGATAAAGAGAAATATGTCAAGCAATAGAAAATAAGTTGATATTTTATATTTTAGTGTTTTACTTTTGTTTTCTGTATTAAACACATCACAATTAGAGAATTTACACGAAAAATTTTTTTCTGTTTTTTCGTGTCATCATATTTCTCAACTACCATAAAAGAAACTCAACGATAAACAACGGGTAAACATTTTTAACACTACATTCCTGAACTTCGAAGCAAAAAAACTGGGCTGTAGAGTGGACACAGCCAGGCAGACATACAGAGAAATTCTTTTCGCTTATTCTGACTAACTGAAATGCGTAAATCTGCAAAAATCCCTAGTTGGAAAATTTTCATGATTGCTATACTTCCTTTTACTATATAAAAGAAAATGTATTGAACAGAGAAACTATAAAAATAACTTTGTAGTATTTAACCCAAAAAGCCCAAATTAAAATTCGTGATTAAAATTAGTTATCGGCGCGAACTGTGTTCGTAAAGAAAACGCACAACCACCAGTTCCGGGAACCTTCCCATACGAATTTTATGACGCAACAGACGAGTATTTGCTACCACATCGAAGTTTATTTGAGTGTGAATTTGGATTTTCCCAATAAACTTTTTGACGTAAATACGAAGAAGCCACAGAGCTAAAAAGAGAAAGGAAAAAAGAAGACTATCGGCCATCGACGAAATACACTTCCCAAAATTCAGCAAGGTCCCGGCTGACTCTTAAAAAACTACAAGCCATAGTATCTTGTTGTATGAACAAATCATCACCAATCTTCAGCGTTGTTGGTGTGCCAAATAAATATGCAATGCTGTACAGTGTATTAATTGTCTAACCGTATAGCTGATAGAGCATATAAAACAGAATAAGCAAAAAACAAAAAATCCCAGAAAGAGAATAACGTTTTGATGGGAATCTTGCTCACCGGCTCAAATACGAGTATCTGGTTCCATCAATGTATTCACGTAACACAACATACTCCAGCGCACTGTGTTTCGTAGGTTAGTATTTTTTTGCTTAAAACACACGTGACAAAAACAACGTAAGCTTGTAAGCACGCAGCAACTTAAATTCAAGTCTACAACAGGTTATTTAAGGTATTTAGTATCAAGTTCTCAAAGAGTCACAAATGAATTAATGTCAACTGTTGGGGAATCTTTTTAGTTCCCTATATTTTGGGAATTACTGAAATATTTTGAAAGTGGTTCGGAAATTATCAATGAATTTAATTTGCAATATTATCCGAGGCAGGTCGACTCAAAGATTGCTCATACCTTCGCGTTCAGCGAACTTTGAATTCGAGAAAACACTGACTCAGCCAGACTTCTGAGGTCGTGTTTACGTTATGCAAATGAAAGAAACGAACAAAATTCGACTCTTGGTTGAGTATTTGCCCTGTGATTTCCAATGTCGAATTCATTTAGCAAAAACGATTTAAAGCGGTGTGCATGATACCAAAACAATAAACTCGTTAATTTGAAATGCCTTCAAAATGCTTCGTCAGACATGACACTCGTGTCTGCCATTTGATTCTCACAAAAGAGATGCTAGCTGATGACAACGCTGTATATTTTTTTGATTGTTATGAAACTGTAAATATTTTTATGTCAATGCTCTCGATTTTTATTAAATATTCTATATATTCACTCGCGTCCGGAATTGTCGTTTGTCGTTTGCCGCTGACATTTAATCTTGTGATCAATTTGTAATCCACTTTTGAAGTAGTCGGGCCCCAGGGTCAATGGGCTCCGATATAAATTTCTTCAAAATTAACCCGATTTTATTCAAACTTTGCACAAATGTGTATCTCCTATTACAGAATTTACACAAACAATTTTATGGGTTGTTTTTTTGTTTGCGCTTATTAATATCCAATACCCTGTGCTCTAAATAACCGGTATAGAATCTAATTTTGACGAAACCCACTAGGAAGGTGTTGTCTGGAACCAAGTGAAATCAGAGACTTATATTTGTGTGTGAGTGTGGCAACATCCCTTTAGACGAACAAACGGGCTCCTAGGTTGTATTGTTTAATTAACTAGAACCCCTAATGCGAGTCGCACTAACCCCCAAGACCCTATCAAACTATTACCATTACCATCATTTATTGTTTGAACTAGTCTTGAACATATATTCATAATTAAAACCGGACTGTGTCGAAAATGTACACTTAGATTTTACTCAATAAAAGATTAAAGGCAGAAAGGCGTTGCAATCAATACGAGTTCGACTACGGTACAAAATAATACAAAAGCTCATTCTTTCAAAACTTAAATAAATGCGTTCACTTTTCGCTTTCAAGCTTAAGCATTTTTTAATGGAAAGTAGGTATATTGTGAAAAAGCGGTGTACAGACGCTGGACAAATGATGCGATATTAAGCTTAAAGCATTTAAAACCCAGAAATAAACGTTTTTATCGGTGATTAATCTTGTAATACGAGTATATTAACAGTAAATATATAACAGTAAAATTGCTGTCACACGCATGAAATATGGAAAGTACAAAAATGCCCATAACCTGTCTCTTGTAATCCATGACCGTCGACAGGATCTTGCAAAAATGTCTGCTCTTGTTGAAATTTATGACGCTCAAAGGCCGGTTTAGTTGGTAATGCAATACATCCAAGGTTTTTTTTTTGCTATAATTAAACGATATGTTTCAATAACCCGGATTATCCAGTTGGATATTTTAATTATGAGTGATATTTATCATTATGTCGCTATATTTAGGATAACAAGAAATTAATTGAATAAAGGTAAGAAGTACTAGTAAAGCATGTAATAGTAAATATAAATAAGAAAAAATGTGTTCATCATTTAGTTAATTTCTTGTTATGAAAACCAAAGAAACAGGCTTAGTAAAGAACTGTAAGGATTTTGCTTAAGTGAAGATTATGAAGCGGTTTCTGTCTTCTGAATTACATACTAACATGCAAGATGAGGTTGTAAGTTTATATCGAGTTGTTTTTTTTTTATTTGTTATGTGAAAGAAAAAAAATGCGAGTATACAATTTCTGATTCTATTTCTGTGTATTATGATTACAAGCGCTTGTTCAAGGCCAAACCGTGGCTCCTAGTCGCACTTTTTGAACCTTTGAAGAGGCAGCATTCAGTTCGCTTGCATCATATAATATAAAAGGTTTGATCTGCCTTTGAAGAGACATCAGTTGGTTAACTTCGTTGACAAAGACGATGCTAAATTTACTTGCGCTTGGTATTTTGTCCGCTGTACTCACTGGTCCGACAGCTAATTGTGGAACTATCGCCTATCCGCACCGTGCTAAATTGTTGACATACACTACAGTTAAAGGAGATGCATATCCCACTAAAGGCATGATTGGACATGGATTCTATAGTAACGTTGATACAAAAGGTCTTGGACGAGCTATTCGACTCAATGATGCCGAGCAGGGTCGAGAACTTGTCTCAAGCAGAGACGACCCCGTTGTACATAAAACAAGTAATTCGCAGCAATTTCTATTGGAGGAAAAGCTTAGTTCGCATCAACAAAAGGCTAACGAACTTAACAAAAATGAATATAAAAACCGTGGAGCGCTACCATTGAAAGAAATAACGTTACATGAAGTATTACCAAAAACAACAGTCTCAGAAGCAAATAGAACTGTAGTCGGCACCTACAGCTTGAACAACATCATGCAAAAAAATACTTTTTTGCCTAAATTTATAACAGACCGTGACGCAGTACCATTGATGCTCATAAAAGATCGACTGAAAATACCTTTCCCTCTTGAAGATGACTCATTGTTAGATCAACGCTATGAAGTGAAACCAGAAGACCGCAGAAATGATCAGCTAAGTGCGAAAGAAGAAACATTGAAAGTTTTTTCACCACTAAACATTCATCCTAAGAACGTAGCCGTTAAAAGCCAATAATAACCGATCAATAAGCATATTTGGTTCCATTACGTTTCTCCTATCAGCGACAACAAGACGTTATGCGATTCCACATTCTTTATCGTTGTCTTCGTTAGGGCACCAGCTTTAAAAATTCGATGACAAAATTATTGGCAAAGATTTTACTTACACTTTTACTTATTACTTACACTTTTTTTTATTACTAACTTATACATTTTTGAATGTACTATATTTTATCATGTTAAAATATCGGTAGCTAATTGGTTTGTTTTCCAAATTATAATTTTTGTGAACGGAAACAGAACGAAAATTATATGTTTCCCATTGTATGTGTATGTGTATGTAGCACAAAAAGTATATACTATATACCCATACATACAAAGCAATAAAATCGTATTCTTTTTTGTACTGTATTTTTAACTAATTTACCTTTTAAAATAACTTTACACCATACCATCCGTAAAATTTGAGAGTATTGGCGTTTCTCTATCAGAAGTGATCTGTCCATCACCTTGTTGGAATACGTTACAGATGTTGAATGGGCTTGATAGCGCTTGATAGTGATCCAGATATCTTTGCTTTGCTTATAACATTGTCAACAAGTCATGGACAATGCACACAGTCGTGTCAGTTTATTTGGGATATAAAGTTCTCTCATGGCCTTATAGAGTTCTAATGTGGCTATGCCCTCATAGACTGCTTAAAAGTCTGTAAACAGATGGTGTGATGAGTTTTGGGACTTTAGCCATTTTTTCATCGCTTGAATAAGGGTGAAAAATGAGCAGTTGTTGCCATTGTTCCGGCATAGTTTCTTCAGCATGAACTTGCGTGATGACAGTCTCTCATATGAGTTTGAGGAACGTCTCTCCCCAAATCTGATGGCTCGTGGACTACTTCTAGCGAAGAATCGCTTAATCTGCTTCTATTTCCATTTCCCATTTCCCAGATAGCTCTCATACTACCTACAACACTGATCTAAAAAGATCAATTAGGTATTATACCATTTCTCAAGATATAATTGATAAGGTCAAATTGCTTTGGGCACTACATAGCTTCAAACCATATAAATCTGCAGGACCAGATGGCATAATTCCGGCCGAACTGCAAAGGACGTCAGACATTATCCTTCCTTTGCTTGAGACAATTTTCAAAAGTTGTCTTGATCTGGTCAATATTCTAGTTATATGGAGAAAAGTGAAAGTGGTCTTCATTGCAAAAGCAGGTAAAGTCAGTCCAAAAGACCTTAGACCCATTAGCATTTCGTCATTTCTTTTAAAAACATTAGAAAGACTGATCAAAATCTGAGCAAAAGACTTCTGTCCGTCGATCAACACGCGTACTGCAAGGGCAAATCTGTAGAAACAGCTCTGCATACGCTAGTACGTTCCATTGAAAACTCCCTTCATCATAAGGAGTACTCAATGGTGATTTTCCTGCACATAGAAGGCGCTTTTAATAACGTCAAAACATCTGCGATCACGGATGCGCTGTCGAATTTGGGGGTGAACGACTCACTGGGTGAACTGATTGATCTTCTACTCAGAAGTAGGATCATAAATTCAAAATTTGGTTTGTCGTCTGCCAAAAGATTTGTCAGCAGAGGCACCCCGCAAGGAGGTGTCCTGTCCCCACTTCTTTGGAACCTGGCGGTGAATGATCTGCTGGTTCGCTGAGAAAAGCCACAGTGGCACTCTTCTCAAGCAAAAAAGCCATAGGAAGTAAATGGGGTCTCCAACCGCATATTACTCATTGGCTGTACACAGCAGTAGTCAGACCTATTCTGCTATACGGTGTGGCTGTTTGGTGGGCTGCACTAGATAAAGCGATCAATCGCGACAAACTAAGCAGAGTCCAAAGATCACCTTGTCTTTGTGTGAGCGGAGCGCTTCGTACAACTCCCTCTGCTGCACTGGACATTCTGCTCAACCTTGCTCCACTCGACATCTTCGGTAGGTAAGCGCGGGTACTCGCCTCAGAGCAATCTCTCAGTGGACCGTGAATGATTTCGGCCACTCTTCTATTCTGAAGTCAGTCAGGACTCCACTTGTCAACTTAGACTAAACAATTCCGCCGCTCCACTTCAACAAAAACTTCCAGATTACCATCCCCTCCAGGTCTTCTTTGGAGGAAGGTATCTACTTGGAAAATGAAGGAATTCATTTCTACACAGACGGGTCGAAAACTGATGAAAGGGTTGGCGGAGGTGTCTTTTAAAAATGACTAAATCTAAGTCTCTCGTTCCGTCTTCCTGATCACTGTAGTGTTTTCCAGGCGGAAATCATGGCTATTAAGGAAGTCTTGTCTTGGCTGAAGAGTAATGTCATATCTGTTAAGGATATCCACATTTTCTCGGATAGCCAGGCTGCGCTAAAGTCCATGGATTCTGTCTCCACTAATTCAATTCTGGCCCGGAATTGCCGATCGTCTCTTGAGGAGATGGCGGAGCAATTCAACATTCACCTGTGCTGGGTGCCGGGGCATAGAGACATTCCTGGCTGATGAACTCGCCAAACATGGAACCACACTACCCCTATTGCCTGAATATGGTTCACTAGGCATGCCGATCTTTACGTGCAAACTCATGTTTAAACGGGATGCTATAATAAAAACTAATTATAGATGGTCAAACGGTACAACTTGCATAGCAACGAAGCATATCTGGCCCAAACTAGATCCGAAACGTTCCAAGTGTTTGATCTCTCAAAACAGACTGCACATTAGTGCCATTATTGGTGTCATAACTGGACACTGTCTCATAGAAAAGCATGCAGTAAGACTAGGAGTCTTTTCCAACGATTGCTGCAATGTTTCTAACTAAAATCTGGAATATTTGAGTCTTTAAAATATCGCACAAATTAAAAGAAAGATGTTAATATAGAGAATAAAAAAATGCCTTTAATTAAAAGATCTGCACACTGCTTAGCACAGGTAGCGAAGTAATTCTTGTTGGTTGTTGTTTTAGTTTTTAATTTTTTTAAATTCTCTATATTAACTTCACTTGCCCGTGGCACGGATGTCGGACGTCTTTCGGTCGTCGGTCGTCGTGGAATCTTGCGATAAATTTTTAACCCATTTCCCATAGCCCGATTTTATTGAAATTTTGTACACACGTGTATTTCCTGAGACAACACTTTCTATTCAAATTTGGGGTCCCTCGGCCCACGGGGGTTCCCATACAAATATTTTACAAAATTTTACTCGATTTTCTTCAAATTTTATACACATGTGTATGCCTGATGGACAACACTTTTTGTAAAAATTTTGGACACCCCGGGTTCGTGGGGCCCCATGAAATTTTTAAAAAAAAATTAACCCGATTTTCTTCAAATTTTATTTACGTATGTATCTCCGATGAAAAACACTTTTTGTAAAAATTTAGGAGACTCCGGGCCCCATGGTCATTGGGCCCAAATTTTTTTTTTAAAAACTTAACCCGATTGTTTTTAAATTTTATATTCGTGTGTATCTCCGATGGACAACACTTTTTGCAAAAATTTTAAAGGCCGGGGTCGTGGGGCCCCATAAAATTTTTCAAAAAAATTAACCCGATTTTCTTCAAATTTTATTTACGTATGTATCTCCGATGAAAAACACTTTTTGTAAAAATTTAGGAGACCCCGGGCCCCATGGTCATTGGGCCCAAAATTTTTTTTTAAAAACTTAACCCGATTTTTTTTTAATTTTATATTCGTGTGTATCTCCGATGGACAACACTTTTTGCAAAAATTTTGGTGGCCGGGATCGTGGGACTCCATAAAATTTTTTTAAAAAAATTAACCCGATTTTCTTCAAATTTAAAGATGGGTATCTCCTATTAGAGAATTTACATGAAAAATTTTACTTTTTATGGGTTGTTTTTCATTGGTTGTTTTATTGATTATGAACACATCCTTAGAAAGTTCCGAAGTGAGAAGTATATACACATTTAACGTTTAATATATCTTCTTCCTCAGTTACGCTTAATTCTTCTCCTAAGCTTTTGTGGCACATTTTTGAATTTATTTATTTTTTATCTATCGATTAACGTTACATATAGCTATGCTAGTTTATTCATCAGTTTGTTAGGAACCAATTGTGTTAATGTTCGAAAAAGTTAAATGCAAAGACACGTACGAAAATAAACAAATTTATTTTAAAGTCATATTACATGGTCATTAATAATGCCATTATTAGTAAAGACTAAAGATAAACAAAAACAGAAAATACGGGTTTACATAATTTCCCAAGCATCATTATTCATACTCCGACCTACGCGATTATTATTAATGTTATTATCACTAAGTAATGACTTTATAAATGACGTGTAATCAGCCTATATAAAGAAATGTCCATACTATTTACTTATTATTTTAATCAGCAGCATACTCCAATTAATGAGGAGTAGTTTTTTTCATTGCAACTTTCTTAATTTTTTGATTTTATTGAACCTTAAGAAACCTCATTCGTTGAAAAATAAGAAATCAAAAAGTATTCAATATATTTAAAGCAGTCAGCTGTTGGCTGTGATCCAAAAAAAAAATTTAATAAATGAGTTGTGCCTTAAAAATTTATGCGAAAATTAAAACGAAAACTTATTCGGAGAAGAACCATAATAATCAGATGATCGTTGATGCTCGCCAGAAAAATATTACTGTTCTTAAAATTCACGTGAAATGTTTGTTACTGTGTGCTTTTCGTCGAAGGCAATAAATAATCTAGTCAAATTTTCAAGGAAAACGTTTCTACAGAGCTTCAAATTTCTAAGTAATTCCGCATTTTAAGGAGAAGAATCATTTACGAAGAAGTAATATTAATATTTAGATATTATACTTTAGTGTTTTTAGTTTCTGTCTTTGCTCCATTTCAAAATCACAATTTTTTCTTAATACATGTCCATTGTCTATATTATATCATAAACTCCATGAAACAGAAAACTTTTCTGTTATATCAATCGTCCGGTACAAAATCTAGAGCAGCATATAAAAAAAGTAAAACAAGTAAATGGTGGCCACGTCTGGGACCAGAAAATAAAATATGGTTCATTATTTCAGGTGTTGGAATGCGAATTATTCATATATCTAGAGTTCATTGTGGCAGATGATAACTACAAGAGAACAGTTTATCAAGACTCCTCAAAAGTAGGAACTTAACCAAAAACGTCCAAATTACTCGTGTACGAGTATAAAACAATACATAACATTAATTATGTACCGATCCGCAAGTTGAGTGCACAACCAAAACCCTAAAAGTATTGTTTTCCTTTTCATGGCAAGTACATTCTCTCAGGAAAATACCCTACAAAAATGTATATGTAACTAGTTGAGTACCTGGCCTCCTCCCCTAATAAACCAACTATACTCCGACGGATCAACATCACCATTGGACACGTTCGCCCATTGCGCGCAGCACTTGAGCAGTCGAGAGATATAGCACTCATTGGCGGTGTGTGTGGCGAAGCCTTGACCCGTGGCTGTGCAGGTAGCGAAGCCCGCGAAATTCTGGGATTTACATACGTAGTTATTGATTTATCATTGACTGATTATAATGATGAAAACCGAATCGCAACGAAGTTTATGGTCGCTGCAACCAAACTGGCATAAATAATTCGAAACTTTTGTGGTGTATATCATAGTTTGCATTTTAGGGGACTTCGCTTTTGGTCGCAAAGGAGGAAGCTTAACTGCCTACACGTTACCAAACGGTACCGTTTACAATAAACAAAAATAACATAAAACTGGTTGCACGCACTCGACTCAATGAAGTGATTCTGTAACCTGAACACACTAAAACGACGCGAGTCCAAATACTTTTATCAATCAATCATGGGTCAGGGAAAACCTTGACCAAGAAAATATTACAAATCTTAAAAATAATGTAAATAATACTGATATTTTTTTTTTTTTTTTTAATATATTTACTAACAGCTTATGAGCACTTCATCCTTCAACCTTCATCCTTCAGGAAGTTGTGAACGGCTACTTTGAAGGCCTGCAGATTATAAGATTCGGGAAACACGGGCTCGACCAATTGATTCCACATCGAAGAGACTCTCGGTTCCCACGTTTCATGCGTGGACCACCTTATCTCTGTATAAGGACAAATTAAAATTTATATTTTTGCTTCAGTAATGTAACATTGTTACATTGCACGAAAATGATGAAAAAAATTATTATTGGTTTGACATTTTTCTTGCGAAAAATCCGCAAATTATTAGATAGATAGATAGACACCTTGCACAAACATTGCAGTTATGTTTTCCACATAAATTAGTTTAAAAATGTTGTAAAAAATGCATGTTGTAAAAACCCATTTATACACATGTGAATTTCTATTTCTATTCTTCTTTAAGTTACCTGTAATGAGCTTAAGTGAGGGCGATCTCACAACGAAAAACTTAACAAGAAATATGTTGATTTTGGTTTTGACAACAAAAATTCTGCCCGTTATGATAGTTCTTAAGTTTACAAAGTTTTAATGAATTACAGAATAATCTTCGCAACATTTTGAAACGGATGTGAAATATTTTTAAATTCTCTATATTAACTTTTTTAACCCACTTCCCAAAGCTCGATTTGCATACATGACAATACTTTCTATTCAAATTTTGGGCCCCTCGGACCTCGGGGTCGGGAGGGAAATATTTTTCAAAATTTACCCGATATTCTTAAAATTTTATACAAATGTGTATCTCCGATGGAAAACACTTTTTGTAAAAATTTTGTAGACCACGGGCCCCAGGGTCGTGGGGAAACATATATGTATCTCCGATAGAAATAGAATAGAAATAGAAGAAACGCAAATTACTTTTTATATTTTTGATTTGAATTTTTTTCCAATACAAATTTTTTTTACACATGTGTATCTCCGGTGAGAATAGTTTTTGAAAAAATTTTAAAGTGAAGGGGGCTGTAATATTAATTTTTTTCCAAATTAAGCCGGTTCAAACTTTGCACACATATGTATCTCCTATTAGAGAATTTACATGAAAATTTTTATTGGGTTGTTTTTTTGTTGTTGTTGTTATGTCGTCAATGTAATAATAATGAAGCTTGTCACAATTTGAAACTTTGCTTTCACAACCTAAAACTTTATGTATTTATTGTGCGAGCTCTTCTCAGTTTCAAGTCTTAAATCTTAAGTTTTTCATTGGGAGAGGAGGGTAACCGCCTGCTTGTTTTGTAATTATCTGCTGTCATTTGTAGAAGCTGTCAAATTCTGTGCCGAATGTTTCACTGTACGTAAGTTAACCGACATTTGACGAAACCGATCAAAACGATTTGCATGTAATGGGTGTTTCATATCAGGTACGTAAATCAACTTAAATTCATTATAGTTGACGCTTAAAGGGCCAATTATGATAGAGTTTTTGCGAGCAGGAACTAGTGTCAACATTAAACGAAATGCTTGCACCTGTTACCAATGGTTATAATAAACTTTTGCCTGCAGAAGAATGTGTCCCAGTGTATTGATTGGTTATAATAGAGTTCAGGGGGCCGATTATGTATCTGTCGTATTTCGATTTTCAACTTACAATTCAAAATCCACAAAGTCGTAATTTCGACACATCGTTATTATGTTTGTACGACAACAATTTTTTCGAACTGAAACTATTGCCCTATAGCGCCGCCATTTCGAATTTATATTTTTTTGTTGTTTATACTTGTTTTCTTTTTTGTAGGAACCGACAAAATAAAATTAGCGCTTGGCTTGGAAAGTTACACATTTTTTATATTTAAAATATTTAAAAATATTTATTTTTTTCTCCTTCTTAAGAATCAATTTTCATGTTTAGAAAAAAATTACACAAACACATTTTATGGGGAGTGAAAACGAGTGTTAACAAAACGAGCGTTAACTTAACGCCTCCACAAAAAGTGAAGTCATTAGTTTTTGACCTTTCACACGACCTAGAGAGCTGAAATTTTGTAGTGCATGGAATAGTTGAACTGGTAAATATTGGCGTCTACCTGTCAAAATTAGATGATACTCGTTTTAAAAGAATCGGTTAGCGCTCGGCTTTCGATAACGCAATCTGTGACGCTTGTGATGCGTGGCGTGTTGATCAATTTTTAGCTCAAGAAATATCTTGAAACCAACGAAATCCTTTGTGATTGGCAGTATGGATTTCGTGGGCAACGTTCTACTGGTGATTTGATGGTATATCTCACCGAACAGTGGAACCGGTCTTTGCATCAAATTGGAGAAAAGCTTTTGCACTCGATATTTCTAAGGCATTTGACAGAGTTTGGCATCAAGCTCTTTTGTCTAAAATGCGTCTTTATGGAGTCGATGATAAACTGCTTCACTGGATTAGAAGCTATCTTTTGGACCGCTCAATTCAAGTTGTATTGGACGGTTTCAAGTCTAAAGATCATTACTTAATTGCTGGTGTTCCTCAGGGCTCTCTTTTGTCCCCGACACTCTTCCTCATTTTTATTAATGGTCTCTTACTTTTAATCCAATTCACTCTTTTGCTGACAACAGCACTCTCAGCTTCTCATAAAAATTTAAGGAGCGTCCCTCCACTTCTCAAGTGGAACAACTTCGTTTGTTAAGCATGCTAAATTATGACCTAGACAGCATAATACAATGGGGAAAAATCAATAGAGTAAAATTTAACGCTTCCAAAACCCAATGCTGTCGTCTAAGCGAATCCTAAATCCCATGCCATAATCCATGAATGTCACTTGCATCGAGAAAACTGAAAATCTCACAATTTTCAGTATGTGCGTTAACGACAAGCTTTGTTGAAATGACCACATATTTACCGTCGCCAAAAATGCTGCGAAATGTTTAGGTTTTCTAGACCGGTGCAAGAAATATTTCACTCCCTCTGAACTGGGTACTATCTTCAAGGGTTTTATTCGCCCTAAATTTGAGTACAATTGCCATATCTGGTCTGGTGCACCTAAAACTACTTTGCATCAGCTAGATAGAATACAAAACCGCGCGATAAAACTTATCAGTGACGCAAATATAGCGAAATCAACACATTCGCATGAACACCGCAGGAACGTTTCCTGCTTGTCACTGTTTTATCGCTTCTTCTACCAGCGGTACTCAAGAGAAATAGCCAGTTGCATGCCACCTGTCCTTGAATTCAACCGCAATACTCGAGGCGCTTTAAATGCTCATCAGTTTACCCTCAAGCCCATTTTCGGACGTTCGTTAAGTTCAGGAATTCTTTCTTCAGCCGTACAACACGTCTGTGGAATGCTCTGCCAAGCTCTGTCTTCCCACATCACTATATGATCCACAGGGATTCAAAACACAAGCTCATAGACATCGCCTCTATTCTCCTCCTTTTCCTTAACGACCACCCTGTGCCAAGCATATAGCCGAGCATTGTAAGGGTGCGAACCCCTTTAAGCATGCGCGAATTATAAAAAAATAAATTTAATATTATATGTAAGCAACGAAATTTGTTTTGACAAAATTACAAATACGTAGTGACTAAAAAAACGCCAAAAGATCGGTGCTGCTCGCGTCAATCAAATTAATGATCATGATGATAATCAAATGATTAAAATTTAAAAGAAATTAAAAATTATTACTTATACGATAATTACGCGTTATATTTCATACAAAAATAAACATTTCAATTACATTATTTTCCAATCGAACTCCAAAATTTTTCTCTGGGTGGGCAGCACTTTACGATAGAAAATCTTTACTAAAAATTGAAAGATTGTGTGGATTTTGGGTGTAAGTGCAAATTTAAACAAACTTTCAACATAAGTTGTAACAATACAGAATGAAGTTGCAACATTTCAAAACGATTGCCATATATTTGCTCTAATATATCTATCATTCTTGAAATCTTGAATTTCTCCTTAAAAACAAAATATAATCTATAAAACTTGTAATGTCTAATGTAAATATTTTCCATTTCCATTGTGAGAGCAATGAAAGAATTGTTGTAATGTCCAAATGTTAGTAAATATTTGGCACGCACAAGACCGTTATGGCCCAAGTCCTAGCTTATTGAGACCATTCGTGTTGTTGTTCGTGTTATATATATTTATGCGCAAATTTACCTCCTCTTCTCCTACCTACTACAAGTTAAAGTGGATTTAGACTATAGCCGTGCGAGAAAAATGAGCGGGCCGATTATAGTTTAATTGAAGTTGTGGTTAGCCAGAAGAGATTGACACTACACGAATGTTATAGTTATTTTATGGTAACATGGAAAATGTTATCTATAGCATTATGGTAACATTGAAAAATATACTACTTCTCTCGTCTGGCTAACTACAATTTCCATTTAATAGCCGTCCTGCTCATTTTTTCTCGCACGCCACAAATGTAAATCAAGCGTTATGGTAACATTGAAAAATATACTACTTCTCTTGTCTATCTAACAACAATTTCCATTTAACAGCCGTCCTGCTCATTTTTCATTTTCAAATGTAAATCAAGCGTTAGTAGATGTGTTAGTATGATTTTTGGACGCACGCGCATAACAGCAGAAGTGCTGCTGTTAAAACTTTTTGGAATGGAGTATATTACAGGTTACTTGTGTGTATATTGAAGTACACGATAAAAATATTTATAAAAAAACATGTTAGCTAGTAAAAAAACAATTTTTATTTAAAACGTTTAAAAGAAGTATTGTACGTAGTAGTTTGCTTTGATCTGAAAAAAATTGCAAACTCGCGTTGAATTAATTTTTTTTTTGCGAATTGTGATATGTCAATGTTCATCCAGCTCTGAGCTATGTTCAAAGTTTCAAGTCTCTAGCTCAATGGTAAATCAATTATAAAATTCGACCCGCACATACAGACATACACGAAAAGCGTGCTAATAAAAACGTTTTGAAAAGTTCCAATACAAAAATAATAAACGCTTTATTATTACAAACATAATTTTTTAGTTCGCCTGTCCGTGGCACGTCCGGTTGTCGGTCGGTCGGTCGGTTTGTCGTGGAATCTTGCGATCAATTCTTAACCCAAATCCCAACGCACATCCCCACAAAAGTAACCGAAACACCGAGCACCACTGCAGAAACATGTTCGGGTCTAGGTTAAGAAGAAGTAGTGGCAAGCGGATCAGGGACAATGCCACGATAGAGTGAAGCCATCAGGTTGGCAATTACCGACCAGTGCTTTCCTGATGTCAAACTGTAAAGGGCACAGATGCTACTTTTCGCTTTTCTGCCAAAAACTGGGACATAGCTCTCACCCAAGAGCCATGGACCAAAAAGGATAAAATTCTGGGAATACCAAAAAATATAGGTAAGTTGATTTACAGCAAAGAAAACGAGAGACCAAGGACAGCAATCCTTTGTCGCCGCTCGTTCAACATTTACTCCCTAAATCAATTCAACAACAACGTAAGCAAGAGCACCATCAATTTTGCCACTGCCTACTTCCCGGAAGAAGAAGAAAAACCCCCTCCGGAAATAACACAGAGCTTCGCAGAATACTGCATAGCTCACAGACAGAGTTTCGTGATCGGATGCGATGCAAATTCTCACCACACTGTCTCGGGAAGCACCGATACAAACACAAGAGGTGAGGAACTTTTAAACTACTGCTTATCAAAAAATATTAATATAAATAATTTGGGGGATGATGCAACCTTCATAAACGCCATTAGGAGAGAGGTACTGCACTTTACCTTGTCAGACGCAGGAACGGCCAGTCCGATGAGAATGAGGTAATGAAGGAGGCGTCATTCTACATCAATTTCAATATCGAAACCCCTCACAGGGTTCAATCTCAAATAAGAACCCCTAAACATATTAACTGGTAAGTCTTCCTAGGCACACTCCAAGTTAACCTAACAGGTATCACTACCCCTATTAGATCGATTGCAGAATTAGACAGCACTGCAAACGACCTTAGCGAGGCAATCTTGAATGCCTACCAAAGAAACTGCCCCGCAGTCCGAGTCACAGGCACGAGAGAAGTTCCATGGTGGAACCATGATCTCGAGGCCAAAAGAAGTGAGGTTAGAAAACTTTTTAACAACTTCTCTTCTCTTACCAGATTTAACGCTGCACTAAAAAACAGCAAAATAAACAGTTGGAGAGAATTTTGTGAAAAATCTATGCTCAAGTGTGTGGAAGTGGTTGTTGCAATTTTACATCACTGTGTTTGTCTTCATAAACTCAAAAAGCCAATTAAATCATGGTTTGACCCAAATCTTACTAGTGTCTACCTACATGAAGGTATTTCCAATTATTAGAATAATTTTCTCATCAGTTTAGGGAAAACACCGACGCCGCAGGAATAATTTCTGTATGTATTGCAGTTACCTCTTGCTTCAAGCGTTCATGTAAAAACATGCCAATAATTTTTATCGTCTGTATTTAGTTTACTGATATGGCCTAGACAGCGTTAATGGAGTAAGCTTGAAGCTGTTATCTAATAACACAACTGAGCTAGTCGTAAAATACCAACAGCCGGTCAGTGCTGATACCGGTGTAGGTTTTTTGTGTTTTCAATGTTCAGTTCATTAATGCAAATAACTCGGAATTTGTCTTCGCATTTATATCTTTACATTTTTCGTAGAATATAATAATTTATGCGCTGAAAGAAAGCAAAGATGAAAAGTCGTTATGTTATCATTTTCTATGTAGTGTGCAGTTTACATTATTAATCAATATTCACACAGACTGAAGTTGGAGTTTAATTTGTTGTGAATAAAAAATTTTATAGGTACACCATAGAGAGTGTACTTTTTGAAAGTTGAAATTTAACCTTTTAGGACTGAAATGTAAATGTAACTTTGCCTTTGATAATAAAAATTGTGCAAGAAATATTGATATAGAAACACTGCGATTCACTAGATTGGAAGCACATCATTTTGGGAGATACAATTTATGTTTTTCCAGTTATCCACCAGAACCAGAAATACGCGCACGTTTGCTTAAAGCCAACAAAGCCTACTATAGTCTGTCAAGACTCTTCAAATCCAGGAACTTAACCATAGCATCTATGCTTCTGATATATAAGACAATGGTCATATCAGTACATACTTACATATGGATCCGAGACTTGGGTGCTTAGCAAAAAGCATTCTGACCTCTTAGCCGCGTTCGAGAGAAAAGTCTTACGGAGAATTGTTGGCAAGGACGATTCCGGAGACTCTATAATGATGAGATCTACTAACCTTACCGCGATGTCGACATCGTGAAGAAAATTTAGCTCGGAAGGCTCCGGTGGGCAGGACACCTAGCTCGCATGAGCGAAGAGAATCCTGCTCGAAAAGTCCTTTGCGGTAGTATTTATGGAACACGATAGCAAGGCCGGCCAAGCCTACGCCGGAAGGATGGCGTAGACCAGGACGCCCAGAGTTTAGGGATGCCAAACTGGATGACATCGGCTCGAAATCGGGACCGGTGGAGAGACTTTTTGCGGGACACCAGGACCGGACCCCGGTTGTGGAGCCAAATATGATGATGATAATATAAATAATAAGATAGTAAGGCGGGCCCAAGAAAATATAAATTTATCGGAGCACCAAACGATCATATGGTGTAAATAAGAACTTTTCGTAAATATCGATTCCACCTACTCAACGTTATATCCATACTGACCAAACCAAACTGTCGGCTATATATACGGATATATATATATATATTTATATATATTCGGGGTCACTGAGTTGAGTGGTGATTGTAAGACGGCTCTAGGGGGATGGGGAGGTTAACAGAGGGGGATGGTGACCGATATGTGTCGATTCCATGTTTTTTGGGGTCGCTGAGTTGAATGGTGATGGTAAGACAGCTCTAGGTGGGTGGGGTCAATAACTGAGGGGGGTGGTGACCGATATTAGTGTCGATTTTATGGTTTTCGGGGTCGCTAAGTTGAATGGCGATGGTAAGACAGCTCTAGTGGGATGGGGTCGATAACTGAGGGGGTGAAGGGGGTGACCGATATTAGTGTCGATCCCATAGTTTTCGAGGTCGCTGAGATGAATAGTGGTGTTTAGAATGATACTCGGCGACCATTTGGCGACGAATTTCGACGAATTTGCCGCAGAACTAATAAATTCTATTTATCCGGCTGTTTCTCAAAACTATCACATTTTTAACCAGTTGCGAGAAGAGGCCATTCTTGCTATTAAAAATGGAGACACCATGTTAATAGGATATTCACTGAATATAAGTGTATCGATACCGTTGTAGATACTGATGGGGACGTTAATTATCTAACCGAGTTCATAAACTCACTTAACTCGTCTAGATCGTCGTCTACATCGTCTTACAGTTTGATCTCCAATTATTTTACTACGGATTCTCGACTCGCCAAAACTTTGCAACGACACAAGACTGTGTGTA
Organism: Nephrocerus scutellatus; assembly: GCA_947095585.1. NCBI lineage: Eukaryota > Metazoa > Arthropoda > Insecta > Diptera > Pipunculidae > Nephrocerus > Nephrocerus scutellatus. Next base: position 85,181,593 of record OX352762.1, read on the forward strand.
AAAGAGATGCCGGACAATGGAATTGAAGCGACTCCATATACACTCCTATACTCCTATACATCTAACTATTTTCAAGTCTTTATAGATATATCTCAGAAAAGGTTGCAACAAACTATTGTCTTTAGTCTCTCGGTCCATTCGGTCGTCTCTTATCCAGAAGGAGCACAGAAAAGGGACAGTGTGAAACAGTTTTTATACCTACCTTTTAAATTAAAGAGATTGCAATTTCCAGTAAAACTTGCGTTTTCGATGACGATCAATAAGTCGGACGTTTTGACGATTCGGACGATTTGAGATCGCCATGTTTTTCGCACGAACAACTTTATTTTGCTTGCTCTGGGTTGGGTTGACCTAAGAATTTATTTATTCTTTAATATTTTATATTATTTATTGGGATAATATGAATAAATACCTGGGCAACGCCGGGTAATCAGCTAGTATATATATAAAAACTAGTTCGAATCGTGCGTTATGGTCGCGAGTTCATACACAAATCCCATGGAAAACGGCATTTTTTCAGTTTTTCCAACATTTTTTAATTAATTTTCGAACTTTCCAATTTTCCAGGTTCCTATTATCTTCCCAGGACTAATACGAACATAAAAAAGGGTTTCAATCAAAGCTATACAAGTTTTTACGTTTAGCCAGTTTCTGCACTTAGTATTTATTTAGTTTTGAAAAATTCTTCCTACGCGGGCCGAAGAATGTGGCATTGAAAAGTATGCTTGATAAAATAGGAGGAGTATACAATTACAATGGAAAACTTAAAAAAAATGTTAACTGGGAGCCCGTTTATTCGTATAACGAGAGGCCACTCGTGCCTTGTATACAGAGAATAGGAAAAGCATGAATCATGAAATGATAACTTCAGATTTTTTCGATTTTACATACATACATATATGTTTATTTATTTTAAAAAAATTGGTTTTTATAAATAAAATATTATTTTTATACTCATTATAAAATATTATAATTATTATATATAATTATATATTTATATTTAATATATATATATATTTCAATATTTAAATTTCAACAAGTTAATTTCAATATTTAATATATATTTCAATGTTATAACTAGTCAATATTGACGTGCTGGTTACAATTTTGCCAGTCACCATTATCTCAATAATTAATTTTCTTTGTTTTGTATGTTTTTTTTACATAAATTGGTCAGAGGAATGTGATTTTGATTTAAATTTAGAAAACTCTCTGCCGGAATTTCACAGTAGTTCTTAAATCCCACCGCTTTCTGTCGATAAACGACAAATCAGCTTTAGTTATATTACAGATGATCTGCTGGAGATTTCCAGATTGTTTGTATGGGTTTTTAGCAATCACCCAGTGCACATGGGCTACGTACAACGTCGGTGAACATCCGTTCGTTTATTTCTTCCTCTACATCGGATACATATGAATTATCGTACATATAGACTTACATATTATTCGTCGTATAATAATCAAGAAAAACAATCAACAGCAAGCATTTCTGTCGGCAAACTGCTTTTAATTGTTGCTTCAGGGAACTCCACAATTGTTTCACACTGCAGGCAATTGCACAATTGGATGACATGGGGAGTCCCAGAAAGCTTCACAGTAATCGACTAGAAGGTTTTCGGATTTGTTAAGATTCTCGCTTTGATCACCGGTCCAAGTCTTTTGCACCAGGCAACAGGATTCGATATCGGTTTTTCCCAGAATTCGGCTCAGCTTCATTGGACAGTCAACTTTAATTACGTATATGTCGTTCTCGTAGCAGAACGCCTCCAGGAGAACTTCGTTCATATGGGTTGCACTGTCGCCCGCTTGCGGAATGGCCATCAAACAGAATAATGATCCTTCAGGTGTCTTGGAGAGGACTTTGGTAGCTGCGCCCAGGCCAACTACAACACGCGATTCTGCGTGCGCTTTTAGTAGGGCTGTCTTTACTGCACGTCCAATATTTGGATTATCCATTTTTGTCATGTTGATGTCGAAACTTAAGCGATTGTTCTCTTTAAGAACCATTATGTTTATGCTATTTGTTGTTGGATGCTTACTGGACACTTTCACTTTGGAATTCGGTTCTGCTTTACGTGTAGTCAGATTGTCTTTTACAAGTTCACTGTTTATTCAAATCGATATTCGATATGTATATGTATATGTAAATGTAAATTGTTTTTCAATTATTTGTTTCTCTTATTGCTTTTTAGCTCAATTCTGCACTTGGCTGATTTTCACTTAATTTCATTTGCGCACTGGTAATCCGTTAAATGGTGTGAGTTACAAGTTTATATATTCTGCTCTGTTTTAATAAAAAATCTTGTCGTGTTTATTTTATTGAAATTGTAGATTACGCTATAACCGCTCCCAAGACTTGCTTCAATTTTGATTTTCTATTTCACAATGAATGAAATTACCACAAAGCGTTCGGTTTTATACTGGGCACGCTCTCTCACTGTTATGATTCAAAATTCAACAAAAGAGTGGAATCTCAATCTCAACGCTGTCTCTTAAGCTTATTTCAACGAATTCAACAATAAATAAAGCTGATGAACATGGTGCGGATGGGATTTTTTCGCATTCTCAGTCGGACCTCGCGCTCGCACTACTAGTATGTAAATGGTCAAAGCACAGCCTACAGAGAAAAGAGGAGTATACTACTACACTTCTACTTTACTTATTTTACTTTACAATAATTGAGCTTTTGTACACGCACGGTCGTGTTTAGGCTCATGCCTCATGCTTACTTGCTGGTCGCTTGCGGACCAGACTATCTCATCGTCATGTGGACGAGAAGCCATGAGCAATGACCGGTTCTAGTTAGCTTAGCTTGGTCATATTCATAGTTTATCGTATTTATGCGCTCATATTTATGGTTCACGGATCATGCACATGCCGCCAAAAAACCCCAGCTTGCAACGTGAAAAAACCAGAGAAAAACCACAGAGACAAATGGTTGTAAAGATAAATAGCACTTGACCTATTGGTGTAAAATAAAAGTCCCTTTTTATATCGCTGCTATATATTTTCATCGTCAGATTTAGCCACTTTTCACGCATCTGGCAAGGTGTGAAATTTTTGTTAAGCTTTCATATTTCTAACAAATCATGAATTACACTTTTATATTTTTAAGAACAGGTAATTTTTATCAGTTAAGATAGTTAATTCATATACATATTGAGTTGGCCATCAGCTAGTATTTTTTTTTAAAAAGAACCCAACCGACCTTACCTACACCCCTCCCAACCACATATTTATTTTTCAAATTTTGGTGTAGCCGAAGATAGGCTTAATGGTAGACCCATGGGCTCGAGTTGAGGCACTACTATTGCGGATCGGTTATGGGATGGGCGGGATGCACCTGGATATTTCTCTTTAACAACGCTTGTGGAAAAAGCGGTAAGACGTGAAAAGCAGGAAACATTCCTAGAATATTTAAGCGATATGGTCGTCATCAATAAGTTTTATTATGAGGTTCTGTATTCTGTCTAGTAGATACAATGTAGTCTTGGAAGCAACTGACCAGACAATACAGTTGCATTCAAGTTTTCAGCTTTTTAAATAGTAGACAAATATAAAGGAGTGAATAACATTTTGCACCGTTTTAGGAAACCTAAACATTTAGCAGGATTGTTGGCGATGGCGGATATGTGGTTGTTCCAACGAAGCTTGTTGTTGACGAACATACCGAGTATTGCGACTTTTTGGGTTTTTTTGATGCAAGAGCCATTCATAGAAAAAGGTTGATGTTTAAATTTCGCCTAGACGACAGATGACAATACTAAATTTTGGAAGAGTTAAATTCTACTCTATCGTGATATCCCCACCTTGTTATGCTGTCCAGGTCATATATTAACGTGCTTAATATACGCTGTAGTTCAAGCTCGACTCGCGAAGAAGAGGAGCCTGCAGAAAGTGTGAATTTATATAAAAAGCTGAGAGTGCTGTCGTCAGCAAAATAAATGAATTAGATTAGAGTTGGCGGACAACAGATCATTAATGAAAATAAGAGAGTGTTGGAGACGAAACAGAGTCTTGGACAACATCGGCGTTATAAGATGAACATTAGATTCGAAACCGTCCTATTAAGCGGGGCCTTATCGATTCCACAAGCATTCATTTTAGGTAAAAGAGCTTGATTTCTGACCATTTCAAATGCCCTGGAAATATCGAGCGCAACAACTTTACTTTCACCAAATCTGTGGACTGTTCGACTTTCCGGTGAGATTTGCCATCTGGATCACCTATAGAAAGTTGCCTTAGAAAATCATACTGCTGTTCGCTAAAGATTTCCCGTGATTCCAGGTGTTGCATGAGCTTATAATTGGCCTTATCTGTAACTGACGGTTGAAATGTAAATGCGAATGAGGAGCGTTGGATTGACGACGAGGCAGTATTTTTTAATTTTTTTAAAAATAGACTGACATATGTTATTTTATAACATTTACAATTAAATAATAACTTGACATTTTATGATAAATGGGAAAACATTTCTACGATATCGTCAAAAAAAAACTAATTTGGAATAAATAATAATATACGGCGCGACAGACTATTGCGGTCCAAGGCCTAGCTTCTCGAAACCATTTGTGTTTAGCATGTATATGTATATTTTTGCACACAAATCCTACAATTTAAGGCCGTATCCGAACAGCGAATTGAGAAGCTTTCCGTGACAAGTTATTACTCTCGTTCGTTTGTCACCCATTCGCGGGAGGTGGTACACCGTGAAAAAAAACTTTTGGTGTTACTGGGATTCGAACCACGAACCCCCTTGCTCAGTAGCCATACTCATTTTCACTGAGCCACGGCGCCCACTGGAATAATCTGGAATATTTACTACTAATAGACAGAGATTTTGTTTTGAAAACTGTTTAAGGCCTTATTAGATAGGGGAAAAACAACCCATTAAAATTAAATTTCATGTAAATTCTCTAATAACCAAAAGTATATGTACTGAATTCCACTATAGTATGTATATATAGTATATATATATAGTATATAGTATATATAGTATAGTATGAAAGATTCCATGACATTTTCTCGAAAAACATTTGCTCGAAAACATTTTCTCGAAAAACATTTGCTCGAACGTAATTTTTTGGTAAAATAAATAACCGAAAAATTTTTAAAAAAACTCACGTTTCGCGAACAAAAATTACTCGCGATAGTTTTTAGAAGGATGAAAACATAGACTATTTAGTTTTCGAGAAAATGTTTTTCTAGCAAATGTTTTTCGAGCAAATGTCGTTTTATACATTTTCTAGCAAATGTTCTTCGAGCAAATGTTTTTCGAGTAAGTGTCTGGGTACCAGTATGAAATGATCTGATGTCGGGGAAAAAATTTGTATTGGAGCGGCCCGATCACTATCAAATTTTAATAGAAATAATTGTCACCGGAAATATCCATGTGTGCAAAGTTTTAATTTAGTTTTAAAAGTTTTGGGAAGTGGGTTAAAAATTAATCACAAGATCTAACCAGCCAGCCAGCCAGTCCGCCAGTCACGGGCACGCGAATTTAATATAGAGAATTTAATAAAATCAGAATTATTTGAACAGCGAAACATTCGGCTTTGACCTTTTTAAATACTCGTCGTCATACTAAACAGCGAAATTCTCGTTTGCTTTAAGCCGGATTGATATGATTTATGTACATATACTAATTACTGGCCGTGTGTCGGAGAAATTTGAGAAATTCGAATTCCCAAATATCCGATAAATCCGATAATTTTTTCTCTGATGTCTGATCAGATCTGTCAGATAAAAAAAATTATCTGCTGTGTTTTTTAGTATAAGAGAAATGTTTTACTTCTCACCTAAATGCTCCATACTCCATAGTAGTTGACGTGTCTCATTCTCATGTTTTGAAGAAACAAACAACTACAGCTGCCTAAAAGAGCTCTGTATAAAATTTAAGAGTAAAAAGATCATATCGGAGAATTATCGGAGCGTAAAAAACGCCTCGGAGAAAAAAGATGTCTCGGAGAAAAAAGCACAGTTATGAATTCTGATAGTTAAATTATAAACCCAAATTGCAGAAGTGATGATGAAATAGACGAATGTTATGTATATGAACTTGTCGGTGTGACGGTGCACCCTGGAACAGCTGATGGTTGTCATTATTATAGTTTTATTAAGGAACGAAGTAAAATTGCAGTGCAACATGAACGTTGGTTTCTGTTCAACGATGCAGAAGTAAAGCCATTGGATTCATCACAAATTGCTGCTGAATGTTTTGGTGGTGAAATGACAAGCAAAACTTATGACACGGTCACTGAGAAATACTTAGATTTTAGCTTACATGTTATTTTATGAGCGACGATTACCGGAATTTTAATTTTTATTTTTAATAATGGGCATAGCCCAACTTATTGCCGTGACGCAAGTTATTCAGGGACTTATCCCTTGACAATGAGTCTATATATAAAAAAAACCCCCATTAAAACAACCCATAAAAATTAGAATTTTTCATCTAAATTCTCTAATCGCAGAAATTGATATGGGAAGACATCTGACATCAGATGTCAAATTTGAAAATGCTCAGATCATTTTATTCTGAGCACTTAGAGCACGCTCATACTATGAGCAAATAAGAAACACGAGCATTTTTCTTGAGAACTCTTTGACTGCTCTGAACTAATTTATGAAAACGCCAAATGACAGAATATTGTGAAAACTTGTTGTTCTATCTGTAAGTTGACATCGACAATTAAAAACGACATCAATAAAAATGTAATTCTGTAAATAAGTAAGTAAGTTGCTGGGTTCATTTGTGCGTGAGCTAAGATTTCTCTCTCTCTCCACCACCAAAACCAAGCAGCGCAGCCGACTGCGCAGCACACACCGTACAGTCATTAAAGTACGACGGTATCTGATGCCACTTTATGACATTTAAAAAAATTTATAAGGGCCTTGCGGCCGAACCCGGTGCCCGATCACTACCAAATTTTAGAAAAAGTATTGTTTATTGGGTATACACATGTGAGTAAAATTTGAAAAAAATCGGGTAATTTTTATTTGTATGGGACCCCCACGAACCCGACCCAGGGGCCCGATCTCTCCCAAATTTTTACAAAAAGTTTTTTCCATTGGAGATACCTACACATTTGTATAAAATTTTAAGAAAATCGGGTAAATTTTTAAAAATATTTGTATGGGAGCAGACCGAGGTCCGAGGGGCCTTAATAGAAAGTATTCTCACCGGAAATATACAAGTGTGCAAAATTTCAATAAAATCGGGCTATGGGAAGTGGGTTAAAAAATGATCAGAAAATCTGACCAGCCAGCCAGCCACGTGCACGCGAAGTTAATATAGAGAATTTAAAAATTAAAATTTTTCGTGTAAATTCTCTAATTGGGAATACACAATGTGCAGTTTGAATAAAATCGTTTAATTTTTTAAAATTTTTGTTAAAGAGCTCCCCCGACCCCGTGGCCATTTCACTTCAAAATTTTTACAAAAAGTGTTGTTAATCGGAGATACACATGCATATAAAATTTGAAGAAATCCCGAGCCCGCGGCCCGAGGTGCCCCAAATTTTAATAGAAAGTATTGTCATGGCAAATACACATGTGTGCCAAGTTTGAATAAAATTGGACTTTAGGAAGTGTGTTAAAAATTGATCACAAGATTCTGCCCGCCAGCCAGCCACCCAGCCAGCCAGCCACGGGCACGCGAAGTTAATATAGAGAATTTAAAAATATCTCCGATTATTTCGACATAAAAAAAAACAACCACTAATAGGTAGTTTTTTTAAAGAAAGGAATATGACGTTTTCGTTTCTCATTATTATCATACTCATAACTTATACTTTATAACACTGCGTTTTATAGTTGTGTTGGTCAGTTTAAACTTTCGAGAACTTATTGAGTTTAATAAAGCTTTTTGCAGTCTAATAGCGTGTAAATAGTTCATTCAGATAAAACTCTCCCCGAAGCACCATTAATTGCCTTAATAGTAGCTAAACTAAGTGACAAACTTTATGTCTGACAAAAGTCACAAAACAATAATTCAGCAAGCATTTTTGCTGGATTCAATTTGCGACTGTCAAATTTTAAAAAGTTAATGTAAAAAAACTTCGTCTTCGGGTACAAATTTTATATATACATCGACACAAGCCACACAGTCCTGTATTATTTGGTAATAATCGCCAAAATATCTGTTTTTGAGGTCGGGCCTTTTTTTAAAGTACTTTCTTTTTTCCACGCAGCATACGCGCCACACGCAACTCGCGACACGCGGGATATCAAAATTGGTCATTGTCATCTCGTGTGAAAGGGTTAAAAAGGACCTCAAAGAAGTTGAAAAAATAAAAAATTTCACCCATCACACGCACCACTTGCGAAACGCGACATGCGTAACACGCGGAAAATATAAAATGCTATTTGGGACTTAGGCATTCACAAAATTTCAGATCTCTAAGTATGTAAAAGGTGGTTAAAAAGACCTCAAAATAGTCGAAAAAGTAAAAATTTCCACCCATCACATGCGCCACACGCAAAACGCGACTCGTGTCACACGCGGATTATAAAAATGCTATTTGGGACTTGGACACTCACAAAATTTCGGCTCTCTAGGTCGTGTAAAAGGTTGTTAAAAAGGACCTCAAAGAAGTCGAAAAAAAAAGAATTTGCACCCATCACACGTGTCACACGCAGAAAATTTCAGCTCTCTAGGTCGTGTGGAAGGTTGTTAAAAAGGACCTCAAAGAAGTCGAAAAAAAAAAGAATTTGCACCCATCACACGTGTCACACGCAGAAAATTTCAGCTCTCTAGGTCGTGTGGAAGGTTGTTAAAAAGGACCTCAAAGTAGTCGAAAATACAGACAAATACAGATTCAAGTCAAGTTAAATAAAAGTTTTTTAAAAAAATATTTCGTTACAGGTTTTTGGCGAACTAGAAATTTTAGTTTATTTTTACGAAAATTAGTTAGTAGCGCAGATAATGGGGTTCGAATCCTAGATGAATCGTAATGTACAGGCAGGTCCAAAAATAAGTTCTAAAATTAGAATTTCGTAACAATAGCATACGACTTATTTGATTATTTGAAATTTGAAATGTAACCGCCTGTAAGTTTGAATCATTATGTACTGGTCAGAAATGTACTCAAATCGGTTTGTGCGGTTTGCCGTTTTTTGTAAAAGAACATGATTGCACATGTATAGTTCATTTTTAGAAGATGACTCATTCGAAAAAGTATCGTTAGTTGTAAATAAGGGAATAAGGCTTAAATTTTCTGGTCTTATTTTTGATATTTCTGTCTATAATATTGGAAGTTTTTCAATGAGTTTAAAAGGTGGCGTTCACTGCAGAGAATTATTAGTTAATTGGAATTTAACCAGTGCTGTTGAAAAGCTCTTGCTTGCAGAAATATTGTAAAGTACAAGTAATACGTGTTTTTGTGTACATTTAAAATTATCACCAGAATAAATTGTATTATTTTTACAGTGTATTAAAGTTGTTATTTGTAAATGAATAATCTTGTGTTGTGTTTTATTTGAAAAATCCTTTACGAATTGCATTTCGTAACAAAATTTTCATGTAAATTCTCCAAATACCAAAAGTATGCTGAATTCCACTATAAATGCTGAAAAATAAAAACACATGCGAAGCGCTGCAACCCAACAACAAAACAACCCTAATCGTTAAGCAACGCCAACGACTTGCACGCGTTGTTAATATAGAGAATTTAAAAACGTTGGTGCGTATGTATGTCTGACTATCACAGCTGAACCACTGAAGCTTCCCAACTTATACTCACACCATATGTTCATGTGGTGCTCCGGATTTTTTTGTTTGTTTTAGCCCGCCATAGGCTTTTTTCGAAAATTCTTATTAATGGACCGATTTGGCTCAAATTCACACCTAATCTATACCTATCTATACTAATATTATAAAGAGGTTATAATGGTTTGTGTGGTGTGGGAGGTAATCTTCGAAACTACTAGACCGACTTGAAAAATTATTTTACCAATATTTAGAATGAACTTTCAGGGTGAACATAGGCTATATATTATACCGTTTAAAGAAAAAAGCCATTCGTGGTGACCAATTTTGTAACTAAATAACTAAAGTCGACGAAAACACGGTCGGGCATCATAATGACTGTGGGCTATGTGCTGCGCTGCTTTGTACTTACTATAAATTAATGTCTGTTGGTTTGTAAAACGACACTAAAACTCAAAAACTAGACAGCCGATTGAGCTAAAACTTTTACAGAATATGCGTCTTAGCAAAATCTCCCACATAGTACGAGCAAGGTGGCGCTTTGTTTAGATTCAGGCAATAGTACACCCCTCCCGTGGTAGTTATGTCATGGGTGGTATCTTGTGTTCTGGTGGAGGAGCGCCCGGGAAAAGCTAGTATATAAATAAAAATAAAGTCGTTGGCAAAATTTTGACCCGATAGCTGGCGCTGGAAGGAAATTGTTTCCTTTTTTTTCCGATATAAGTGTCGATTTTATAGTTTTCTGGGTCGGTTGGAGGGCTGCTCAGTTGGAGGGAGGTAATAGGGCAGGAGGTCATAGGGCAGGAGGTCATTGGCTTGATGGTCAGCTGGCGGGATATTATAGGGCAAGAAGTCAGTGGGCTGGAGGGTCAGTGCGCGGGTTTACTTGGGATGGGGCAGCTGGTAAGCGCCGGGTATTTTAGCTAGTATTATATATAATGGAAGCTGGGCCAGCAAAACCAAACAAAAAAATTAAAGGCCAAATTTCACTGATTTATATGAGGATGGATGACCTCACAAAGTCATGGGATAATTTGGCGGTGGATTATTCATCTCGAGTAATTTTTTGTAGAACTGAAGAGGAACTCCGCCATAGGTTTAAAGATTAGAGATCTCGTTTTATCCCCGAATAAATTTTAAATTCTTGAACTTATTTGGTAGAGTTGCTAAATGGTTTGTTAACTAAGAAATTAAAAGCTCCACCAATTACCGATCACCACACCACATTATCCAGCTACCTTCAAGGGTGTATGAAGTTAGCAGTGCTATAAAGTTTTTTTAATGACTTATTCACTTTCATTCTTCGGAAACCTGACTGTCCTAAACCTAAACCATTTTTTTTAATTAGCGCACGCCACAACGCACTTGCACCCTTGAACTGCCTAGGCATAGCGTGGGCTTGGAAATATTTGGATAGAAGAAGGAGAGTGGTGGAGTTCACACCCTAGACTCACAAACTAGAATGTTATGCTCATAAACCCACACTGAAGTCTCTAAAATCTTGATTACTTCATACATTTCTAATATCACATGCCAATAATAATATTTGGCGCGACAGACCATTGCGGTCCAAGGCCTAACTTCTCGCGACCATTTGTGCTGCACATGTTAATTTTTGGACACAAATGGAAGGGACCTACAATTTAAGGCCGGATCCGAACGACGAATAGAGAAGCTTTTCGTGACAAGGTATTAATTACTCTCGGAACGTTTGTCACCCATACGCGAGAGGTGGGACACCGTGAAAAATACTTTTGGTGTTGCTGGGTTTCGAACCTGAACCTCCTGAGCAGCAGCCATGTGCATTACCACTGAGCCACGGCGCCCACAATCACATGCCAATAGTGATGAAAATTGTCGTCGAATGTTAATCAAAAGAAATTCAGTGTCTGTTTTGTATTAATTTTTTAGTTCGCAGTCAATTGTCAATGTCTCGTTTTCATTTCAATCCATTAGAATAAAACCGACTCGCTGACATAGACGCTTCACGTCAAACAAACGGGTGTGCGTCCCAACACAGACCGATCTTTTTCTAACGTTTTCTCAAGTCTAATGCTTGATTTACATTTGGGCTGTGCGAGAAAAAAAGAGCAGGACGGTTGTTTTTTTATCAAAGCTTGGTAGAGCATTCCACATACTTGTTGTACGGCTGAAAAACGAATCTCTGAACTTAACTGTACGTCCGATGAGCTTGAGGGTTAACTAATGAGCATTTAGAGCGCCACGAGTATAGCGGTTGTATTCAAAGAGAGGTGGCTATTTCTCTTGAGCACCGCTGGTAGAAGAAGCGATGAAACAGTGATTAGCTGGAAATGCTCCTGCGGTGTTCCAGCGAATCTATTGATTTCGCCTTTTTTGCTTCATCGATTAGTTTTATCGCGCGGTTTTGTATTCTGTCTAGCTGATGCAAAGTAGTTTTAGGCGTTCCAGGCAATTGTACACAAGTTTAGGGCGAATAAAAGCCTTGTCTATAGTAGCCAGATCAGAGGGAGTGAAATATTTCTTGCACCGGGCTAGAAAAACTAAACATATCGCAGCATTTTTGGTGACTGTAAATATGTGGCCATTCCAACGAAGCTTGTCGTTAACTCACAAACCGAGAATTGCGAGATGTTCAGTTTCCTCGATGCAAGTGCCATTCATGGATAATGGCATGGGATTTATGATTCGCTTGGACGACAGGAGACAGCATTGGGTTTTGGAAGCGTTAATTTCTACTCGATTGATTTTTCTCCATTGTATTATGGTGTCAAGGTCAGAATTTAACGAGCTTAACATACGTAGTTGTTTGAGTTCCACATGAGAAGTGGAGTGCTGTCGTCGGCGAAAGAGTGAATTGGATTAGAAGTCACAGATAAGAGATCATTAATAAAAATGAGGAAGAGAGTCGGGGAGAAAACAGAGCCATGGGGAATGCCAGCATTTAAGTAATGAACTTTAGATTTGAAACCGTCCAAAACAACTTGAATTGAGCGGTCCAAAAGCTAGCTTCTAATCCAAAGAAGCAGTTTTTCATCGACTCCATAAGCACGCATTTTAGACAAGGGAGCCTGATGCCAAACTCTGTCAAATGCCTTAGAAATATCGAGTGCAACAACCTTGCTGTCTACAAATTGATGCAGAGACCGGTTCCACTGTTCGGTGAGATATACCATCAAATCACCAGTATAACGTTGCCCACGAAATCCATACTGCCGGTCACTAAGGATTTCGTTGGCTACAAGATATTTCTTAAGCAGAAAATTGATCAGCGTTTCCATGACCTTTAAAGGAATGGATGTAAGCGCTATGGGTCGTTACGAAAAAGGAGACGACGGCTCGGCTTTTTTGGGTATGGGCTGGACATAGGCTGTTTTCAAACTTCTCGAAAAGAGTCCAGAAGAATAGGATAGATGGAAAATTTTACGCAATGGTAATGCCAGCTTGGAAGAACACCTCTTCAGAACTAATGGGGAAATACCATCTGGCCCAGCGATGCAATGCACAATCTGTAAGCGTGGAGCTAGCTGCGAAATGCGCATCAAAAAGATTGGCCTTGTCCATAGAGCTGACAACTGGAATGTCGTTATAAATAAGCGTTGGTATCGACGACGAGGCTGTATTTTTGATTCTTTTCACGAATGAAATTTTTACTACCTTTGGGACATTGTAGTATTTTTCGCCTCAATTTTTGGTCGTAGGCGAATTTGACTCGCCGAAGATGGGCATTGCAATCATTTCTGGCTCGTTTAAAATTGTTCGGCTTTTATCAGTAGGGTTTGCTTTGTAAAACCGAAAGCTTACCTCTCTAATCCTAGAAGCCTCTTTACAGCTCGAGTCTTACCATCCATCTTCCTTTGGTTTAACAGACTTATTCCTGTAAGGGATAAAGTCTCTCATACCAACAAGGATGATGTTTGTGATTGCATCAGCGGCGGCATCCAAGTTGCTATCGCGAAACAATAGCGAGCAGTTAATTCTCCCAAAGAAGTTGTTAAGGCCGTCCCAATTGGCTTTCTCGTATTGCCATACTGTTTTTTGGGAGCTTTTTCTCTAAATACGTGGTTTATTAACGAGAAACCACACAATGGTCTGATGAGCCTAGAGGCGATAATACATTGACGGAGTATTTATCAGGACGAGAGGTAAGGAACAAGTCAAGGGTGTTTGCGGAATGATTTGCATTGTCAGGTATTCGTTTAGGCTCATTTACAAGCTGAGTATGGTTACTAAACTCAGCGAATAGCTCAACAAACCTTCCTTCAGGTGTTGTCTGGCCAGAATGGCGACGCCACCCAGAATTGTGTACATTGAAATCGCCCGCAATAACGATTTCATTTTTTGTGTCAATTCTTAAGATTGAATCAGACAGTGCATCAAACTTGCTTTGGGTTGAAACACTGTCTAAGTGGGGGCTTCTGTAAAGGAAACAGTAGTAGATGTTGCGCTCTTGCACCTTTACTTTGAGCTAATTGAAATTGAATTCCGAATTGCAACTTTGGCTAAATTGAGGCAAAAGCTGAAACGCAACATCACTCCAGACATAGATTTCGAGTCCGCGTCGAGAGAAAAATAATGCCACCAAGTTATACCCAGGCATATTAAATTCCGATGCATTAGAATTTTCAAATACCTAAGTTTCACTCAGTGCCAGAATTGCTGGCCTGTGGGCATGTATATAATTAAACACAGCGAAAGAATTTGTTCTCAGCCCACGTATGTTGCTGAGATCCACTCTGAAATCACACATAACTACAAAAAACAAACACATAAATATAAAATAACTATACATTCTCGTAGTACCAATCTCTCTCTGGCTAACCACAATTTCAATTTAACTATAGTCGTTCTGTTCATTTATTCAAACATGGCTAAAGTGTAAATCTAAGCTTATGCTTGGTTTACATTTGAGCCGTGCGAGAAAAAATGAGCTGGACGATTATAGTTAAATTGAAATTGTGGTTCATTTATTTTAACATGGCTATAGTGTAAATCTAAGCTTATGCTTGGTTTACATTTGAGCCGTGCGAGAAAAAATGAGCTGGACCATTATAGTTAAATTGAAATTGTGGTAAGCCAGAAGAGATTGACACTAAAGTGGGCAAAAATCTTTTAAAGGATGAATGTACAAATTTTTAGCCAAACGCAACTAAAACTAACAATACTTTTACATAAATGTAATAATATTAGCTGTATCTCTTTTGGAAAAATGCTCTCTGTTCGCAAGATTATTTAAATTCTAATTAAACGCTTCTAGCGCACGTTTCCAAAATGTCTTCTTTATATGCATAAAAATGCTGGCTTTTGTTATTGTGAATAATTTTTATGCATCGCCACCAGTTCATTCCAAACTTTCTGAATGCTACAGCTGTCAGACACTGTAATTGAAAAAATGATTAACGTCTCTCCACAACCGCTGCGGTGGTAGAGAAAGGTTTTGCCTTTTGGCGGTGGCGACTGGCGTGGGACATTTATATATCATACCCAGTTACAATTATTATTATAGCAGTGAAAAATAGTGCAAGGGCGTAATGTCACCTTCAAGTTTCGATTGGATAGCGAAATGATTTCACATATATTCACCGCGTCAATGTTAAATCATCGTTTCCTGTCTACCTAAAGTATATTGAAATGGATTACCTGCTGAATCTTTACTCTAAATTTACTAACGACGACGGAACTAAGTGTGTTTTTTGAACTGAACTAACTCTGGCTGAGCTTCTGCCTAAGTAACGCACTAAGCATATTAAAATTCTTCTTTTAATAAATTCCAGTTTTCCACGAAAAATAGTTACTTTTGGCAATGTTCTTCTCGACACAACTGTGAATATTGATGACACGAAAATTCTTGACCGGTACAATCTGTCGCTCGAGACGAAAGGCGAAATTAGTGCTGAAACTTTGGCACAGATATCCGACGAAGTCAGCGGCAGGTGAGTACTGAAATAGCGATCCTGATCTGTGTGATTAGTCAATAGTATTAACTAGCTTACTCACAATTTATTTCAAAGACTGTCCAGTCCATCTCATCCAGGTGGTTCGGCCTTGAACACAACTAGAATTCTAAAGCAGTTGGGTACTGAAGGACTCTTCTGTGGTGCAATCGGCCGGGATAAACATGCAGAAGAACTGAAAAGCATTCTCGGGGAAAGAGTAATTTCAACGAGGTATCGATATCGATAATCATAAATAAATTGTTAAAAAAGTATTTGAATAAAAAATTTAGGCTTCAAACAGTGGAAGGCTATCCCACCGGACAGTGTATATGTTTTGTGCACAAAGATAAGACAGCACTATATGCAAACATTGGAGCATCGGCGAAATTCAGTATTGATTACCTAAAAGAGCTTGAATGTGATGAAGAAAATAATTTCCTTAGACCTCCTGAGAGGAAACAGATTATTTACATTGAGGGATTCTTTGTGCCTCAAAGGGCCGATGTTTGTCGCTACATTGTCCAGAAATACATTAACGGCAGACGTATGCTTGCTTTTAATCTAAATGCCACATACATTATCGAGGAAAATTTTGATGAAATTCTTTACTTAGTAAATCATTCCTTTCTTGTATTTGGAAATTTCCGAGAGTTTTCCACGTTATGCACAAAAATGGGCCATGTATGTGTGGAAGCAATGGCTAAATCACTGATAAGCCCTAGTGATGTTAAGATTTTTATTGTCACAAAAGGATCTCAAAATGTTGAACTAATAACGAATTGTACAGGCGAGCAAACGGCAGGTCCAGTTTGCTTTGAGACGTTTAACGTTCCAAAAGTAGACGAAATCATCGATACAACTGGTGCTGGAGATTCATTTGTTGCTGGCTTTTTGCATGCATTTCTCGAGAAACGTCCAATAAGTGAGTGCGTTCGTGCTGCTTCAAGTGTAGCTTGTAAAGTTGTCACGCAAATTGGGTGTAATTTGCCATTATAGCTAATGAGGTTATTCATTGTTTCACACACAAACAAAGATACTTTAGGTTTTCCATACAAATCTTATTGTGTATTACTATTTCAATTGTTTAAGTATTCATCACAAACTACATTTATTAAATATTCTGCTATGAGAACGTAGACATTTAATTGGGAAATGTTAATATATGCTGAGTTTTTGTTATATTTTTTTCAATTAAGTACTACTGAAGGCTAATCTCAAGTCACAACAGCTGAGTCATAAATAGAAACAACAATGGTTTTGTTTTTTCTTAGCCTCACCCTACAGTCGTTGACTACATAGTAGTAGTAGAAGCCTTTAGTCATAAATAAGTTTAAAAATTACGTACAGCACTACTAAAGATGATAATTTTTGAAGTAATTATGAAAACAAAATCACATTGATCACTTGGAGACCCCATATTTACATTATTTCTACCAAACCAAGTGTGTATACGATAAAAAGATCCGGATTTCTAAACCGTTTTGTTAAAGAGAAAATGATTTAAATGTAACATATAATTCGAACCGTATGCCGTATCGATGCGCGGGCGACGTGTGACGTGTGAGCAAAGTGTGGTGGTAGACAACTGTGGCGACGTTGACAGTTGTGATTTCTAGCGGACTAGGGTAATTCTGGAAAACGTTGTATCTTGTGGTATTCGAGGCAATAGTGGCAGCTGGAACTGTTCTTGATATGGATTAATTTTGACAGCCTCGGCGACGGTGGTGGTTACTTTTTAGAAGTGATTTCGGGTGATTGTTATAACTCTTGGACGGTCTTGCAGTCAGAACAGTGGTGCTCTGTCAGAACTGTGGTGCCTTGTGGTGATTCTATCATTTGACGAATGCGTTCTTCGATGACGTGGTGATTTTCTGCGGACGAACTGACTGTGATGACTTCGGGTTGGTATTGATTGTTGGCAACTGCTGGGTTAGTGATCGCTTGTGTTCTCGGATTTATGTATTGCAGTATGGCTTCCCAAAGTTGATAGGTAGAAAGTGAGATTAGGTTAGGTTGGCTGACTGAATTCGCACGTTTAGTCTGATGATGGTTCTTTGTGGTAACACGGGTTCATTATCTTTCCCCTTCACAGAACCAAAGCTTAAAAATTACAGGATGTCTCGCACCTTACAGTTTTCGATATCAGATAGGTTATTCATTATGTAGTAGCCCAAATGTTTTTGCCTTCTGCTTGCAGAGCCGTGCGTGGGCACAGGAAGAGAGCTATTGTCTCTTCCTCATCTACATCTTTACAGAAGTCATTAAATTCAAACCCCAGCCTTCACGCATATACTTCGAAAAGACATTCTCAGATTTCTTCTTCTCCCGGAAATCAGTGCTCTGGAGCGTCCCAAGTCCAGCTCTGGCCATACTTGTTTTGCACTATTACATGTGGTGGCATACATCAACCTCTCATTGGTTAATGCGTCTGCCTCTTTCCGAAGCATTAACTTGTGGGTCTGTGGGCCTTCCATCACCTGCGCTTTCCGGTAGTAGTTAAAGATTTTTGCCATTCCTAGCCCATTTGTTTACCTCGCAGTTTCCCACGGAGTCAGATTGACCAGTGTCCCACACTATGTGAATATCGACATATTCGCTCATCTCCATAAGAGATGTGTATCAGCTTAATGTCACCCTTAGCGTGAACGAGACGAACTCCAGCGATTAAACTAGTACCCAAGTAGCCACCACCACCACCACCATTGATCTAGTTCTTAAATAACCGCCGTCAACTTGATTTTTCTCAGAAGACCCAGCCCTACTTTGCCGTCAAGCTTAGATCCGAACGTTAAGAACTTTACGGCTTTGATTTCCTGTATAGAACCATCTCTCCAGTGTTCTCTGGAGAGGTGGATAGCCGGGAGCTCTTATTAAAGCTTACAATAGGTTATGTACGGTCCGCCAGGTATTTTTTTTTAGCGATTAGTTAATCATCGAGTGTCCTGTCTGAAGAGATTACCATGCGGAATTGTAAATCCCCAGTTCTAGCTAGAGCTTCAAGCCATCTATGGACCGGCATACCCGGATATTTTTGTCCAAGAAAACATCAGGTTGCGGGTTGACAGCTCAATCGCTGAAGAGGCAGTTGTGGATACTTTCAATGCTATCTATCCAACTGAGTATTAGAGCAAACAGACAATTCAATATATTTAAATTTTAAGAATAATAATAAATATTTTATATTGTAAGTTATTTTTGATATGACTTTAAACACTATTGTGCAAAATAACAAAACAAAATAACAAAATAAGTACAAGCGAGATAAGTAAGCGATAAGTACAAGATGCCAGCTGTGTGCACAAAGCCACAAAGCCAAAAGCTGAATTCGCAATAATTGAATGACAGCAAAAGGGAGACTGAACTACTAGTGATGGGCAAAATTGGTAAATTTGATAACCAAGATCGAACTGTTTTTTTTCGGATTAAACAGGTTAATTAAAGGTCTTTTAACCAGGTTATTAACCAGTTTAAATTTCGATTAATTTTATAGAAACTGAGAATGTCTCATGAGTAGACAAGTTTATTTTAGATTATGCCAAAAACATAAGCTAATACAATATAACGAACGACAAAAAACTGCAGCAATAAAAATTTAATTTTTTTTATTAAATTTTAAAAATTAAATAGGGGATTTTAAATACATGTTACACATTATTATTAAATTAAAATCAAAACTTAAATAATATAATAAAAAATAATAAAATAACTTAAGGAGTTAAACAGATATCCATATTAATATAAAAATCAATTAAAAAAACTAACTACTTAAAGTTTATATTTCCATCAAGGAAAATTATTTTTCACTCATAAATTGACATTTGACTGCAATTACGAAATTTCGGGATTTACCTGTTTTCAGTATATCACTTAAAAGGTCATCCAGGCGTCATTTAGTTTCCTTTTTTATTGTTCGTAATTAGTTTTTTAATTGTATAGCCGCAGCCGGTAATTTGTTAATGAAAAAATAGACAAAACAGGCAAAACCGTCAGCAGACGAGATATCCCTTACCATTTTCAGCAAGTGTTTAATACACCAAACACATTAAAAACGATTTATTTGCAATTAATTATAAATTCCAGTTTTGTTTCAGTATTTATTTTGAACACATAAACAGAAAAGAACATTTTTTTGTGGATACAAAAAAAGGACTGTAAAAATATTTTTGTCACCCAAGATCCTAAAATTTTTTGATTCTGCTTATAACAGACAGCTAAAACTAAATAACCGATCAAACTAACAATTACGCAGATTTTTTTTTATAATGTACACACGCTAAAGGGATTTGCACCATTATAGCAGCCTTCGCACAGCCTGGGTGTTAGAAAATTAAGTAGAGGAAAAGATGAGATGTCTATGCACGATCCTACAATGTTCAAGCAATTTGATTGTTTTCGCGATATCTACGTCACCAATAAGCTTTATCGCGCGGTTCTGAACTCGGTCTAGTAGATGCAATGTGGTCTTTGGGGCACCTGCCCAGACAGTACAGTTATATACAAGTTTAGGGCGAATATATGTCTTGTAAATAGTAGCCAGATCTGAAGGAGTAAAGTAGATTTTGCACCGTTTTAGGAAACCTAAACAAATCGCAGCATTCTTAGCGATAGAAAATATGTTGTCGTTGCAACGAAGCTTGTTGGTAACGCACACACCTAAAATTGCCATTTTTTCAGTTTCTTCGATGCAAGATCCATTCATGGATAAAGGTTGATGGTTTAAATTACGCTTGGACGACAGAAGACAGCATTTCGTTTTAGAAGCGTTAAATTCAACTATTATGTAGTCCCCACCTTGTTATGCTGTCAAGGTCAGAATTTAATATGCTTAACATACGTTGTTGTTCAAGTTCCAATTGCGACGAAGAGGGACGTGCAGAAAGCGTGAAATCATATGCAAAGCTAAGAGTGCTGTCGTCAGCGAAAAAATGGATTAGATTAGAAGTGGCGGATAGGAGATCATTAATGAAAATTGGAAAGAGTGTCGGAGACAAAACAGAGCCTTGGAAAACACCTGCGTTTATGCGGTGAACATTGGATTTGAATCCGTCCAATACGACCTGAATTGAACGGTCAGAAAGGTAATTACTATTCCAATCGAGCAGTTTAAATAAATAAAGAACGGGACAAAGGAAATTAACGTATGGGCAAGTCTTATCTTTTTTAACCTGTTTTTTGCTAACCAGTTCGGTGAACGAATAAGCAAGTCGTTTTTAACCTATTCTCTTGCTAACCAGTTCAGTGAACGAATGCGCAAGTCGTTCCTTTTTAACCTGTTCTTTTTGGTAACCAGTTTAGTGAACGAATGAGCAAGTCGACCTTTTTTAACATGTTCCTTTGGTAAACAGTTCGTAAATGAATGAATCCTTTATCCTTTATCCTGATCTTTTTTTGCAAACCAGTTCGGTCATTTAGATCTTTTGAGAGATCAGGTTAAAAAGATTTGGTTAGATCGATTTCGACAATCATTACAGGTATATAAATAAACTAGAACTGCCAATGCCACATCGAAAATAATAAATTTTGCGACTGAATTTACTTTAAACTATTGAGATATAAATGAATTCTTAATATGAAGAAATATGGTTAATATTGGTTTGAACTTATTAAAAAATATGTGTTAGCCACACATTCTTTTCACGATACAACCAAGGATTCCAGATTTTCAGTTTAGTTTAGTTTGGTTTTTTTTACCTGAAACAAAAAATTACAACCAATAGCGGAGGAAAAGCAAAATATTGGCCAAAATTCTTATTTTTCTTTATTTTACTTGGTTTTGATGTTTTACACAGTTAAAACAACTTGAATATACGATCGTTGTGCAAAATTGAAGGAGGCAATTCTGGACAATTTAAGAAAATAAGATTAGAAAAAAAAACAACCCATAAAAATTAAAAAAGTTATGTAAATTATCTAATATGAGATACACATGTGTGCAGTTTGAATAAAATCGGGTTAATTTTAAAAAATTTAGATAGGAGCGCCTCGGCCCTGGGTCCCGGCCACTTCAAATTTTTTACAAAAATGTTGTCATCGAAGATAAACATGTGTATACAATTTGAAGAAAATCGTGTCATTTTTAAATGTGCGCCCCTCAGCCTTGGGGCCCGATCACTTCCAAATTTTTATAAAAGTGTTTTTATTGGAGATAGGCCCTTTTCAAATTAAATACTTATATTGATGAGCAAACACAAGATATTTTGATCTTGCTCTTGGTCTTGGTCTTAAAGGCTGACTCTTGGTGTTGTTCTTGTATTGGTGCCTTTAGTCTTGGTCTTGGTATTGTTACCTTTCTGGAATATTCTTGCTGATTAGACTCAAACTATTTTTTTTGGTAATATATGACCAATAGTTTCTAAAAAACATAAAACTTTTTTAAAATTCTTATAAGCGTAATATGCAAGTAGCTTTTAGTGTTCCAAAAGTCGAAATGCCTTCAGACCCCTAATTTTTTCTCAATGAAAAATGCAATTACAGTATACTTTCGCTGCATTGGACTTTGTCGATTGATTAATCCGGTATTCAAACATAAAACTGACTATTTAGTTCAAAAGCAAGGAATGACGTATTTAATACACATTGTACACATTCGTGCTTTGAATACTGCATATTCCTATTATCGTTCTGACTGACTGCCAGTTAGTAGCAAAATTATTTGCTAGCCATTAGTTTTGACAGTCAAACCAATACTCACCGGTCAAAGTTTTGAGTCGATAAAAACTGACAGACGAGTTCGATAGTCTGTCATTATATCTTCACTAACACACAAACAAAAACTAAAAATGCGTATGTTTGGTGGATCATTGTAGAATAATATCTTAGCGTCGGAGGCTGCAATTTCGTAAAATTGTCATCTGACAACTCCTTTAATGCAATACAACCTTTACTATTGCTATATTTGCTATATTGCTTTCAACAAAATAATAAAAATTACAATATAAACACATTGGATAGACCAGAAAAAGGTTAGCGTTAACAAAAAAAAAATTTGGGTTAAGAATATTTAACCAAATTTTTATTTATAATTCTCACCACCAGAGTCGTCTTTTAAAAATTATATATGGATAAGTTGGCAAACACATGAAACAAAAAATTTACCAAAATTTGGTTAGTTTTTGCTGTTGCTTTAATCAGCCGTTAACCACAAAAAATACCTAACTCATTTTGTTGAAAGCAATATAGCATGTTTTGACAACCGAATTATCCTATGGTTAACGCAAGTTTATGTTCATGAAAACGCTAATTAAAGTTAAGTTTCTTTATATCCAAATAAACTCCATGAAACTAGAGCGGTTGCGTGAGCTTTGTCTAACATTTCATTTGTATATGCGCTCTAACAATGAAAACTCTTAATTTAGGACTTACAAAAATTTTGGTTTTGACAAAAAAAACGTTTGCTCGTTTTGTTGGTGATCCATGAAATCTTGTACGTACTCGTAAGTTTAAAGTATTAATTTCCATCTGCCAAATTCTGAATATCAATCCCATTATCATAGAATACTCTGTTTGTTCTACCTGCATAGAAAGATCACGTTCTACACATTCCTAAGCAATAAAAGAATAGCCAAAAAAACAACTCATAAAAAAGTGTGCAAAGTTTGAACCGGGTTAAATTCGAAAAACCGGAGATACACATTTGTAAAAAATTTGAAGAAAATCGGGTACTTTTTTTTTTTTTATAAAATCTGTATGGGTGCTCCCCGACCCCAGGGCCCGATCACCTCCCAAATTTATACAAAAAGTGTTGTCCATCGGAGATACACATGTATATAAAATTTTAAGAAAGTCGAATACTTTTTTTTATAAAATTTGTATGGGTGCCTCCGACCCCGTGTGCAATGTTTCAATGTTTCACTAAAATCGGGCTTTGGGAAGTGTGTTAAAAATTGATCACAAGATTCTGCCCGCCAGCCACGAACATGCAAAGTTAATATAGAGAATTAAAAAAAAGGAATAGAATACAAAGAATATTACACCTTGATCCAGCCCATTGCTGTCAATTAGCGTGACCCGCCCCGGACCTAGGTCACTTGATATTCACCCGTTACGATTCCACAACCTGAAGGCGACAGCATTGCAGAGCAAAAAAAAAAAGAGTAGTAAGGCACAAAATATTTAAAAAATATAAAAATATAGTGATATCGAAATTTTTAATCATGTACACAACATAAAAATGTTAGTATAAACTATATAATATAAGTGTAAACGTCAAAAAACTGTTACTACTCGTACAAAAAACTGCTGTATAACTGCAATAAAACCTGTAATAATTTACGAATTTTTATAATCTATCGTCTTTCATAGAATCGACGAAAAAAAATCCGAGAGTAAAGATTAATCTTTACTGTATTTTCACAACTGTCAAGTCGTCGATTATACCCATACCCACCCATCATCAATAGGCGTATTTTATATGCCAAGGAATAAGGAATTCGAATGACAAAACCAGCCAAACAGCAGGTTTTCTTATTCCAAAAAAGGAATGTTCTAATTCCTTATTCCTCGGCAAATAAAATACAACTAATATCAATCTATCAATAGGATTCTAATTCGAATGCACATGGTTTTCTGCATCACTACGTGTTTTTAATTAGTATGTGGTTTGCTTATAAAATATAAAATACTCGGAAACGGAATACTCGGATGAGTGCATCCACTTAATTTTCAAAAAGCGAATTGAATAAGGAAGAAAATCCGAAAAAGCCTTGAAATAAGGCCAAATTTGGCATTTGCCATTATAACACATTGATAAAGCGACATTAATGTCGCTTAATGTCACTTTGCATTTATATCTGACTAGCTGATTACCCGGCGTTGCCCAGGTATTTATTCATCCAAATCTTTTATTAGGCAGGGGTAGAAAAAAGAATGATGTCTATCTATAAGGTAAAATTGTAGTTTTTATTAACAAAAATATATTTTAAATTATAGCTATAGTATTCAAATTATAAAATAAAATTAAATAAACATACATAAAATTAATTTAAAACAAATCTTGGTTCTATACAATGTCTTGAAACAAAAAACCTTTAAGAGAAGGAATAAATAAATTCTGAGTTCAACCCAACCCAGAGCAAGCAAAATAAAGTTGTCCGTGGGAAAAACATGGCAATCTCAAATCTATACTTCGCAGTACTTTATAAACTGTCCTACTTATTGATCGTCATCGAAAACGCAAGTTTTACTGGAAATTGCAATCTCTTAAATTTAAAAGGTAGATCCGTCGAAATGAGTGCTATCCGTGGGATAAAAACTGTTTCACACTGTCCCTTTCCTGTCAAGATAGTCGCTTCGATTATATTTCCCGGCATCTCTTTTTGTTTCTTGTGCCGTTGCTAAATTTTGGCGAGTCGAGAATCCGTAGTAAAAGATTTGGAGATCAAACTGTAAAACGATGTGGTGGCAATCACAATGAATTAAGTGAGTTTAGGAATTCACTTAGATAATTAACTTTCTGATCAGTATCTACAAAGGTACCGATACACTTATATTCAGAGACTACGCCTATTAACATGGCAAGTATTTGATTGTTTATTTCGTGGTTGTATTCATTTTTAGTAGCAAGAATGGCCCCTTCTAGCAACTGGTTCAAAATGTTATAGTTTTGAGAAACAGCAGGATAAATAGAATTTATAAGTTCAGCGGCAGATTTCAAAAATCGATGTCAATTTAACATATCCATAAAACACGGCTACTAATTTACCTTTTCCAATTTGAAGTAGGGGCGACAATGTCCTCACCCCCAAATTCGTCGCCAAATTGTCGCCGAGTACCATTCTATACACCACTATTCATCTTAGCGACCCTGAAAACTATGGGATCGACACTAATATCGGTCACCCTCCCCCTCCGTGGAGACAACTCACCCATAGGAATGTCCTACCAACACTATTAATCTCAGTGGCCCCGAGAACTATTGAATGAACACTAATATCAGTCATCCCCATCAGGTATCGGCCCCACCCCCCTAGAGCTGTCGTTCCATCACAATTCAACTCAGCGACCCGAAATCGACACTAATATTGGTAACACCCCCACCTCGTTAACCACCCACCGCCTTCCGTTATCGACCCCATTCCCCTTGTGTCTTACCATCACCAATCAACTCAACGACCCCGAAAACCATAGAACCGACACTAATATCAGTCACCCCCCCCCACCGCTATCGACCCCATCTCCCTAGAGCTGTCTTACCATCACCATTCAACTCAGCGACCACGAAAACCATAAAATCGACACTAATATCGTTCACCCCCCCTCCGTTATCGACCCCATCCCCCTAGAGCTGTCTTACCATCACCATTCAACTCAGCGACCAGGAAAACCATAAAATCGACACTAATATCGTTCACCCACCCCCCTCAGGTATTGACCCCATCCCCCTAGAGCTGTCTTACCACCACCATACAACGCAGCGACCTCGAAAACCATAAAATGGACACTAATATCGTTCACCCCACCCCACTCCGTTATCGACCCCATCTCCCTAGAGCTGTCTTACCATCACCATTAAACTTCAGCGACCACGAAAACCATTAAATCGAAACTAATATCGTTCACCCCCCCTCCTTTATCGACCCCATCCACCTAGAGCTGTCTTACCATTACCATTCAACTCAGCGACCCCGAAAACCATAGAATCGACACTAATATCAGTCACCCCCCACCGTTATCGACCCCATCCACCTAGAGCAGTCTTACCATCACCATTCAACTCAGCGACCCCGTAAGCTATAGCATTGAAACTAATATCGTTCACCCCCACTCCCTTCCGTTATCGACCCCATCCCCCTAGAGCTGTCTTACCATCACCATTCAACTCAGCGACCACGAAAACCATAAAATCGACACTAATATCGTTCACCACCCCCTCCGTTATCGACCCCATCCCCCTAGAGCTATCTTACCATCACCATTCAACTCAGCGACCACGAAAACCATAAAATCGACACTAATATCATTCACCCCCCCACCGCCTTCCGTAATCGACCCCATCCCCCTAGAACTGTCTTACCATCACCATTCAACTCAGCGACCACGAAAACCATAAAATCGACACTAATATCGTTCACCCCCCCCCCGTTATCAACCCCATCCACCTAGAGCTGTCTTACCATTACCATTCAACTCAGCGACCCCGAAAACCATAGAATCGACACTAATATCAGTCACCCCTGCCCCGCTATCGACCCCATCTCCATAGAGCTGTCTTACCATCACCATTCAACTCAGCGACCCTGAAATCCATAGAATCGACACTAATATCGTTCACCCCCTCCCCCCTCCGTTAACGACCCCATCCCAATAGAGCTGTCTTACCATCACCATTCAACTCAGCGACCACGACAACCATAGAATCGACACTAATATAAGTCACCCCACCCCCCTCCGTTAACGACCCCATCTCCCTACAGCTGTCTTACCATCACCATTCAACTCTGCGACCCCGAAAACCATAGAATCGACACTAATATCGTTCACCCCCCTCTCCCAATAGAGCTGTCTTACCATCACCATTCAACTCAGCGACCACGAAAACCATAAAATCGACACTACTATCGTTCACCCCCCCCCCTCCGTTATCGACCCCATCTCCCTAGAGATGTCTTACCATTACCATTCAACTCAGCGACCCCGAAAATCATAGAATCAACTCTAATATCGATCACACACCCCCTGCGAGAATATAACTCACCAATAGCAGCACTATTCGTCTCGGCGATACCGAAAACGGTGGTCCGACACTAAAATCGCCTGCCGCGCCACCCAAAGCCAAAAACCTGCTACCCCCCACCACCTATGCTTGATTACACATAGTAACTAATATGTATACCAAGTTTGGTTGAAATCGGTTAAGGCGTTCCAGAGCTATTTAGGCATAAATATACAAATATACAAACAAATTCTCTATTTTATATATATAGATTGTGCTAAACATACGCATTTTTTACCATTCTGAAAAGTTAAAAAATATTTAAGTCTTGACAAAATACTAGAATTTGGCGTTATGACGAGAGAAATTAATGAGAAATTAAGTTAGAAAAAAAATCATCTCCAATAAATTTTGCATTAACATGTTATAGGAACATCTATTTAATTTTTTCCTTTCCTCTTATTCGTCGAAGAGGTAAGAAGAGACCACACTGGAGGAATTCAGATTTGGGACAAATTAGCAGCAGCTGTAGAAAACTGTTCAATTTGGCCAAGGTCACAAGAGTGGAGACCGACTGGGATGCCTACAAAGCATCCCTCAAAGTATATAAAAAAGAATTGGGGAGAGCCAAGTTCCAGCTGAACTGCAAATGACTTCAGATATTATCCTTCCTTTGCTAGTGACAATTCTAAACAGCTGTCTTGATGTGGTCCACATTCCAGAACTATGGAGAGAATTGAAAGTGGTTTTCATACACAAAGCCGGCAAACTACTGATGTCTACTGATCATGTAAGAGTGTAAGGGTAAATCTGTAGAAACTGCTCTGCATACGCTGCGTACGTACTATCGAATGTTCACTTAATTTTAAGGAGTACACAATGGTAGCATTCCTAGACATTAAAGGCGATTTTAACAACGTCAACACGTCTGCGGTCGCGGATGCACTGTCGGTTGGGAGGATAGAAGACTCACTTGGCGAATTGATTAAACTCTGCCCACAAGCCGGATTATTAATTCAAAGTTGGGTGTGACGTCTACTAGAAGATCTGTCTGCAGAGAAACCCTGCAAGGTGGAGTCCTATCCCCACTTCTATAAAACTTAGTGGTGAATGAGCTGCTGATATGCCTGCAAAGGGAGGGCTGCGGAGTGATCTCTTATGACGTTGCTGCAAAATTCTCTTAACAAACTAACGAGATGGGCAGCTCATTGCGGTTTAGGGGGGTAAAAATCCCAATAAAACTGAACTTGTCCTCTTCACAAGGAAATACAAAAACATGTAGACCCTCCCTTTTTTAAGGGCATAAGCTTAACTTTCTCTACCAAAGGCAAATATCTGAGTTATATTTTGGATAGAAAGCTAAGCTGGAAGCCACATACAAGAAACCAATGGGGTATTCAACACCATATCACTCATTGGCTATATACAGCGGTTGTAAGACCTACACTTATATACGGTGTGGCTGTATGTTGGGCTGTCTTAGATAAAGCAGTAAATCGTGACAAGCTGAGCTAAATCCAAAGATCAGCTTGTGAATGTATGAGCGGAGTAAATCGCACAACTCCCTCCGCCGACTATACATTCTGTTCAATCTTATACCACTCGACATCTTTAGTAGACAAGGAGCTGACGGCTATTCGCGTCAGTGCAACCTTTCAGTGGACCAGAAATGAAATCGGACACTCCTCTGTTATGATTTCGTTCAGTATCCCACTGGGCAACACAGACTACACCATTCCACAAGAGCTGAGCTAAATCCAAAGATCAGCTTGTGAATGTATGAGCGGAGTAAATCGCACAACTCCCTCCGCCGACTAGACATTCTGTTCAATCTTATACCACTCGACATCTTCAGCAGACAAGGAGCTGCTTCCACGGCTATTCGCGTCAGTGCAACCTTTCAGTGGACCAGAAATGAAATCGGACACTCCTCTGTTATGATTTCGTTCAGTATCCCACTGCGCAACACAGACTACACTATTCCACAACTCCTTTTTAACAAAAACTTCCAGGTCACCATACACGCCTCCAGATCATTCTGGGAAGAAGGCGCTCACTTGGAAGATGAATACATAAATTTTTACACAGACATGTTAAAAACTGATGATGGGGTTGGCGGAGGGGTTTTCTAAAAAAGATTAAATCTTAATCCGTCTTCCTAATCACTGAATCGGCAGAGCTTATGGCGATTAAAGAAGCTTTATCTTAGCTGAAGAGGAATGGCATATCCGCTTAGGATATCCGTATCTGCTCGGATAGCCAAACTGCGTTGAAATCCCTGGAATGAGTCTCTACGAACTCTAGGTATTGTAGCCCTAAACCGTTGATCATCTCTCAAGGAAATGGCGGAGCAGTTCAACATTCACCTGTGTTGGGTGCCAAGGCATAGAGACGTTCCGGGAAATTGTAAGGCAGGTGAGCTCGCCAAACATGGAACTACACAGCCCTTTTTACTTGAAAATGGTTCCTTAGGCATACCAATCGCCTATCGCTACATGTAAACTCATGTTAAAGCAGGATGCTAGCGAGAAAACCAATCATAGGTGGTCAAATGGAACAGTTTGTCTAGGGACTAGGGCCAAAGCTGGATCCAAAAAGCTCTAAGTGTTTCATCTTTCCAAAAAGATTGCAAATGGGTGCTATAATAGGTGTCATCACTGGGTGCTGACTCATAGGCAAGCATGCAGCAAGGCTTGGCGTTTTCTCGAACGACTTCTGCCGAAATTAAGACGACCCTTAGCCTTAATTTTCAGTCCGATGAGGCTTACTTCAAAGGGAAAAAAATAATTATTTTTCACTCCGCTGTATGATTGAACATTTTTTGTTTGTTTTAGAAGCAGTCTTATTTTTACACCCAAAATATGATTTAACGTGGGCGCCGTGGCTCAGTGGATAAGAGCATGGATTTCTGAGCAGGAGGTTCGTTGTTCGAAAACCAGTAATACCAAAAGTATTTTAAATTCTCTATATTAACTTCGCGTGCCCGTGTGTTTGTACAAAATATTTTACAAAATTTACCCGACTTTCTGCAAAGATACACACGTATCTCCGATGGACAACACTTTTTGTAAAATTGTTGGAGACCCCGGCCTCCGGGGTCGTGGGGCCCTATATATTTTTTTTTTTAAAAATTAACTCGATTTTCTTCAAATTTTATACACATGTGTATCTCCGGTGAGAACAGAATATTAATTTTTTTCAAATTAACCCGGTTCAAACTTTGCACACATATTTATCTCCTATCAGAGAATTTAAAATTGTATAGGCACCCCTCGGGCCGCAGGGCCCGATCACTTCAAAAATTTTACAAAAAGTTTTGACCATCGGATATACAGATGTGTTTAAAATTTGAAGACAATCGAGATAATTTAAAAAAAATTATATGGGCATCCTCTGGGCCTCACGGCCCGTTTACTCGAAATCCAACGGAGATACACATGTGTTTAAAATTGGAAAAAATCGGGTTAATTTTTAAAAAATGTGTATGGGCACCACTCGTGCCTCAGGGCCCGGGGTCTCCAAAATTTTTACAAAAAGTTTTTTCCATCGGAGATACATACTTCTATAAAATTGAAAGAAAATCGGGTTAATTTTTTAAAAAAAATTTTGTGGCCCCACGACCCCGGGGCCGGGGATCCAAAAATAAAAATATTTGTTCTACTTCCTCTTGATATCTCTTTACTCTCTGCTGCAACGCAACAACAAAACAACCCCAATCGTAAATTCGAGCAGCTCTGCCAACATCGCATCACTCATCAGCGCACGCACACAGAACACAGTCATTACAGTATGATATGATCTGATGATGCCGCTAAATGGAAAATTTGTATGGGAGCCCCCCGATCCCGCAGCCCGATCTGTCTGAAAATTTAATAGAAAGCATTGTCACCGGAAATATACATGTGTGCAAAATTTCAAATAAAGTCGGGCTTTGGGAAGTGGGTCACGGGCACGCGAAGTTAATATAGAGAATTTAAAAATTAGCCCGATGTCATCAAATTTTAAGTACATGCGTATTTCCGATGAACAAAATCTTCTGTAAAATTTTGTGAGTGAGCGAGCCCTGGGACGCGAGGTGTGCCCATACAATTTTTTTTACAAATTATATTGATTTTCTTTATATTTTAAACACATGTTTATCTCTGATAGACAAAACTTTCTGTACATTTTTTGGAGTAAAAGGGCCCTATGTCCCGAGGGGGCCCATACAAATTTTTTTAAAAATTTTCCCGATTTCTTCAAATTTTCCACACATGTGTTCCTCCGATGACAACACTTCCTATTGAAATTTGGAAGTGATCGGGCCCAAAGGTCGGGGGAGCTCCCATACACATTTTTTACACATATGTATCTCCGGTTACAACAGTTTTTGTAAAAAATTTGAAGTAAAGAGGCTCTAATATTAATTTTTTCCAAATTAACCTGGTTCAAACTTTGCATCGCCTTTTAGAGAATTTACATGAAAAATTTTAATTTTTATGGGTTGTTTTTTTTTATATAATGTACACACGGGAGGAATAGGTGCGATATCTATGCGCATGTGTCTTGAATGACTGTTGATCATACAAAGGCGGAAACACAGAGTCGGGTAATTATTCCATATATTTATTGTGCGGCTAAAGAAGGAAGCTCTGAATTGGTTGTAATGGACGGTAGCAGCAAAACATCCGTTAGCCTGACCAATGTAAAGTGAGGATTGTAATATTTTTAATCCTAAGAATAACTACTGTAACTTTGAGGTAGTTATGGATTTTTTTTTACCTCGTAACGCTCGCTAAAACATCCACTATGGAAAACAACCGAAGAATCACTCTTGGCAATGGCTGTTCCTTTGAGCTAAGAATGCTTCTTACTAACATATGGTGCTTAGCAAATCACAAGCGTTCGAAAGGAAATACTTACGGAGAACTGTTGGTTCCCTATGTGAAATAGGGCGTTTCGGAAGAGTCTATAAGGACGAGATCTACAAGCGTTACCGTGTTGTGTGACATGGGAACTCGGTAGGTTCCGGTGGGCAGGCTGCCTAGAGTTTACGGATACCTGGACAACATAATGTTTGTGGAGGGACTTTTTCCGGGAGGCGACAAGTCATAATATGGGGAAAACGAAAAATAAATCCAGTAAAAACACATTCGGCCGTTCTTTCCTTTCTCTTTAGTAAAATCCTAATAGATGACTCTTCTAACGGCTTTGTATGCCCTTGTCCAGTTATCCAGTATGCCCTTATTATCCATTTAAAATGTATTAATTTAGTGTAAAACAATTCATCGACACTGTACATTGTTTTTGACCACCACTGAGGAAAGGAACTCGATTGTGGTTGTTAGTTGATTCGCAATATATTCCTTTAAGCAAACATATTAAAGCTGATTGCTGCCAGCAATGTAATGACATTTTGTCTGGATGAATGATGAAATTAATCTGATGTATCCGGCAATGTGGGCCGCTGATTACCTGCTCGTATAGCCTTTTAACGGGTTAGATACCCCCAGGCCTTGTCATTGTGTTGTCGGCTTGTTATCGAGGGTTATTTTTGTTTGGTCGTACAACAATGCTATGCAATGTGCATGTTTGGTGTTTGTTTTGCGTCGATGTATTTGATCGATGGTAATGCACCAGACGTGCCCAGTTTGTTGTGAGCCGTTCGCCTTTGGCCAGGACTTGCATGGTGGTTAAATCAGATTCAATCTCCTGTTAATTACCGCATATTAATTTTCGACAATGTCCAAGGGTTGGTTGAAGCAATTACCTTCATTGCGGACGATGAGCTTGCCCAATCCCCTCGATTCGTTTGTTTATTGGTTTCTGTGATACATACTTTGCGATTTCTTATTTGGTTAGAAATTTCAAAAGAGACATGATTATCTTTGAATTGGAATATATCATCGGATTTCAAAACTCATTCTTTACAATATTAATAATTTGGTATCTATAAGCGAATAAATGTTCTTTTATTCGTGTTATATACGACCCGTTTATATTTTGCATGTTGTATATTGTATTATAGTAGGATTGTAGTAGAAAGCGACGAGTATTACCGTGATTTTAACATTGTAAAATAATTCAAGCTCCAGTTGTCAGGACACCTATCGCACAAGAGCGTAGGGGATCCTGATTGAAAATTCCTTTGCGCTAGGATTTATAGAAAAGACAGGATGGCTCAGAACACCTTCAGAACTATTGCGGGAGTACCATCAGGCCCAGCAGATTTATGAATGTTGAGATCAATTACTACTCTAGTTACTGTACGAGTGTAGCAATTCCAAAGTGGGATTCCAAAAACAGGCACTTCCAAATGGAAATTTATATGACTGTTGTTTAATTTTTTAGGTTAACTTTTATTTAAAAACAAATACAAACAATCATCTAACATTAAAACAAAGAAAATTGAAAATCTAATCAGAGAATTTTACTTTAAACAATTAAACTTTAAAGTACTTTAAACAATCTGATTTTTTGTGATTTCAGTTTCTGTTTCACACGAGGACAAAAGTAGGAGACAAAACTTATTCGTCCGTCTATCGGAAGTTGAATTAAAAAAGTGAAGTTCTTCTTGACAACTCGTTATTCGGCATCTGTCGAATTAATGACGTGCGTAACACAAACTGGGATGTAAGATGAATTAAGAACAACAAACGAAAGTTGTGTCGTCGTACAAATAATATCAAATAATCCATTGCTTAAGGATGGGACGAATGGTGTCGCCAATCCGTTCCATAGAGGATTCGACTCTTGAAAGTTTAGGCAATGTCAACGCCTATTTGCAAACGTTAGCTAGATTCGAAATGTGAAGCAAGTGGAAATGTGGAGCTGAAGGTTGAAATATCGTTGTGAATAAGTGTTGTATTTGACGCCGAGGCAGTATTTTTAATTCTCCTAACGAATGATCAAAAACTCACTCGTCTAAGGTAGACATTTCAAACATTTCTGACTCGTCTAAGTT
Source organism: Nephrocerus scutellatus (assembly GCA_947095585.1). Taxonomy (NCBI): domain Eukaryota; kingdom Metazoa; phylum Arthropoda; class Insecta; order Diptera; family Pipunculidae; genus Nephrocerus; species Nephrocerus scutellatus. Next base: position 85,215,810 of record OX352762.1, read on the forward strand.
TTGCTCTGTTTTTCACACTGGGGCTTATTTTTAAATTCTCTATATTAACTACGAGTCGGGATGTCTTAATTTGTTTGTTTTCTTCCGATTTTATTCAAACTTTGCACACGTGTGTATCTCTGATTAGAGAATTTACATAGAAAAATTTAATTTTTATGGGTTGGTTTTTTATGTAACCGAAAGCATACCTTTAGGTTCCAACAAGCCTCGTTGCGGCTTAAATCATATCAAGCATTTTTCTTCAGTTTATTACACCTAAGTCTCGAATGTATAAAACCGTCGTGAACTATGATCGAATCAGAAATTGCATTCACACCACTATTAGAGTCCCCGCACACTAGAGACTTTCTGTCGGCCGATAGTTTGAATCAGTATGAACATGTATGCAAGTGCGCAGACTACAACGATTTGGTATCGGCCGATAAATAAGTTGAATGTGCGACACGATTGCCATTCAACTTTGTGTTTGTCTGTGCACTCACCACTAACCCGACTGTTTAATCGGCACAGTGTGTGCACTACTAGCAGCCCAAAACGACCAAACTATCGGCCGATAAAAAAGTCTCTAGTGTGCGGGGACTCTTATATTATATGGTCACTTAGTACTCTTAAGAAAATTGTTTAGGCAATCACTGTCGGATTTCTTGTGCCTTACTTTTATTTTAGAAATTTTCTCTTTAACTGTTTAGTGGACGTAAGAGCATAGAGTCCTAAACCCTAGAGGCGATGATACACTGACGGTCTATATATTAGGATGAGATGTAATAAACAATTTAAGTGTAAGGGTAGGGCTCATTCATAAGCTAATTGAGACAAATAAGTCAAAATCTCTTTCTTGTGGTGTTGTCAAGTCCGCAATGACGATTTCAGAATGTGGATCAACTGATACAATTCTAGAAATAGAATCAGACAGTGAATCAGACTCATTACAAGCTGAGTTGCTGTCTAAATAAAGGCTTCTGTAACTAAAGCAATAGTGGGTGTTATGCTACGGACTTTAACTTTGAGCCAAAATAAATTAAATTCTGCATTGGAACAATGGTTGAACTGTGCTCGAGTTTGATAAGCTCCAATTCAACAGAAACGAACAATGGTCTAAAGGTAAAATGACAACACCTATTGCGGAACAAATGAAGGTGAAATTAAGGTCGCCCTAGCTTTAAGAAAAAAAAGTACAATAAACACAATAATATTTTATTAAGTTTAATATAACAGTTAGAATACTATGCGCGCTTATAAATAATCCTCCCATGAGATATTCTTATCCCGATAGCACTATTAATCAGTTTATAAAACCGTTGTCTTCATCAATCAACCCGCATTCTGCAAGTATTGCGTGGGCAGATTTTTGTGTATTTTGTGTCGTAAGCCTTTTAGTAATACGAAATAAATGGATTTAGTTGTCAAGCAAACAAAGAGAAAAAATTCAATGATTAAGGCAGAGCGTAGAGAATTTTAATAACCATTTACAGATTTGTGACAAATGTGACAAATTATTAGGAATTAGACAAAAAGTTTTGTGGAATAAATGATATTCGATTCACTCGGCTAATATCCTAAAAATGTCGTTTATGTAAACGTTTTTATAAATTTTTTGAAAATTTCATTCCCTAGCTTTATAGTTGTTTTTAAGCCACATCTACCAGTAACCATTATTAATGATAATTATATTCGGCGCGACAGGCCGTTGCGGTCCAAGGCCTAGCTTCTCGCGACCATTTGTGTTGTGCATGTTAATTTTTGGACACAAATGGAAGGGACCTACAATTTAAGGCCGGCGGCGAATTGAGAAGCTTTTCGTGACAAGTTATTACTCTCGGAACGTTTGTCACCCATTAGCGAGAGGTGGGACACCGTAAAAAATACTTTTGGTATTACTGGGATTCGAACCACGAACCTCCTGCTCAGTAGCCATGCGCATTTCCACTGAGCCACGGCGCCCATAATCAATAGCGCGTTGAAATGTGCTTGGAGCGTTTTTCAGTCCAAATGGGGAGCAAAATTCATACTTTGCATTGTTAAGGGAGAATGCTGTTTTTTTAAATTCTCTATATTAACTTCGCGTACCCGTGTCTGGCTGGCAGGGTGGCTGGCTGGCTGGCTGGCGGGCTGGCGGGCTGGCGGACAGGCACACTAAATCTTGTGATAAATTTTTAATCCACTTCCTAAAGCCCGATTTTTTTGAAAACTTTGCACACATATGTATCTCCCATGACAGCATTTTCTATTAAAATTTGGGGCCCCTCGGGCCTCTTCAAATTTTATACGCATGTGTGTCTCCGATGGACAACACTTTTTGTAAACATTTGGAAGTGATCGGGCCCGGCATCGGGGGACACCAATAAATTTTTTATAAAAAATGTACCCGATTTTCCTCAAATTTTATACGCATGTGTATATCCAATGGACAACGCTTTTTCTAAAAATCTGGAAGTGGCTCCAGATACGAGGAGAAATTTTTAAAAATTAGCCCGAGATCCTTTAAATTTTATACACAAGTGTATCTTCGATGGAAACACTTTGTGTAAAAATGTTGGAGTGATCAGGATAAGGGGGCTCCCAAATTTTTTTTTAAATGTTACCCGATCTTATTCAAACTTTGCACATTGTGTATCAATTATAGAATTTACATGAAAAATTTTAATTTTTAAATTCTCTATATTAACTTTGCGTTCCCGTAACTGACTAGCTGGCTAGCGGACAGGTACACCAAATTTTGTGATAAATTTTTAACTCACTTCCTAAAGTTCGATTTTTTTGAAGCTTTGCGCACATGTGTATGACCCAGGACAATTCTTTCTATTAAAATTTGGGGCCCATCGGGCCTCGGGGTCGGGGGCTCCCATATAACTATATATATAACTGACTATAAAACTTTTTCCTATGGCAATTCTGGAATATGGTCATTATGGTCTGGAATTTCGGGAATAAAGTAATTTCTTAAGCGATTCGCATGAAATTCGGTATTTAGGACTAAGATGCGACTACAACCCTTGTTCCTATGGAAATGTAATGTGGTCACGCCTGAAGCGTGACAAAATCAAAGTCTTCGAACAGTTCGAAGTCAAAGCGGCCCAGGAGAAAAAGAAAGCACCATCTGGCAGAACTAGCTCTTTTCAAAAGAAAGCTCGAATCCCTCTAGCGTGCGGTAATCAGCACCGAGTTATCAATTGTCCTTACAAAGCGAAGATTTGCCAAAAATGCAAGAGTTTGAATCTGTCACTGTCAACGTTATAAATATTTATAAAGCAACAGGTCGAGAAATTCTCAAGAGTAGGCCTTCAAGTCAATAAAGTCAGCGAAGTCAACAATGCCGCGCAACGAATGTTTGTTGAACCAAAGATCAACGGCGCGAACGTTAAGTTACAACTCGACACAGCTTCAGCCATAACGAAAAGAAACTGGAGCCGCTTTGGAAAGCCAACCCTTTAGAGTATCTCAAAACCAGCAGGCAGCGCATCCGGAGATGAAGTTCCACTGCTTGGAAGTTTTCCATGTGTCATCAAGTTGAATGGGATTGAAGAGTACGCTGAGTGATATGTAGCTAATCGAGAAATTAACCTAATTGGAATTTCTTGGTTCCGTGTCCGCGAACAGCATCAGCGCCTTTTAATTTAATCAATATTGACTATTATTAATTTTTAAGGCCTTTAATAAATTTTTTTATTTAATCTTATTGCTTAATTATAGATTAATTTAATCGTATTTAAAAATTATAATATTATTATTTGCCAATAGAATAGAATGAAGCAAACATATGTGCAGTAGTATTGGTAGTATGGTCTCTGTTCGTGGTATTCTATCGGTGCTCTGCTCTGTTTGTTTTATTAATAATAATAATATTCGGCGCGACAGACCATTGCGGTCCAAGTCCTAACTTCTCGCGACCATTTGTGCTGCACATGTTAATTTTTGGACACAAATGGAAGGGTCCAACAATTTAAGACCGGATCCGAACGGCGAATTGAGAAGCTTTCCGTGACAAGGTATTACTCTCGGAACGTTTGTCACTCATTCGCGAGAGGTGGGACACCGTGAAAAAAACTTTTGGTGTTGCTGGGTTTCGAACCTGAACTTCCTGCTCAGCAGCCATGTGCACTTCCACTGAGCCACGGCGCCCACGTTTGTTCTATTAACATTGCATAAAATGATACAGTGCTTTGTGATAGAGAAAAAAAATACAAATGTTACAAAAAAGAGGCATGGCCATTTACAAGTTGCAAGCGACGTTGCTATTGCTGCTATTTCCTTTTCTTTTGGCTTATCTTAATCCTTACTCATGTATACAGTAACTAGAGCTGCTTGTTTCAAAGCGACATTCTTACCATATCATTTCGATGCATGGGTTAGTGCAGCTCACTTCTTTTCTCTTCAAATTTAATTTAAAACTACTCTAATTTTTTATGAGTTGAAACCAAAAGCTGCATTACTGTGTTTGGGCAGTGATATGCAATATCCAATATGCAGCCATTTCACAGTTAGTGGTTATGAACATTTAAATTCGCTTATAAATAATTTATTTCATTTAATGTTGATGTCATTATGATGCAAGTCGCAGCACTGTCATATTTTTAGTATTTACCTAGTATAGAAAAAAATTTCTTTAATCATTTCTACATTACTAAGTGTTAATAAAATCATCATTGCGATAATTTTCATCATTCAATCATTTCATGTTAATGAATCAGCAGGAAACGAAAGTTCTAGTACAAACAGAAATTTTTTTGGTCAAAACCATCTATAGACATTCATCAAATTAAATTTTCATTTTTTTTAATTTTCTACGCCTTTTTACTTAGCGTCTAACCAAATCTTGTGATCAATTACAAAAAAACAGTACTACTAGTATGTTACATATAAAGAGGCATATACAATTTAGAAGTTGCAAGCTACCTTGCTACTTTTTCCGTTTCTTTTGGCTTGTCTTTTCTTTTATAATTTCTACAATACTAATGTCAATAACATTCAAGTTACATACCATGAGCAGAAAGAAACAAACATGTGCAGTAATGATACAGTGAGAGTTTAGTCTCTGTTGGTTGGTTCTCTGCTCACCTAAATTTGACTTTAATAATTTCTACATTACATTACTAATTGAATTGAATTAAAAGGTTTAAACTCGGAAATTATTTTATAACAACATAAACTGGAAAACTAGATATACACTTTAATTTAAGTTAAATGTACATACAAAAAAATTAAATAAAATTAAATAAAAAATAAACAGTGCATTGTCAGTAAATGTTTGTATGCGTTGTCACGCTCAAAACCCTCGCGGCCGTTTAGACGACACAGCCTACCATTTTTTTATAGACTTTAAAGCCATAGCATAGCCAGAGTACAACTTTATAAAGCCATGAGAGAATAATCCCAAATAAACTGACACGACTATGTGGGTTGACCATGACCAATGTTATAAGCCAAGTAAAAATAACCGTATCACTATCAAGCCCATTAAACATCTATAACGAGACATGGGGATGGCCTGCGTGTTGGAAAAAGTGATCCGAGACTCTCTGACGTAACGGCGAGAGAAACGCAGACGATATTGACATCGTTGGTAGAAACCCAAGCGCTGTACAGGAAGGTTTCATCCAGATCGAGTAGGCGACACGAATTCTTTGGCCAGCCAGCTACGGGCACGCGAATCTAACATAGATAATTTAAAAATAACGAAAATGTACTATAAAATATACACAAAACACAACACCAACAAAAGACACAACGATATAATATGGCCCAATATGAGGATATATCATTCATGTAATTATTGACAACTCTACAATCTGCGTTATTGATTTTTTTATTAGTGTTACTAAAAGTAATAAGGACTCTTCTCGTAAAAGTTAGAAAAGTATGACAATTCGGGTAGAAGTAGATTTTTTTTATAGGGTGTAATCTTTAAAATATGTACTTCTTTTTCTTCTTTATGTCCTGTATCCCCTTGTGGGTCCTAGGGTCTCTACTACGCCTACGCGCCATCGCGTGCGGTTCCTGGCAATAAGCTTCAGCTCTCTCCAACTCTTTCCCAATTGCCGTGCCTCCTCTTCAACTGTTCTGCGCCATGTACCGGACAGTACATTGTTCGATTTGATGCTTAATTTCTGGTTGGACAGTAGACTGTAAAACCGGACGGTCCGGTCGAAAACTGGAGAGCACTAATTGATAATTAAATTCTTTGTATTTAAAAGAATCATGCCAGTGGCGGAAGTGAAGCTCGATATAAGTTTGTTAGCAATTACAGCTATGGAATTCGTGAGAGCCAGACTTGATTTTTTCTGTAAATATTTTTCGCTTTCCAATACGACCTTAAATATGATAAACTTTTTTTTGAATTAGCAAATCACAAATATTCTTATGAACATTAAGTTTACTGAAGTCGACGTGGTAATGGTGCATAACAGTTTATCATCAGCGTCAAATAAAAACTACGAGTCGTGAACAGGACTATTTCTGTGCACAATTGAACATACACATACAATCGTCAAAATATATTGCTACAAACATAATATTTAGCAACAGCTTAAAAATGCTCTAAGATTCGTGTGGGAGAACTCCCCCTCTTACTTTTAAAACAAACGTATTAAGGAGCGTGATAGAACCATTTAAATTCTGTTTACATAAATAAGTGCTCCAAGGAATGCCCCAACACTTCTGGAGCTACACTGCATAAAATCAGAGTTGATGTTAAGATTCGTAATGTGAAAAGGGACATGGGGCAGATTAACGAGCTGCCGGATTTTAATATTTCAAGGGATTTAGTCGTAGAATGACGCACACACTCTTCAGCCAAATGTTTTTCAACCCCCTGCATATATTGAGCAACAGAGTTTGTCGATAAAATACTTCGAATAAGATTTTGGAATGTGTGTGTCCTGGTATGCCACTGTCGCATTTAAAGGGATGTAACGAATACCGAAATATCATAGCTATAGATGCGAGTACAATGGCATGTTCAATAAGGGATATAAGGGATTTTTAAGGAGTCCCTTAGATTCCGGTATGAGATGATAGATTGCAAATGGCCGGGAGCGAAAATTTGTCTAACAAACCACAGAAAACCGACCGAGCATTTTAGAAATTAATTTGGCTATTAGGTGGGGAGAATAAAATCATGGGCTATACTTAGCTACTCTGCTTAAAAATCGGATGGCCTTAACTGCATAAAACCAATTAGTCCCTAAATCCGTCGACTTCTTGGCTTGACTTGAAGATTTTTAAAAGATGGTCTAAAATAATAGTACACATACATATTCCTCCATGAAGTAGTGCGAACGATTGAACATTCGCTAAACTAAAAACAATATACACTACTTGCCATCTTCCTCGATATAGCAGGCGCTTTCATCAATGTTGATATTTAGACCGTTCAGGATGCTCTGACCCAAAGATGAGGTAATTTCGCTGCTTCTGTGCCAAATGGTTATAAACCATGTCTTAAAGTTACTCGAGCTTGACAGGACGAAATCAGTTGCATATTCAGATGCCGTGGTGATTCTGGCATAAGGACATCACCTTACCATTATAAGTGAAGTCGTGGCTCTAAGAAAAGTTACCTCAAGAGCAACTAGTTGTGGCCTAGGAGTTAGTTTAAGCAAAACTTAAATGGTTCTATACACCAGTAAATCTAAGTTATCCAATTTAGTCCTCCCCAAGCTCAATGGCCAGAGACTTCAACTTGCTTCCAACGTTAAATATCTTTCTTTGACGTCATTTAGGATAAAAAGCCAAGCTGTAGGTCTAAAACAGAACACAAACATAAGAAAGCATGTATTTTTTTCTATGTCATTAGTAATAACAGTGGTAATAAATGGAGCCTTCAGCCAAATATGACTCTATGGCTTTGCACAGCTGTTGTGTGACAAATTTTTACATATGGAGCGCTAGTCTGGTGGCCAATGAGCAAAAAATACAATGCTCGGCAGAATACAAAGAGCAGCAGCAGCTGGTATTAGAGGAACACAATTGTCTTGTCTTACCGATGCTTTAAATTGAATTCTACACCTACTAACTTCTGAACTATTTATAAAATACGTCGTGACATGCAGTGCAGTACGACTCAGGGAATCTGCGTGGTTTTTTAACAAACAGTACGGAAACTAAAACTTATCTGGAATATCTGCAATATGGAACCAAGTGATATGATACAATCTTCAACTTACTAAAAATGTACTCCCAAACTGAAGTTTAGTTAAAAGTTTGCTGTCGAGTAACCGACTACAAGAACTAGGAAGGACGGGGGAGTATCGAGGCAATGGGAGATACACATGTGTATACAATTTGAAGAAAATCGCATACTTTTTCTTATAAAATTTGTATGGAAGCTCCCCGACCCCGTGGCCCGATCACTTCCAAATATTTACAAAAAGTGTTGTCCATCGGAGATACACATGTGTATAAAATTTGAAGAAAATCGGGTACTTTTTGTAAAATATTTGTATGGGAGCCCCCGACCCAGAGACCCGAGGGGCCCCAAATTTTAATAGAAAGTGTTGTCATGGGAGATACACATGTGTGCAAAGTTTCAATAAAATCGGGCTTTAGGAAGTTAGTTAAAAATTGATCACAAAATTTGGTGTGCCTGTCCGCCAGCCAGCAAGCCAAGGGCACGCGAAGTTAATATAGATAATCAGCGTGTTATGTCAAAAAGATCTAAAAATAAATTCGTAAATGAATATATTTATTCGTGTTTACGTTTTTTCTGAAACCAAGTGAATTATTTAGGTAAATGGATTCGGTTGCATTATTTTATGCAAATGAGCGTGAGTGTGAGGAAAATGCGACAAGCAGACGGATTCTCAAAAGAGAACGTAGGCTATTAAGATGCCGGTTTGATCTTAATGATTTACTGGATGTCGCGTTAGTAATTTTATACTTAATAATACCTGAAATTATTTAACATTAATGTAATTTTCAAAATTTGCGCAGGTTCAAAAAAAAATTTCGGTTGAACAAGGTGGCGTTTGTATATGTGTTGCAGCAGCTTAAAAGAGTAATTCCACCAAGCCGAAAATCTTTTGGACTTGAACCCAAAGAAAAGCTTTGTGCTTTTTTGAGATTTTTGGCTTAAGAAAGTTATCAGCTGGCGTTGGTCAGAACTGTGGAATAGGTAAAAAACAGTTGTAAGATAACTTATTTTTGTTCGTGCCCGGTTTGGTAAATTTTGATTTGACCGAAAACAAAAAGGACGCAGCTAAACTTTTTATGAAAAGTCTGGGCTTCCAAGTATAATTTTATGTGTGGGTAGAATGCATATAAAAATATTGCCATCTTCTAAAGATAAACTTTATCTAAATAGAAGGGATTTTATAGTTTAAATGCTATGATTGTATCTAACGTGAAAACAACAATGAGAAGTAAGAAATAACGTTTATATTTAGATTTGCGACCAGATGATGCGTATTAGGGGCGTTGATGCACGATATGCCGGATCCAACCACGACTCGCACGTATGGAATTTGAGCGACGTGCAATAGTTTTTCCATGACCGATACCAGCAAAGAATAAGGAATAACTTTTTATTAGGTATATTACATGTAAATACAATTGCATGCAGTAAAAAAAGTTTATAAATCCATTTATAAATTTTAGGTGATGCTGGGTATCCCTTATAGCCATGGTTATTAACACCATTCCGTTCTCCTGGGGAATTAAGCCCGGAATATAAATTTAATAAAGCCTACGTAAAAACTTAAAATGCCGTGGAACGCACGATTGGACCGTTAAAAAATGGGTGTCATTGTTTGCTAGGTGCAAGGCATTTGCATTACGGTCCCAAAAAGGCTGTACAATTAGTAAACGTGTGCTGTGTTTTGCATTTTTGTATTTATTTTAACGTCCAAAATGATGAAATGTGTTAAACGAAGCACGAAGAATTCGCAATAAAATAATGAATTCCTTGTGATTTCTTCAAAGTAAATAAAAACCAATAATCATAAAAAACTAAATTAAAAATATTTAAATTTATTCACAGCCTTCAAAAGGTATAAAGTCAAAAAAAAAAAAAAGAAAGTAAAAATGTAGTGTACTAAGACAAAATAAAATAGAAATGAAACTAAAAGTGGCTGATTGGCAGCCTTAAATCAAAGAATGTTGAATATCGAGAACTTATTTTTTGATTTGAATTTTTTTCTCGTGTCAGTTCCTCGATACCTTTTTCGTTTTGTCTCCTTTAAATTTTCTTTTGTTCATACATTTTATCTATACCTAAAAGTATAGGTACATATTTGTTTGCAATTTGAGTTCAAATCCTTTTGAACTTCAATTTAAATTTTCAATAATTCAAAAATCTCATTTGGTTTCTGCGGTTGAGGCTGAGAATTGCGGCGTTGAGGTGTTCTGTTCAGTTCCGATATTATGGAAATATTCTCAATATCTTCATTTACCTCATATGTGGGCGGTCGCCCAAAACAATTTACGCCATTAAGACTTTTTTTCCATTCCTGAACGATTAGATAATTTACATTGCTTTAACGCAAAATTTACTTAGGAAGATTCACCTGTTATGCGGATAACAGTTATCGGTAAAAATATCGATTCGATGAGGTCCACCTCCCGTCGAGTTTATCTCTTTTTATTTTGAGCTATTTTTTATGTAGCTCTTCTAAAAATTCTTTCCACCTTTTGGAAAATCCTGTAGCAATAACTGTATTTTCCGAAAGGAGGATCCTATTTTCTTAAATTGTGCGTTATCAATTGTTTTCGACATTTTCGCGTTTTACCGAAACTAAACAGTTGAAAACTGAAAACAATTCCGCTACAAATTTCTAGTGGACTAAATATCGAATAAAATGACATTCCGACGGAACTGCCGATTTCCATTGCAACGATTAATTGCCGATGACAAAATATCCGTTCGGATCGTAAATCGAATTGCAGCGGAATTGTATCGGAATTCCCGATGAATTTAAAAAGTAAAAATTGTTCCAATTTGAAGAGAAATTTTAGGTCTCTCTTTAATTATTCTTTAACTTTTTTATTGGCAATTTTATTTGCATTTAAGTATACGAGTATATTAGATATCATGAAAAAAATAAGAATTCATAGTCTTCTTATCTTTAAAATGATATTTTGGGAAATATACCATAGAGTGGTTCATGAAAATGCAACTGTTAGCCAATAAGATGCATTCATGTTAAAGGCAATTTCTTATTTTAGACCCGCTGACCTACAGTAAAAGAACTCGAAATGCTGCATGCACTGAATCTACTAATTGTGCAGGAACTAGTCTTAGCGGTGATCAAAGATTTATATCAGAACTTCCGTCTTATATTCACTGAAACTTGTAATGGAAAACCGTTAAGGCAATCGATGTTTTTTCATTAATACACATGCATATATCATCTGGTAAGCGGGTCTATTTATATTAGAAATTGATATGCGTGTGTGTGAACGACGCATCGTATACTTGCAAAAACATATATCTATATATCAAATTTTAGCTGAGTTAAATCGAATCGATATCCTTGGGAAGACACCTGCGTTTAATTATCGTCGTTGAACGACATCGCTTTGGTTAAATCCGTTACCAGTTAAAATAATTAAAATATGCAAATCCTCTGTACTCTAATCCGCAGCAATTCTATGCGGACGTCTATATGACGAAAATGTTTGAATTATTCAAAGAAGAAAATTATATCCTGCAAAGAGAAACGATGTCCAGAAGAAATATAGAATCTTATGCCAGAAATTCCCTACAGGTAATAAAACAAAAAGCTTTTAAGGATGAGTTAACTTTTACAGCAGTTAGGGAAAGGATAGAATTTTCAAAGTGTGCGTTATAAGCAGGCTATCCTGTCTGAGAAGATTTTCTTCAAACAAAAACATTTACAGAAATTGACATCGACCGGGTTTTCGGCAGCTTAGGAGCTTATGGACTATGTTTTAATTATTTTTAGTGCGTGGATTGGCTTTCAAAAGGTATGCCATTTTTATTTAAATTCGGTTTTTTGGCATTTGAAAGGTTGGTTTGAGAGATAGAACAATCCCTCACGAAAAGGAAATTGTGCAGTGCGATCAAACTAGCCTACCAGCATGGGTTTTCCAATTTTTTGCCGTTTTAAATATTAAATTAAATATTTGAAACTTCCAGGGCATTCTAAGTCAGTTTAAAGTTACAAGTTTTACTGAAAATTAAAACCGACACAACCAACAATGTGAAACTGAGTCGGTCATTCTCTTTATTTCAGTCACAATTTGAGTTGAGTTGAATTAAGTTTTTCGTTAAGCTTTACTAGTCTATCGTACTTTTTTCATCTATATACTAAATTAATTGCATATAACAGTTAAGTTATCAACGTCCTTTAATTATTCGACCGCTGAGCCTTTTTGATTTACGTAATAGAGATGTTCCGAAAAAGGCAAACAATCTGAAAATGAACACGTATATATTTGAATTTTTTTGGCCACGAGAACTTCCCTCTGTGACTAAAAATGTGTGGTTGCTGCTATAAAAGAACAGAGCAAATATAAACGCTAAGGCTGCTTCAACAGACAGTCCATCTACGGAAAAGAAAAAATAACTAAAATCAATATACGTCATGAATGTTTATTTATCTATCTGGGTTCCTTTGATGAGTTCGTTTTAATTACAGACGCAGACTTTTCTATCAGAATACCAAACGGAATGCAAACAGAGTGATCCTCGGATGGAAGATGTATATGTGTTGCCACCCAACAAAGCAAAGATAGATCTTTATGAATGAGATACAAATAGTGAACTACTTTTCAGACGAAAAAAATTGCTATATAAGAAGCTCTGTGACTTGTGAATGTGCTTTTCGTCTAAACTATGGTTGAGAACATGATAAGTGTAAATGGAGTAAAAAATGATGGACAAGACACATTTCATTTCATTTCATTACATTTTATTCAATTTCATATTAGGTACTTATATCGCTTATATAGTAGGTACGTGTATTTGGCACTTACTTCCGCGGTCATCATCATCAAAGGAAAAATATGGGTGGTTGTTAGTGCTTATAGTGCTTGTCCTTTCGTGCAAATAGATTAATGTTTCTTCTTCAGCAGAAATATAAGTAACAAAGTCTGCTCCGTATCTGAGAGGACTTTGTACATGTTTTAATTGGATTTCCTATTTTCAGCGCTTCATGCACATGAACATTTTCAACAATATAGTGTTTCTGCACTTAAGATTCGGGACATGTCCATTGAATGCAAAGGTGGCAATCAGGCAAAATGAACTAAGCAGTCGGTGATAAATAAATACTGAGGGTGGTTACAGTGGCAAAATGTTTGTTAATTCAATTTGCACGCTCTTGTTTTTTTTCATTATATGTACTTAGAGAATATGAAGAACCTTCATATCATATAAATGCTGACTTATGCCAAGCCCTGGTAGCCATAAATTGTCGTTATTACTTTTCGCCCAAAATTAATTAAACGAAACCATTTTTGTGGCTGTACAAAAACATTATTTATGATTAGGTCTTTTTTGCCAGTTTGTTATACTGAATCGGTCCTCTGGTCAGTCACATAACCTTATTAATAACAACGCTTATAATACCGATCAAGAGAATTTATTTATATTTTTTGACAGAGAACAGTGCATTTTGGACAGGAAGAAAACAAAGATTTCTGTGTGTTATAACTTTACCATGCTGTTGGCGAATATTGGAAGAAATAACATTCTTATAAGATGGCTCTTGTTTATTAAAAAACTTATTAGAATAAAAGTCTGTATCCAGGGCAAAAAACTCTCAGCGGGCTAAAAATTGTTATTTAGTTATCAGACATTTTTACCACAATTGTAACTTACAACTCACAAAAAATACAAAATATTTTTTCTAAATTTAGACTATATGAAAGATATGAATGTACTAGAAAATTATTTTTATTTTAAACAAACAATTTAACAGAGGGAGGATGCATAATTTTCCTTGAAAAATACTGGTTAACGCATTATCATAGAATCAAAAACGCAAAATTAAATGGCACTGTGCTTTAAATTGTACTTAAATGTTGAGGAAAATGTTAAAACCACAATAAAATCGATTAAAATCATCTCTCACCTTATTGTCAAACGTCACAACGTTCTCGTTGTCACTGAAGCGAATGAATTCAATTATCCCGCCACAACACAGACAGGAGCTTAATGAAAATAATTGCGTACGACCGAAATCCTTTAACCTTGTTAATTTTACCATCGCATTTTGTCGCCAGTGTTCCAGCAGATGGTAATTCTACCCAACTAATTTGCATATTTGGCCCCTGTTATTGTTAAGGGTGCTGATGGCGCTTAATATAACGTATGATGGCATCCACCAACCGGAAGTTGAAAAAGTACCTCATGGAAGCAGTTGGTTTTTTGGAGCAGAGAACCACCTGACTGAATATGAACATCTTGTTGATAACAGTCGCAAAGAAATTGTGTAGATGAAGAAATTCTTAAAACCCTGCGTTATACGAGAACAAGTGTTCCAGATTTGACTTTACCTGTCTGTTTTTTTGTTTTCATAGGTTGTGGCCTATGCTTTGAATCATTTTGATAATAATATTTGTGAAACAATAAAAAGGGAAAGAGGCCAATTACACACAGACTATTGTGCCTATTTTGCATATCTACACAAAGGAATCGCAGTAAGCAGACAGTGGAACGATCACTCCGGAGGAATTCCAAGCAAATTCATCATCAGAAAAAACTGTGTCTCCAACTTTATATTTAAACTCTTGAGCTACGGGTATGGTAAGTATCAAAGTATGAATGACATTATCAAGCAGTTAATTAACATTTGCACCCAATATTTAATGTGCATTTGAGGATTGTCTCGTTTGGGCTTCTTCTTTCTTTCTTTTTTTCCTTTACTTCGCGGGGGAGCATAGGGCTTCTACAAACGCCCGCCAACGAACTCGATTTATTGATTTATTGAGACGCCACTCTGCGTTACTCTCCACAAGTCTTGATTGGTTATAATATCCGGCCATCTTATTCTCAGTATCCTTCTTAAGCACTTGTTGACGAAGACTTGGAGGCGCGTCGCAATTGACTCTGTGACTTTCAACGTTTCGCAGTCATACAAGAGTACTGAAAGAACGTTAGATCTGAACATCGTTAGCTTCAGATTCTGGGAGATTTGCGAGGAGTTCCAGATATTATTTAGCATACTATAGGAGTGCAGCGCCTTCTTTACACGAGAGCACACATCCGAGTCAGCACCACCATTTTTTGACATCCAGCTGCCCAAATAACAAAACTTATCGACTTCCTCTATCTGATGTCCGTCAATCGAGAGATCACATGTTTCACTAGCGTTAACGCGAAGTAATTTTGTTTTTGAGTCGTTAATTTTTAAACCCACTTTGATAGCGTGGAGTTCTAGTGAGTTTAATTTTCGCTCCATGTCACCTAGCGATTGTGATGGGAAACCCGATGGAGTACGGGTTACTATTTTCATCACCCAGTCGATGACAATTGTGAAAAGCAATGGTGAGAGGGTGCAACCATGCTTGAATCCAGAGAAGATTTTGAAAGGCGAGCCAAGATGACCGTTATGAATGACGCGGCATGTTGAGTCACGGTGCAGCTCCTTTATGATGTTAATAAGTTTTCCGGAACACCATAGCTAGACAAAATCTGCCACATCATGTATCGGCCCACACTATGAAAAGCGCGTTTAAAACCTACAAAAACCATGTACAGAGAAGAGCGATACTCAACTGACTGTTCAGTGATTATATGCATGGTGTTAATTGGATCAGTACAAGAACGGTTTGGGCGAAATCCTGCTTGTTCATTTCTCAAAATTGGCTCTAACGCATTCCGTAAGCGCCTAGCTATTATAGAGGAGATCACTTTGTTTAACGTGCTTAGCAGGGTATATCCTCTCCAGTTTTCGCAATTGCTTAAATCACCTTTCTTGGGGAGTTTTACTATTAAGCCTTCTTTTAACTACGATGGAATGGTTTCAGATTCCCAGATATCTTGATATATCGCTTGCAATGTTCGCGTAGCTAACTCGACGTCGGCTTGAAGGAGTTCTGCGTAGATGTTGTCATTGCCTGCTGCTTTACTAGATTGCAGTGAACGAATTGTTGTCCTTATCTCATCCAACGAAGGAGTAGCGACGCTGATGTTAAGTAGCCTATTAGGGTGCCTATGTGGGTTAATGGACGTGCCCGGCGAAGTACAATTCAAAACATTCTTAAAATGTTCTGTCCAACGGGTTAATTGTTGTTCCTCCATAAGGATCAAAGAGCTATCTATTGCCTTAACAGAGTAGTTGATGTGGTGCTTCTTGTTGGCGAGCTTACGAGCGAGTTTGTAGACTGTGCTATGTTGTCTACTATCAGCGGCTTGCTGTGCTTTTTTGCGATGTTGCTTAGCCATGCTCGTTTGTCGTTCCTAGCTGAACAGCCAACTTGCCGGTCCAGATCCCTATACTTCCGCGCTAATGCGCTTCGTACGGTACCCGAGGCCACGTTTAACTCTACTTTGATGGATTGGCGCTCACGAATGGTGTTCCATGTGCTATCTGATATCCATTCTTTTTTAGTTTTGTCGGGATAACCTAAAATGGTTGAGGCTGCTTCTGTATACGCATTTACTGTTTTCTCTCATTTAGACTCTAGGTCTTGGGGCAGTATCTCAGAGAGAGGCTGTTATATGCGGGATACATATTGCAGTTTCACATCTGGGTCTTTCAGTGCTGCTACAGCTGGCTTTCTCGTTGTTTGACTTCGTCCGGATAGGTGGACCGCGAGCTGCAATCGCACACTGCCAACCACAAGGTGGTGGTCGCTGTAGACGTCGGCTGCTCTTCGGGTTCTAACGTCCAGCAACGATGATCGCCACTTGCGGATTATAGCAATTAATCAATTTGGTTGTTGTACATGTGATCAGGAGTGGTCTAGGTGGCTTTGTTGATGTTTTGTGGGAAAAAATTATGCATCCAAGGAATGATTAGATTGCGATCGGAACATAGATCAGCAAACCTTTCACCTTTTTCATTCATAGAACCAAGGCCGTGGTTTCCCATGACATGTTCCCAATCAATGTTGTCGCTGCCTACCTTTGAGTTAAGATCACCCATCCAAATAACGATGCCACTCTTCCGTAGTTGATCTAATGAATTATTTAGACGCAAGTCAAACGTGTCTTTTTCTTCAGAGGTGGCTTGTTCCGTTGGTAATTAAACTTGAACAAACACGACCTGTCGAACAGCAGATATAAATCTTGCAATAATAATTCTATCGGATATTGCTTGCTACTCCTGTAACGATCTTCTCGCGGCTTTATAAAGTTGAAATCCCACTCCATTCGCATGATGTTCTCCTGCAAGCTTACCCGAAAAAATTAGAAACTCGCCGGTAGATGTTTGTTTTCCCCTACTCCAGGCCATCTCAGCTCACTAAGACCAAGAATCTCTAGATGGTGTTTACGAAATTCTTTTGTTAGTTGTGCAAGCGTTGTTGTCTTGACGAGCGAGCGAATGCTTCAAGTTCCAAAACGTGGCCAAAGATCATTGTTGATAAATTCGATATGTATCCAAGGCTTGTATAAGTTTCAAGAATCAATTAATTCTCGTTTGGGCAATATTCCTGAATTCCTGAATTCGTTTCCTTAAAATAGTTTCCTAAGCATCAAAATTACATTATTTCCAATTGCAATGTCTAAAGGCGACAATAGTTCTTTGCTTTCTAGTACTATAGTCCCTGAAAAGGAGAAACAGAGAAGTTTTAATAAAATTATTAGAGCAACGAGTATAATTTTTAAAATATGTT